>BMAW01015411.1:516170-694726 GCA_019974015.1 Nephila pilipes | reverse complement strand
CCCCCCCCCCCCCGTTTCAAACATATTGTACAGTTGTACACACATGGTTTCCATCATTTTCTGGACATTTTCTATGATAACTATGGTTTTGTTTTTCTAAGGCAGCCTGGAAAGATGTGACATTGCTTTCTAATCTTTTTTCTAAATTCTGAATATTTTGGTCTGGAGGGTTTGTTTTTAAAGTTTTGGAATAGCTATCTGAAGATTTTTCCTGGTATTTCCTCCTTGCTTCACCTAAGGTTAGATGATTCGTGCATTTATATTTCATGATCTGCTTTTCTTTAATGAAAACAGGGCATAAAGGGGAATTAGCGGGATGGTCTCGTTTGCAGTTAGTTCATGTAACAGAAGTGGTGCAAGAGCCAGTGTGTGATATGCCACAATTAACACAGATGATAGGGTTTTGACAAAATCTAGAAGTGTGATTAAAGCTGAAAAATCTATTACATTGTCTGAGTTTATCGATGAAAATTTGGATACGATGGTTAATAAACCATAGTTTGATATTGTCAGGTAAATCAGTGCCAAGGATGGTAATTAGTATCGGGGGAAAATTCCCGATTGCTACCACATTTCAAGAAGCGTTGCATTTCTACTATTTAAATATTAATCGTATTCTGGATTTCTTTTGCCAAATCTGTTAGTGGTACATTAGTAGGAATTTCATAGATTAGGAATCGAGAATTGAATCCTTCCCAAACGATAGTGGACTTCACAGGCATGTTTAATATTTGTTCTACTGCGAGTATTTGTGTTGCGCATGCAATATCAGATGCACTTAATTTTATTTCACCGTTTCGTGTGAAAGACATATTTGAAATTTTTTCATATTTAGTAATTTTCCCTTTTATCTCTGCATATAGATATTGTGGATTTGATTTAGAAATCGGAGATGCCTTTTGTTTATTTTCCAGAAAAATTGTAAATTCAGCTATTTTTCTACTTCCCGCCCTTATTATGAGCTCTTAGTCGCTTTTAGGGCTCCGAAAATATTTAGAGTTATCCAAGTTCACCACGTCATTCATTGTGGGATTATAGTCCAAATCCCTCACTCTGAATGTGGAGTGACTCAGCTTGAGTCGCCTCCAGATGTTCGAAATAATAATAATAAAAAAATTATAAATTGGTTGACTTACCAAATCCAAAGGAAAAAAAAGGATAAATACAAAACATTTCCTTCTTACTCTGTGCTGGGAAGAGGTTGAAAAGACTAAAAAAATATAGTTAAGAGATAGGTTCTCCTCCTTATTTCTTCAGTTCCACTTCCAAAAACCAAGTCAAACTTCTCGAATCTTCTTACACTTAATTAGTTTCGTCATTTCTAGCTTCTTTGTCTCCTTGAGTGTTTTTCTGTCTATTGTAGCACTTGTTACATTTTGTTTTTCTTTATCGCCTCAGAAACTTGAAATACAAGACCCCAAGACATCCTTATGATTTTTTTTTTATTTCTCTTGGATTTTACCGTCTTTGAGTGGCCACGGTAGCCTAGTGGTCATGGATTCGCGGCCGGCGGTTTTCGTTCAGTCGCGGGTTCGATCCTTGGCCGCCAAAGACCCGCCGTGTAGCCGGGGCTGATGCACGTTAAATCTGTTCGGGGCCCAAAGTCCTCCCGTTGGCGTGGTGTGGATGTTAGGCGAGGGGGGAGCCAGCTCAGATATCGTCCTCGTCACTTGACCGTGGTTCAAATTACAAGGTCCGTTGCCAATAGCCCTCGTGTTGCTTCTGGTGCGAAGCTTTTAAGAACTAAGCCGAACTAAAAATTCACCGTCTTTGATGAACACGGGTGACGCACCTTCGAGATATCCTGGCGATCCTTCTCTATTTTTAAATCTCCTTCTTGTCAATCAGTTTTTACATATTTTTCAAATGTCAGATCCCAATTACATCATGTTCAGCATAGTCACATATGGTTCTTGCGCCATTAAGCACTACCATCACATCGCATCCCATTATTTTTGTTTGTACATTGCATCATAGTGTCTTAAATTTATAATTTCAGACATAAGTTGTACAGTTATAGATTTATTGCAAATTGTTACTGTAACAAACAATGTATATGACCATTATGGATTAATTTAGTAACAGGGGAAAAAATTTCATGTAATTTATTTTTATGAAACTGGTGTACGAAAACAAATCGTGTAAATTTTTAATTAGATTAATCGATTATTAATCTATGTAAATCAGTGTAGAACTTCACACTTTATGTTCGGTTACATTCGCTTTTTTTATTATTGTTGAAAAGTAAAATCAAATATTTTCAATTTTCTGACCGAATCCTCGAATAACCTTTTAACATAATAAGCGCTATAGTTTGAGGGCAATACATTATGCGCTTATTAGCTCAGAATTATAATTAGTTCAAAGAACATCTATTGTAGTTGAATTTAACAGAATACCAATCTAACATAAAACAGTATTACCTTAACAAAATTGAACTTTTTGTTTTGTTTATCGGATAGTTTCACACCCATATTACTGCAAAACATAAGTATTTTTCTTTTAAATTAGAAAACAAAATTAACGAAAAGATTCTGATTCCTTTGGAGCATACGAAAGATTGAAAATTATTTTCCTAAAATTGCAAATGGTTTCTGACATTCGAAGAAGCAATGACACATAATTTTCAATTGTAGAAATCCTTCAAATATCATGATTTGTCTGAAAAGCGATGGAGAAAATAAAACTGTTTCAATTCTCGCGCTTTTTCCCCCTTCAACTAACTTTTTGGGTTTCATTTTGACGTTATTTGATTTAAGAACATCGCCTTGTGTATAAACTGTCTCTTATGTAAACCAACATTGCAGGAGATCGAAGATTAGTTTTTACAAGACAATGCGTGATATTGAGGTAGGAAAGTTATGTGATCATCGGAAAACTGATATATTTCACAAACTCTATTTATATGTATTAATCTCGACTGAGATCCAATTTTTTTGTTATTGAGATGAGTTGAAATTTCAGTTTATATCTCAAGTTAATAAAGTACGGGCATTATGACCCCGAGGCAACCTAATGATCTTTATCTTTTCCATGGAGTTTACTGTCTTTGGTAAACACGGGTGACGCGCCCCCGGGTTACCCTAGCGATCCTTCTCTATTTTCGACCCTCCTTCTTGTCAACCAATTTGTATCTTTTCATCAATTTCTTCTGGTCTAGACCACAGTAAAATCTTGTTTGGTGCAGCATAGCCGTATCTGGTTCTTGCGCCAATAAACTTTAGTTTCTCACTGGACCCTTCTTGTCGATCCATCTTTTTTCATTGTTTTACCGTCTAGATCATAGATTTATCTTGTTTGACGCAGTATGGCAACGTCTGGCTCTTGCGCCATTATAACTTCACTATCATTATCACCCAAGTTAATAACCTATCGACATTCATAATAATTGTTGTCATTCTATACTACGAATAAAACTATTTTGATTTTTTTTAACGAACTCTTCCTTGGATGAACAATCATTGAGTTTCGATTACTCAGATTCTAAGTAACGATGCAGAAGCTGCCACAATTGCGTCTACCATTACTCACCCTGGATTCGGATCCGGAATGACAATTTTGCCGATTCAAATTTTCCGACGGTCTCGGCAAAAATAAATAACATGAAGGAAGTCTTATGAAATTACATAAAAATAAATCAATTGATTGTGTTTTGGAGAAACGAAGTATGTATTTTGTTGAAAGTACTTTTCCCTTATTCATGATATTCTCACATAATTACTGGTCGTTGTAGTCGAAAGGTTATGACATTTCTTTCATCGAGGCATGGGTTCGAGTCCTCATTCCATTGAAAACCGCCATGATGGTGTTGATGTACGCGATATCGGTAGAGGCTCCAAGTCATCACGTTGTCGTGGTGTGGAAGTAGGGAGAGTATATTTTCAGATCACAAGTGTCCTTCTGGTCACTTGACTGTGTTTCAAAATTATGAGGTCCGTCGCCAATATTCATCGTGCTGCTTTTAAGTGCGAAGTTAATAACACAAACAATCTTTTATAACAGGGGTACCAGTTGTACTATCTTCAGGAGACACATTTTAAAAAAATATATTTGAAGGAGTCGTTTGTTCAATGTAGCCGCATGGATATAGTAAAATTTCCCTACATTACGCTTCATTTTCCTCCAATATGACGCTATTTTGTGAATTTTTCCTCAAAAACAAGTGAATGATTGAAAGTAGAGGTTTATGGCACAAGAATCAAATATGGCTATGCTACGCCAAGCGATGTGTATTTGTGATCTAGACATTTGAAAAAAGATTATTGGTTGACAAAATAAATAAACGAAAATCTAACCGAAAAAAATTTTGAAGCTTGCCCATGGTTTCTTTAATCGTACGACATTCTATCTTACTTATTTTATGGTGTATATATATATGTGTGTAATGATTTAACTTTAATTCATATTAGTTTTTCATAATAATATTTTAGTTTCCTAATTTTTCCCATTCTCTCATTTAAAAGTAAAGCGTTCATTCTTATTTCCTGATAACATTCCTTTTTAACTTAATTCATTGCAATCACGCGTTCTTAAAAATTCACTGACAATGCAGCTCACACATATTCAGACCTGTAGGGATGATTTCAACAAGACATTTTGTCTGCTCCTAAATTCACTCGAAATCCCTCCATTCATCACACGTGTTCTATGTCGTTTATTGCGAAAAATCCCTAAAAATATAACCTATTACACAGCGAAAAACTCTCTCTTGCTCTCATAGTCTTACGCGCTTACTGTTTGTTCTCTTACTCTTTATCCAACGGCGGAGTTGTATCTCCCGCCGTGTGGAAATGGTCTCCCTCTCTCCGCTACAATAAAATAAATATGAAATTGGCTTCGACTGTTTTTGAAACTTAATCGAATAATAATAATTAAATGCAAGGCATTACACACATATATATATGAATTTGGTATCAAAATAATTTCATTTATACATAATTCGTAAAGTTCTTATGCAAACCGCTTCGAGAATATGTGAACTTTATTAGAATATTATTTTTGCTTCTTCTACTACAGACAGCTCCCTCAAAGGGAATTTTCGAAAATAAGGGAAAAGATAATTGGTTTACAAGAAAAAGAGTCGAACATGTAGCTTAAAAAAAATCTTGAAGCCTGCCCATGTGACACTGTATCTTACTTATTTTATACTGATTTTTTTAAAACTTTTATATGCATTTGGTAACAAAATAATATGTCCTCTTATGCAGTAATCCATAGAATATTAGTATAATTATACGTTAGAAAGACGTACAGTTCTTATGGAATCCTGTTCGAGAATATGTAAATTTTATCAGAAAATGTCAGTTTTTTTTTTTTTAATTGCTTGTTCTACTTCAGATGGCTCTATCAAAGGCATCTTCTGAGGCGCTCTTCCGCCAATAATTGCCGGCACACACACAAAATATATTTAAAATAAAATTTTGTTAGCTTTGGAATTAGGGCTTTCCAAAATTCCTCATTTCGTTATAAACGCAATTGTCTATGTGTCTTTTTACTCTTTATATAAAGATTACACCCTTTATGCTGAGTAACTTTTACAAGAAATGGATCTATTTAACATTCAAATAGAAAGACTATATCCAACTGATTTGGTCTGAATCGCTATGTCATTAAAATATTATTTTTATTAATTTGTTATAATTTATATATAAATTATTGTTGCTTTTGTTTATTATTCATAGAATGTATTTTAGAAAACCAAAAAACGCCATTAGCTACCTTTCCATTCATTATCTTATTAAGATGTTTGTTTTGTGATAAAATAAAGATGCAATAATTTTGTTAATTTGAGAAGGATTAAGTTTTGATATCCTATTTTTTCTGCTCTTGGATCAAAGAGTTCCTCAAAGTGTAAAAGGTTGAATGCCTCTACCCTACTCCATCGTAAAGTTATAAGTAAATAATTCAAGATAAAAACCAACGTTTTTACATGGTGGTAAAGTTTGTTAAAAAAATTATTTAAATATTAATTAAAAATAAACTTTGTAAAAAATCTCATATCTCACTCTCTCTGCGAAATTCCATTTATCTCCCATAGATGGCGCCAGGCTACTACACAAATTACATTTCTAAAAAAAATTATTGAAATAATAGTTACAACTTATCGCAAATGTCTAAATATAGCATTGTTAGGCGAATAAGAATGATTCCCGAAGTTTCAGAGCTCTAGTTTGATGGGAAGTTGGTTGAATTAACGATCGAAAATTTGATGACTCACTGATACACACACACCAAGTGAAATACATTAAAAAAGTTGTAAAATAGCATTTGATGTGACAATTTGTATAAGCTGTTTAATTTTATTGTATATATAAAATGCATTTATATACCCTTTTTTTTAAATAAGGAATATATTTTTTACAATTGCTGTTCTGGTCTAAGTTTTCATGACTATTTTCTAGATGACTGACACAATGCTAATTGTAAAAAAAGAATACTATAAATTTTCGTATATTATTATAGTGTAATGATATAACTTTGAATATCACTTTTCCCCGGTTCTGTTCAATGCCAGAATTATGTCAAAACATCTATATCAGTGAGTTAAAAACATCGATTTTAAAAAAAAAAAACCCAGGATTTTATTTGCAACTTCTTTTTGGTACAGATATATTTAATAACTTTGATATATTATATGAAGATATGGTACTTTTCCATTTCGCCGGCGCAAATCTCGCCAAGCAGACTATTAGCAACAACATATACAGCATACATATTCCATTTGGTGTCGGTTGTATCATTTTTGGCAACTCTATCGCTTGCGTCGGCGAAACGGAAAAGTACCGAAGATATATGTAATATATCAAATACTTTTAACGATACAACATTAACAAATGAAACATGAGACAAGTTAATAGAAAAACAAATAAAAAGTATCCTTTATTGAGAAATATTGTATAAACCCATTTAAATAAGTTTTACATATACATAATATATAAATATATACAGAGTTTTTGAGCAGATTATACCCAAAGCCTGTTTTGGGTTTTACTTTGTAACACCAACAATTAAAGTTAAGTATATTAAATCACGAAAATAATTTTAATTAAAAAAAATAATAAGTACAAAGAGTATGCAACTTGTATCACAAAATGAATTTAGTGAAGCTATAAAATTAAAAGTTCAAGTGCAAAAGCAATTTAATAATTATTTTAACACAAACTAAACTTTCTAATTCTTACAAAGTAGTATTAGCACTACATTAAATAAGCATTTTAAATTATAAAATAATTTTTTTTCTTCTTTTGACAGTTATTAGATCAGAATTAAATAGCTTTATATTCAAATCCCTTTCTTGGCATATTATTCATTAAACAAATAAACCAAGGAAAGTTTTGTAGGTCAATACCTTTTTAATATTGTGTGTGTGGATAAAATATATACTAATATATAGTCAAAAAGATTTGTTTCCATTTCAAATTATGAACATACACATAAACACTATTTAAAAATATTTTTAACATGCATTAAAATTTATTTATATTCAAGGCAATGTGATTTTATAGGAAAAAAAGATTAAAGAAAAATTATACAACGTAAAACTTGACCTACAAAATATCTAAATGAAGCTTAACGCTTATATCATATATCATCATGTTTCATTACAAGCAAATAATTAAATATTGCATAAGGAACAGTATAATACAGAAAGAAATGATTAATATTAAAAACAAATATATAATAATAATCATTGTGTTAAAAATTTTTCTTTGAAAGTCAATGCAAAAGGGAAAAAAAAAATACTGATTACAGAGAAAATAAAAATATCCATTTTTGTATACACAATAAGACATAATTTTCATTAACAGAGTATTTACAAGAGTAATATCATTTTAAAAATATTTATATAAGATTTCTTTTTTTTACACACAGCATTCAAACAATAATAATACTCTTACATATACTGTACAGAGAGATATAGAAAAGCCAAACAAAAATATGGCCACATCATAGACATAAGTTAGAAAATGATATTGATTTAATAATTAAGTATTAACACATATTAAAAAAAAAAAAAAAAGAAAATTAACTACTAAAAGAAAAGCATATTCTATTTCTTTTACTCCTAAGACTTTAAAAATATTAAATTTTTACAAGTAAATTTCAAAATTTACAATGTAAATGTACTATTTTGATATTTATACAGAACTGTCATTTTCTTATTGGATTCACAGCCTTTCTTATTGACTTAAAACCTTGATATATAATACTCTTTTTTTCACAAATGAAACATTTTTTTAGATTTTATTTTGCTCTGAATGTTATTTACTTTGAATACTACATCAAATCAAGAAACCTTGTAACCCTTCTAAAATGAAGTAATCAGGAAAAAAAAAAAGGCAATTACTACAGCTGATAAATAGAAAAGATACACAAAAGAAAAACTTAACATACATTAACTTCATCTTGTTAGGTCACAGCATAATTTTCATTTTCATAGCATTAATAATTGAAGTAACAGATTTTTTTTTTTAAATATGAGATATCATTTTACAAAAATCATTACAAATTAGAATCAAATTAAAGAAATTAAAACTAACCTTGTGATTCCTAAGTATGAAAATCAATTTCTTTTAAAAAGAAATAAAACATTTCAGGGTTCTTGTATATTTAGTTTCTCAAGCGAAATGAGGCATTTTTTTTTTTTTTTAAAAAAAAAGCTAGCTAACACATTACCTTAATACCTGTATTCACCATGTTAATTATTAAGCATAATTGAAAAATAATCTTTTAAAGCAAAATGAAAAGAAAACAGTGATTTTGCACTGCATATTAAAAAGTAAGGATGGAATGGATCACAAAAATTGCACATTTCTAGCAGATATAATAGGCATTTAACAAATATTTATAACAGATAACAATAATATTAAATCTAAATATGTATACCATTGTAACAGTTGATGGATAAAACCAAGAGGAAAAAGAAATAGGATATGGTTTTATTACATACTAAACCTGTTATATTGACATCCATGCTAACTCAACCAAAAGTTACTGTACATTACTTTAAAAAAAAAAGATACTAGAAGAGAAAAAAAAAAAAAAAAAAAAAGGATAAAATAAACAGATTTATTTACACTCCCTTTTATCTCAGATTATACAAATAAAAAAAATATTTTTAATAAATTATTATTAAAGTTCATATTTCAATTTAAATTTGATGCAATCATTTTCTTTTCAGTAATGATGGATTAAATGGTCTATTCACCATAAAAATATATTTAGATCAACCTTATTAGATCAACATGCTTCTTTATTATATGCAACATTAAATAAAATTGCACAGAAATTCAACAGAAAAATTTAATAATATTCAGAATTCTTGCTTAAAGATTAACTAATTCATTCATAGTTTTTATTATTACTTCAATAACAACTCACTCTACTTTAACGGTGCTTTTCCATTTCACCAGCGCAAATCTCGCCAAACAGACTTTATTGACGACAACACACAGTATTTAAATTAAAAAAAAAAAAATGTTTATGAGCCCTAGAATTATATCAAATACAATCAACAGCATTTGAGTTGGTTGTATCATTTTTGGCGACTCTATCGCATGCGCTGGCAAAATGGAAAAGTGCCCATTTTATCTTTTACGAAAATAAAGTCATTTGACCCCCCCTCCACTTTTGATGAAAAAAGCTGTACATATATTTATTACACTCTCCGAAATTTCTTAATAGGCAACAAATTTTATTTCATAACATACTGACAAACAACTTAAAAGCATGGTCTGATACATTCAGAACTTGCAGGAAAAATACATAAAAATTTCATAGCACAAATTCATTACTTTGTTCATATTACAGCTACAAACTAATTGAAAAATGGAATTAAGTTATTTAATAACTATAAATATTTAACACAACATAGATCCAAATTATTTAATGGTCATCTTTATCCTTTTAAAAAAGTGGCATTATCATATTTACTTTTCTTAATTTTAAGTGCATATCCATTCTTCCATTTTACTGAAGCTAAAAAATGGCATTTAACAATGGTACTTACTCTGCCATTACAAACATAAATATAAAGATAGATGAATAATTTTAAAACAATAACAAGAGATATTCCTTAAAAATTGGACATATTTTAACACTCAACAAATATATTTTGCTTCCTAAATAATCTTAGCAAATTGTCATTATATTCCTATGAACCCAGCACAAGAAAAGCATAATTATACACTAGAACATTGAACCCAAGCAATTTAGGGTATACCATTTCCCTGTTCTCCGTGAAATTTAATATGACATCACTGGATTTATTTATGAAGAAAAATATTTATAATTGACATAATACTGCTTTTGCTAAATTCTGAAAATTAGTTGGTATTAAATCTATTATTGTATGGCCACATTACAATAAATAAATAAAGAGATAATTATAGATTAAAATATCCTCTAGTATATATATTTCAAGATGTTGAAATATGTCCAGAAATTTACAAATATTCAGCATATTTTCCAATCTATCAATGAGCTACTGTATATGTCTATATAACTTCAATGATGTAAAATCAGTAGTGGTAGAAAATACACAAATGCATTAGTTCATCTGAAACACTAATTGACGCCAAACCACAAAGATTATATTAACAATTTAATTAAAAACATTATAATTATTTTCCTACAAGGGAAAAGCTGTTTTGCCACTATATTTTATTACTTTCTCATAAAAAAATATACCTGTATCCATATATAGAATTTCAAAAAATTCAATCTATTTTTGCCTATAGAATAAAAAGGAAATTTTTTTCAAAATATTTGAATTGCATTCATATCAATTGAAATGTCATTCAATATAAGGCTTTCCAAAATGACATTGGCAATCAAGCATGTACCTTTATTAAACAAAATAAAAAAATATCTTTTATATAGGACAGAAAAACACTTGGCTCTCATATTTATACCTTAACTATAATACCCAAATTTTATTAATGAAAATTAGATTTTTCTAACAGCTTATTTTTTAATGAATTTGCAAAGAGCCTAGAAGAGTGGAAGAGTTGCCATAAAAATGTTATTTTTTTAGATCCTATTTTAGGAGAGTATTACAAATCTTCTAATGAGATTGTTATGAATGTAAAACTGTGATTTTATTTTTGTATTACTTAGTCTTATATCACAAAAATATTCACAACCTATCAAATCCCTAAAGATAGGACATAAAAATATGAACAGTATAAAAAGTAACCCCTTTGCTTAACAAATAATTTATATACAATTTAACAGATAAATGTAATAGATTCAATACAAGCCTGGTCAGCAGAATGGAGAAGCAGTGGGGTCGATAGTTTTAAACCTATCTTTGAGGTTCACATCACTGCTATTATCACATTCAAGATTAGAATTATCACTAAGGATAAAATCTGGAATTGGAGGATCTGATAACTCTGCAATTGTGGAAGGTGAATTATTTGGAATTGATTGTTCATTTTGAGAAGTCACAGTTCGTTTGGGTCGTTGATTGTAACTGTTATAATCAAGACTTTTGCCATCGTTCGTTGCATCGCAAGAATTAAGTGGTGAGGCATAATCCATACTACTTTTTCTATTACGATGCACAGGTTTTTTCTTTTCATCGCTTTTATCAGAAAGTCTACGTTTTTTGGGTATACTTTTTGCTGACTTAAGCTTCTCATCCTTTGAAGCTTTTTTGGAAGTGTTGTCAACCGCAGACTTCTGCGATTCTGTTGAATTCGAAGAGTCTGACTCATTTATAATAAGCTTACTATTCATTTTAGAAGTATTAGATTGGACTGGTTGTTTTTTGCGCTCTATTATGCTTTTGGAATTTGTGTCTGAAGATACCAAAGGTCTCCTTCGATCATGAAGTTTTGCCATTCGTGGATCAGCTATTGCTCTTGGAAGATGACTTGCAGGAGGAGTTGGTTTCACTTTTTTAATAATCAAAGGTGGAACAACAGGCAAATTTCCATGCTTAACTGGAGAAGGTTCCTTTTTAATAACAGTTATAAACTCTTCTTTGGTAGATTGTGAAGGTGGAGATTTTTTGGGGGAAGATCTACTATCAGCTTCTATTACAGGTGGTTCACAATTACTATCTGTATCTGATTCACTTTTTATCACTAATGATGTCCAATCCTTTTCAATACCTGAAGTCCAGGTCTTTTCTAGAACTGGTGGAAGCCACTTTTTTTCCTCTATAGACTCTACTTCATTTTCTAAAACAGGAGCTGATTTTATCTCCTCCTGAGGAGGTGAGGCACTTGCATCAACAATTGTAAGATGTGGAGGGGTATCTGAACCAGAATTGCTACGAGAATCTCGCCTTAACACCCGTGGATCATATACAACTGGAGCGGGAGGTTTAACTTCTTTAGCTTTTTCAGCAGATTTGGAGGACTCAAAAATATTAATTGAAGCTGCAGGTTTATAATTTAAGAGTAATTCTGGAATGGGTGGAGCATCTTTAGGCTGAGGAGTAGTTTTAACTACATCAGTATCCTTTCCATTTCCTATTAGTACAGTGTCATTGCTCTGATTAGGACTTAAATGTTTGCGAAGACGAGGATCTTTTAGTAAATTAGGATTGGACTGACTAACACTTAAATATGGTGTATAATTGGGAGGCTTTGCAAGTATTCCTCTTAATCTGTAAGGAATGCCTTCCTTACAAGGCTCAATCATTACATTTGCAGTAGGCTTAGGTGCTATTATATTCTGAACCTGAATTGATGAATTATTAATGTCACTATTAATGGCTAATTTTGGTGTAGAAACAGATGCATTTGCCAACTTCCGAGGATCACGATTCTTTAGTCGAGGATCTTTAATCACAGGTTCTTTAGGTGTCAATGGTTCTGCTATAGTCGTAGATAATGGCACAGGATCTGGTAACAAAGTGCGACGTTTTGGCTCAGAGATTACAGGATTTGGATTAACCGAAGTTAAGGGTTTGGAAGGTGCATTACCTCCCAATATATTTTCCCAAAATGAGTCTTGAGGTTGTTTCTGTTGTTGTGGCTCATTTGATAGTCCTTTATTCTTTTGCAGGGCACTTTGTTGAATTTGTCTGAACATCTCTAATAAATTCATTTTTGAAGTGGGTTTTGTTTCTTGAACAACAGGTTTTGAAGGAGGCTAAAAAAAAAAAGGAAATTCAATTAAAAATTAGTTTTCAAATAATGTAAATAAATAAATAAAAAATCTAATTTTTTTACAATAAATATATATAAATTTGAATGTTTGCCTGCTATACAAATCCACACCTTTCATTCTATTCATCTAAAAAAATTAAGAGTGTTTATGTGTGATACCTCCCACCTCTAATTTTCAACTTTAATTTTTAGTGATTTTTCTTTTTAAAACCTCTCATTTCACTATTTTTTCTAGATTTCCAGCAAACTTTTCTAACTCAAAATATGTGCATTTTAATGAGTTTTTAATGCACTTTTACACTTTGAAATTGGTTAAATTAATAGAGCTACATTAATTTTTGCATCGGGCCAAATATATATACATAACTTGGATGTGTTTGTGGACCATATAGTACAAAAAGAGGAAGGTGCAAAGACATGAAATATGGTATCTTGAAACTATAGGCGATGATAATAAGCTCTTTGACAAGATTTTTGAAATTTCCTTTGGATTTTCTAAAAAAATTAAACGTTAAATGAGACTGATTGGACAGATTTTTTTTTCACTTTATCTTATGTCGCACATAATTCTGGTACATATAACATTACGATCTTCATTGTTTCAGGTTATCCGTATTCACATAGCATTTAAAGATTGTTATTCATATACATTTGTCTGTTCTTAGTGGCAGAATTACAGCTTTATTTCAAATTAATCATTTAATGATATCCAACTGAACTCCTTACAATTTAACACTATTTTCAACAAAGCACACAAAATTTATACAACAGCTTCTGTGATATTGATATTCCTTCTATTCTAAACCTTCCTCAAATATATTCCTCAAATCTCAAGTTAAATGCCCACAAAATATTCTTTTAAATTCTAATACTACATAGTTTGTCTTTGCTCTTACATAACCAGGCAGTTCTGGTATGGTTGATAAGATACCCAGATTCCAATTTTTATATCTATACTCAACACCAAATTTCATCCATTTTGCATCTTTTTTTCTCTTGAAAGTACAACTATTTTATTTTTTAATAACTTTTCTTCCAGTTTTTAATTTTTTTTTTCTTTATTGATAATGTCGAAGCAATATTTTTGTATACTTTACAGCTTGGTTCTCAGATGAAACATCACAATATTATAATTCTTGCACCATCTGAGAGATTATGCTATTTTACGACTATATTTATTTTAAGCGTGTAAATTAATTAACTGGTATTTGGCTAATTTTAGAAAATAGCATTAAAAAGTATCTATTTCAGATATAAATTATGAAAAAAATCCAGTTGAACAACGCTTATACAGAGAGAACTTTTGGCCCTGTTAAAAAATCAATCAGTGGATTTTACATGCAATTTTAATTGTACATGAAACTTTTTAACATGAACTTAAACATGTGCACTTTTAACATTTTTAACTCTTTTTTTACAGTAAAAAACTTTTATACAGTGATATTTCATAATCTAAATGCACCAGAACTCAAACAACTCAAAATCTGAATAAAAAAATTTGTCTAGGAATACAAACACCTAGCAGAGGCCTAAAAATATTTGCAAAAAATGGCTGCAGCCTGCTACCCTAAATTAAGTACTAATTTTACCTAATTATTAAATTTTAAAGAGATAAAACGAAGGCTGCTAAATCCATAAATGGTAAGCTAGAGTTAAAATTGATTAAAGGGTAGAAATTGAAGGACATATATCCTTGCTGGTTCACTTGTGGGTGGTAAGAATGCCTGACCTTTCATATTTTCCCAGTTTATTGTAAGCAGATGCAGTGAAAAATACAGAATGTTATTTCCACTACTAATTTCATGCCAGTTTTGTGTGCTTTTTAAAAATAACACAGTTACAGGTTGTTATAGAAGGTGCCTTCAAAGCAATAAAAATTCTTTGCCTCCTGCTGCTAAAACAAAAGCTATTATCATTACTTTTAAAAGTAAATACAGGCTCTTACACTTTTAATTTTAATAATTTGACATTTTAATTCAATTTATAGTTAATATTTTATTTGAAAATCCAGGGTACTATTAAAAACATTTTTAGAAATAGTCTAATTTGTCGGACGCAAGAGCAAATTATATTTGGATTCCCAAGTATAACTGTAATTTAGATCATAAAATGTCAACATTTACTTACGTCTTCCTGAATCTTTTTTAACACTGCTGTCAAAGGCTGATCTGAATCATCGTCGTCATCATCTTCACTGCTATACCATTTAAAATCAGATTTGGATTCTATTTTCTCTTCATTATCAGATTCTTCCTTTTTAACCTGAGGTTCATTTACTTCAGTATTGCTTGGGCTACTGGGTGCCTTCACATCAGTCTTTTTCTGGTGTTTTAAAACACGCTTAAAAAGTTCTTGCTGCTTTCGAGGTAAATGGGTAGGAATAACAATTGAAGGAGCTGAAGTTTCTTGACTGGAATTCATAGTTTCATCATCTGATAATTTCTCTTCTTTTATTTTAATCTTTTCTATATTTGTAGTTTCTTCACTCTCTTTAGTTACAGACAAAGCATTTTGACTAGGATGATCTGGAGACACATTTGGAGGACAGTCAGTGGAAGATTCCATTTCACTGAATTGTGTTGTTTCATCAAACTTAACATCATTTGTAAAATCCAATTCTTGTTGAGAGTTTTCTAAGAAAAAGAAAAAAAAATTAATGAATTAGGCTTAGTATACAATACATATATATTATGATGTTTTGTCAACTTTTTTCAGATTTGTATGAAATTAAAGATTTTTCCAGATTGATTGGTTGGTTGGTTTTATGGGATAAACAGCATCAACTATTATACCAAGATTTATCTTTCAAACAATGCCTGTAAAAATAAAAATACCCCAAATAATAGCAAAAACAACCCGAAGAAAATTTTTCATTCAACTCCTTGCAATTTTAATGTTTTCCAAACTATCATTTACATGGGAGACAGAAAAATTGAGCACTTCTTCTCAAGTTTACAGTACTGGGAATGGATACTATCTTTTACTAACATATCATGCACAAAACTCAAGCCTGTAACGCTATGCGATACTTGCCAATTATCACAACCTCATATGGAGAAATAACACAAGTTTGATAACCCTATGTCAAAACTTCATTGTAACCACATATAATTTCAGCATTTAAATAATCTTCCTTTTTCTTTTAATAGGAATTTTAAAAAAACATGACAGTGGGATTAATCTACGATCAAAGAAAAGAGGATAAATTTGTATTAAGACGGAGTAAGTGCTCAGGAGACATTCCTAGAGTACAAAGTACTATACGAAACAGTACTACATGAGGTCATTGGCACAAGAGCCACATGTGGCTATGCAAGTTGCTAAAAAAGTTATATATAAATATATCTTTAGCTAAGTAAATTGTAAAAAAGATGCCAAGCAAAATTTAACTAAGGTCTAGAAGGGAAAAATTGAAAACAGACTAAAATTGGCTGACAAGAAAGAGGGTCGAAAACAGCATAATAAATAGAAAAGGAGAGCACATGACCAAAAATAAATAAATTTTATTTTAAGTTATTTTACATAAACTTGTACCATATAAAATATGTTACATAATGAACATTCATATAGAAATAATAAAATTTATTCTTAAAGTTAAAATATTTGTGCTTCTCTAAATTCTTGATTTTTTTTTCGTGACCAAAGCATTCAATGTCAATCACATTCTTTTTTTCTCATCAAGCAAATGTTGGTAGCAGGAAATTGCATCCAATAGACATCATCTTGCTTTTACCCTTACAAAATCTGGATAACTTGATGAAATTTGACCATGAATCCAGTTATTACCAAAGATGAGGCTACTTTATAACAGTAAATACACAAGGGAATCTCCTCAAAAGTAAACAGTTTTATTTTAATTTATACCAGCATTATGGGATTTATAAGAAACAAATGCATTTAATGTATTGTTTTGAGCATAAATACAGCAAAGTGAGATTTAATTAATACATCGTCTTTTAAAAATGTTTTGCATTAACAAAGTATGGAATAGGAATATACAATGCTTATGAACATAAACAACTTCAAACCATTAACATTTTTTTAGCTGAATTAATGCATAACAATATATGCAGATATTTTATTATTTTTTTTACTTAATCACATAAGGTTAAATATAAGAAATATGTGATTGATATTCTTATCACCAAATGTTAAGATTAATAAAGAGAAATTTGCAATCAATTTACTTAGCTATATATATAAAACTTTCCAACAGCCCATTAAAGTAAATACCTAAAATACCTAAATTACACAAATTAAATTTACAGAGAACAAAAAATAGATTCAGTTCTTAAATTAAACACATCAAGATAATCTTTTTATATTTACTTATAATCAACATAAAACCAGTAAAATAAAGTATTAATATTTTCATACCATTGAACTGCTTCATGTGACCTTCTTCTGGACGAGTGACATCACGAACATTATTCCAATGGAATTCGTCAGAAGGTTCACGCTTCACGGGTGGTACCTCAATCTCAATTACCTCATCATCATCATCATATATATAAAATTTAGATGAAGTCTCTTGTTCATAATTATTGGAAGAATTACCAAGAAAATTGGGAGTTTCTGAATTAGGTTGCTTTCTTTTTGGACTAGGAGTATTCAATAATGTTTCTTGATAGAAATTAGGCCTGTAATGAAATTATTTAAATTTCATTAACATTTTTAAAAAAATTCTCAATATAAAGGCTAAAAGAAATTCAATAATATGCTTAGTAGTTAAACATTCATAAAAAGTTGAACATTACAAAAAGAAGTTTTATTTTCAAATGTGCATTGGAAAAATAAATAAATAAAATACATAATTTTAATTACCTTTTGCATTTGATAATGAAGATACAGAAAAATATAAATGCAATTTTTTTTATACTTTTTGTATCAAATCATTTTCACATCAGATATCATTAGCAAAAAAAAAAAAAAAAAAACATTTCTGTGTTCAAAGCAAGACTTTAATGAAATAAGCAATACATATTGGTTATTCATGTCATATTTTGATAATCCTGTTTAATGCCTAAATGATTCTAAGTTGATTATTTAAAGAAATCTTTAAATAATTATAAATACTTCATAAATAAAGATGAAAAATTTAATTTATGTAATATTAATTTATGTAAATAATTTTTTGAAAGATTCTACTTCATCTTATTCTTTTGTTACTTATTTTAAAATATGAATTAAAATAATATTTTAAAGTTAAATTTAAAAAGCACAAAATTTTGAACTTAAAAAATTTCTTCTTCCGCAACATCTTTTCGTCACTACGATGCAATGGAGAATAATCAAATATTTGTCAGAAAACAAGTCTTAAAAAAAAAAAAAAAAAATGAAGCTATTTAATAATCTACACACATAAATATCCTTTTACTAAGTATATTTTTTAATTTTCAAGAAATTAGAATAGTTTGCAAAATTATCAAGGTTTTTCAAACTTAAAAAAAAAAAACTGAATCAGAATGCAAAAACTAATTCTACATAATTTTACTACCTATATTTGTTCCTACTTACACTTGTAAAGAAATCTTACTCAAAGAAATGACAGCTATTTATAAATTAGAATTAAAGTTTAATAGCATTGTGTAAAAAGCTTCAATATCTAATAAAAACATACTTTGCGAAATGAGTTGGCGATCCTTCTTCATGACTGGGACTCAGATGAATTTCAAAACCTGGATGATTCTGTTGCTGCAATTTCATCTCCTCTTGCCAACGTCTAGTTTCCTCCGCTTCTCTTATGTGCCTAGGAGGGGATCCCAAAAGACATGTGCGTTTAGGTGGAGGAGCTTTAGGTTCAGGACTGCGGCTAGTGCACCTCTTTCTATCTCTCCTCTCATCTCTGTCACCAAAACCTCTTTCCTTATCTCGATCATCACTGCGATTCAATCTTACATCATCACCATGACTCATTTTTAAATACTGAAGTTAAAAAAATATATGATTTACGTTAAACAAAACTAAATATTTGTAACCAAACACTTTCAATGTTAAAAAATAGAAATTTTATCAATGAAAATTGTTTTAAAATTCAGCAACATTTTTCACACATGCAAATAAGTATTAATACATTATTTTATATAATTAGGTTATTGAGAAATGAGATCTTTTAAGAAATTTTAAGGGGAGCATTTAAAGATACATACACAAGCAGGCATATTGTAACAAAATGTATACAAGAAAAATTGCAACTGAGGTAAATGATCTGTTCCCTTTAATATCACATTAAAAGATAATAATAGGCAATATACATAACTGTAATGTTAGGTATAATTAAATAACAAGAATGAAAATAGAATCATTTTATAATCGAAAATATACACCATGTCATAAGAAAATTTTGATATCCAGTTAAATTTTACAAGTATAACTATTATGCAGGAAAACCTTTGATAGAAATTAGTTTGAATTATAACTAGATTAGTCAAGACTGCTTCTCAAAGAGTATTTTTTTAAAATATAAGTTTGGTTCCTTTATGTTTTTTTAACAGTCGATTATTTCATGAGGTGGTAGACAATGTTCTCTGTACTTCTTAATATTTTGAAAGAAAATTTAAACTGGTTAAAAAGAGAAAAGGTCGAAATGATTAATCAATAATTTCAACTGCGATTAAAATATTTTATATTAATTTAATAAAAATATTTAAATTTCATGTTTATTTTATTATAAAAATGTAAATGTGATTTTTACATATTAACTATAAATATGAGCCCATGCAAAAAAAATTACAAATACAGAACTAATTTATAATTCAAGATAATTTTATTTAAATCATTCAAGGTGTAATTATAAATTTTAACACATTTTATTACATATAATAAATGATGCAGAAAAATAATAGCAATATTTATTTATATAGTCAATATAAAAGTTTATTATCAATTATACTTCAGCTTGATTTAAATATTCATTTATAAAATTAACCAATGAGACATAATTCAATACTTACATCAGCCAAAACTCTCCTCATTTCATCATTAAGGGGTGTATGAGAGAATCTACAGTCATTTTTAGCATAACAATCAGTTCCAGTGTGGTAAAATTTGCATGGAAATTCATGTAAAATTAAAGTTAAGAAAAACATAACAGTAAATTGTAAAATAAGTTGAAAAATTGTTTTTTCATTGAGATCAATATGCTTTCCAAAAATATATTTTGTGTATGATGTCTCCAAGTTGAACATAAAATTAAATATGAATCTCATCAACAAAGTAATTTCTAAACTAAAAAGTAACTAAAAAAGGCATAATTTTGAAAAATTTGCAGATTCATATACTATTTTTTGATGTAGCCACCTTCCTTCTTGATGCACTTTTAGAATCGAGGAAGCTTTATTATACTTTTGTAAAAAATTTTACAGTTACCTTTTTGGCCCACAACTTGATGCACTTTGCACCTTATAGACAGCTGAAAACCTTTTTTCATACGTAAACAACTTCAGAGAAATGAAAATCTAAAAGAGCGACATCAGAATTACCAGATAGGTCTTTGTAACATACAATGAACGAGTCCATAATATGCTTTGTGGCATTGCTGAATAGGGACATGCATTGTCATGTAACAAACACACTATCTTCATCAAGATGCCCCTTCTTTTGTTCCATACCCTATTCCTTAATTTTTTAGTTTAACAATTAATACATCGGACATTAATTTCTTACTCCTGGAACAAAAATTCAAAGAGAAGAGTCTCTTTAAGATCCCAAAATATACAGGCCATAATTTTTCAGACGGAAGCAACAGTTTTGTATTTTTTCCAACACTTTAAACCCACGACACTACTTTTACACATTAGCACAGTTCACAATACAACCCCAGAAAACAGTTCTAATTTTATTAAAAATGGGAACAGCCCTTTCTGTTCATGAAAGAAAACCACACAATGCTCCTCAACCAGCAGAATTTAGAATCAGAGATACTCATTTCAACATGGCACTGCAATAAGAATTTTAAATCGACTGAAACAAAGAGATGCTCTACTCCCAAGATTTTGATCTGCAGTAGTGCAGTCAACTTTGTTGACAAACATTCTCTTTGAGAATCAGAGGCTCAGTACTCTTATTTCCTGGACAACCCTTGTAAGTGAAGATAACAGCAGCAAAATTTCAAATAATATATAACTGATATTTTAAAAAAAAAATTATATATTCCATATACAGGACGAAAATCAAATGAAAGTACAGTGATACCTCCTAATAAGGAACACTTACTGGATCAGACATTTTGTCTCTCAATAGGAGGTAAATACATATATTATTCAACTGAGCTGAGATCGACAAAATTGTCCCTTACAAGAGATATAACTATAATTTCTTAAAATGATCAAATGTCACAAAAATAAATCATGCTGAGAAGCACATGTTAATATTCCAAAATCATCAGCTTAATAAAAAACACAGTATGAAGTAGTAATCAATAAATCCTAATATTAAAAATAAGTAGAAGTAAATTTTATGCTCTGTCAAGAATAAATTAATTGAGGTGGGGGGTATACTTACCTTCGTCACATAAGCATCAAAACTAAAACATTAATCAGATTAAGATTTATCAATAACCAACTTCCAAAAACAAATAATAAATTATGTAAATAAAGCAAAACATAACCCAACACAGCCTTTTCAAAATATATAGATGTTTCGCAAAACGTATTGGAAGGATATTGTGCATGTACAAACAATCTTTTCCCTTATTACAATGCCCATTCAAATAGAACTTGCATAATTCCTTCTTTTTAAATGGAGGAGGTGGTGCAGAATGGGAATACAGACAATCAACTCCCTAAAATAAAAAAAAAAAAAATGACAGTTGATTAACAAAAAGGAAGAGGGGGTAGTTGAAAGTGAAGTTAATGATTAAATGCAACAAAGTTTAAAGAATAAAATAATTTCAAAGAAGAAATTAATGATTACCTTGGAACACTTCCCTTCCTTGAAAAATTTACATATTCTATGCTTTGCAGCTTCTTTTACATACTTTGCGACTCGAAGACCTCTGATATCTTTACGTTTAATTGTTTTCCTTGTCTTCTTTGACTTTTTAGAAGAAGATTTCTTTTTTCGGGATTTGTCATCACTATATGAAAGGGTAAAAGAGAACAATTAAATTAAAATTCAAAATATAACTAAATATTTTCAACACTTGCAGAACTGAGTTTCTAAAAGAAATAAAGAATTTTTAAGTTTTAAAATTTAATTGCTACCATAGGAGGAATAAATAGGACAAATGTATATACATATTGCTTAAAAATAGTTTATTCAATCTACATATTGTTTATAACAAATAGGAGGGAAAAAAAAGAGAAACAGATGAAATGTTATTAAAACACAACAATACATTAAATACAACGTAAAATACGATGGTTTTCACCCCACTAAATCAGCCAAGTTCAAAAGATAGAACAATGATCATGAACCAAGGAACAATCAAATAGTGGTGAACAATGTAAAGGACATTAACACTTAGGATGGAAAATGAAAATATATTTGATAGTATCCGGAAAGTTTTCTAATCCTTTTTTAAGATCAAAATATACCACAAAAAGCCAGCTTCTTGAACCAAGGTAAACATTAAGTTTTTGTACTCAAACTAGAATTTTATAGAATTTGTATATATTTATAATATTCTAAAACAAAGATAGATTGCATGTTTAACTTTTCAAAAAAATATTTTTAGTGTACTACTGATAGAAAGGTTTTTTTTACCGTCTTTTTCTTTCTGGTGAGCTAGGAGGAGTGCCTCTATATGCAGCAAGTTCCATTCGATAGTCTACTGGTTTATCTTCATATTTCGATTTATATTTGGTTGAATCTGGAACCCATCCATCTTCTTGATCAGATGTATTTTCTAATTGATCATGATCCATATAATTAGCAGCCATTTTATTCTATAATATTGGCAAAGAAACATAATTAGACACATTTGAAGAATGAACAAAATGTTACCAAACATTAGAATGAATAACATGCAAATTTAAACTATTTTTTAAAAAGCTAGTTTGATCATAGATGAACATAATTATCAGATTTCAATACATCTTTACAAAGAGTGGCATTACAATTTGTATACATCAATTCACATTTTTTCATTAAAAATGTCATGAAAATTTTCAGCACAAAAAATGTAATCCATTTTCAATATAAGAATTTTAAAAAAAATTACCAATTTACGAGGAGTAGCAACCTTGGAACGATTTGGGCTGTCAAGAGGTTTTGTATTATTTCTATGATTTACTAGCTGTTCAATATTTTGCAGACAACTTTTGTCCAATGCTTCCTTTAGAGAACCTTCAAAACGAAAAAAATAATGCTGATATATTAATATACACAAATATACTTGCATAACAAGTTTTATTGCATTTTCATGAAATTGTGTTACAAAAACTTAATGTAAATTCTTAACATTCTTGATTTAATGGAAGGTGGGAAAAATTTATAAAAATCTTTACATGTAAAAAATAATAAACTTATACATTCTAGCATACATTAAACTAAGTTAAATATTCCAATACATACTATTGGTGAAATCCTTTTCCTCTTCTTCTTCAGCACCTGAATCCAAAATTTCTCCTTCTTCCAAATCAACATCCTCATCAGTACTTTGAGATGATTCATTGTCATCACTGAAATTGAGATATAAATTAATTTCAAAACAATCCATTGTTTGCATATACTTTTCACTCCAGACTGTACTGCCACCCATTTACCTTTTTGTTTATGAATCAAACATTTAAAAATTTACAATTAGTAAAGTAAGCAGATTTTATTCCAGAATTGAAAATTTTCAATTACATAAATAAATAATTTTTTTCTACACATGCTTAGTTCATTATTAAAGGAAATTGCACTTTAAATAAAGCGAGAGGCCCAATTTTTAGTTCTTTCAGATCTGGATTGCAATATATATATTAATACACTGGATAAATGATTTGTGATGTGATATTATTGTGAATTGTAATAATGCAAGAGCCAAATTTGACAATGTTGTGCAAAACAAGGTGTAACTGTAACCTTGATGTTTAAAAAATAGAATAAAAGTAAAAATTTGTTGAGAAGACTGACTAGTTTGAGGGAAAAGATTTTAACCCTAGACTGCTACCCATTTGTCTGGTAAACAAAGTTAACAAATAATCTTGTTCTACCTCCCCCAAAACAGAAAATGGACGTACGGCATTAAATTCTATAGATAAGGATATTTGTTATTCTCAAAATAGTTGCGCATGTAATGTTTTAAGAAGAATGTTTGTCTGAGAGCCGAATAGATAGCAGTAGCATTTCAAAATCGGACTTCATCCCCCCCCCCATGCACGAGAAAATGTCAAAGCCTTTTTGAAGAGAAAATTTTTGAGGTAGACCTGAGGCTATCCGAGAACTAAGTGATGAAAAAAATTATATTTCTAAATTTGAATCAGAAAATGAAGATTGTGTTGAAATTCAAAATCACAAATTTGCAGATAGTGATAAGGATGAAAATGATAAATTATTGTTTGAGAGTACAGATGAAGGAAAAACAATATAATTTTCATAAGAATTTTGTAACTCAACAAAAGGGACCGTTGACATATTAGATCAGATGTGTAACATGTCATGTAGTAGAAAAACATGTCGGTGGCCTCCTTGTGTATTTTATGGGATGATTAATATTAGTTCAGTGAATGCACATGTTCTATATGCACATAATATGGCTCAAAAATCCGAAAAAGCTCTTTATCAAGAAAAAAATTTTGCTTTAAAATTAAGAGAAAATCATCTTGCACCCTGGATGAAGAAATGTCTGAACTTACAAACTTTGTCCCAATCAACAAGGACAATTATAAGTGAAATTTTAAATCTGGAGAAGGACATTCAATCTGCTAAACAATTTCAATGTAAAAAAAAGGAAAATCTGTGCATTTGGCTCTTATAATTTGTGCAGAATGATGCTCAAATTTTGTCTAACGTATTCTAAAGCTATTTGCGATTGACATCATGCAGACATGTGTAAAGATTGCTTTGAAAATAAATAAAATTATGATTTTCACTTATTTCAAGATCCAGAATTATGAAATCATCTACAGGTAATATTTTTTTTTTTTTTATGTTTCTTAACTTTTAAGTTGTGTTTTAAGCAGGCTGAAGTTCACTTGGTCTAGGAAACTAATGGATATCGTTCCCGTAAGTTTTTCAAAGTGTAGCGTTCTAGGGTTAAGAAACCTTTTTCTTGAATTAAGAGTGGCTACAATGTTTTGCACACTAAGTTAGATACATGTAAGTCAAACAAGATTAATTTTAAATTAAAGAAAGAACATAGGAGAAAAACACGGGAGCATTCCTAGGCAGTCATATATATATATTTTGAAAAATCACAAATTCTTATTTAAAAAAAGCAGCACAATTTTAAAAAGGAAAATTATTTCATTTGGTTACTATCTAAAATATGAGTTTTAATGAAAGGTTTGAAGTTGAAAAGGATTTTCCTATCAAATTTGAACCTGGCTCCCCATTCAATATTATAAATAAGAGAAAAAATTAAGTTTTACTTTATTTTAAGCATTACTTTCGGAAAATAAAACGAATGCAAAGAAAGAGCAAAAACTGAGTATTACATATGATGTGTAGAGTAAAATACTCGAAAACGAAAAATTTTACATAAAAGGAATTTCTCTCAAATCTTACTAGTATCAATAAAATTCTTATTACCACCCAATATTTGTTCTCTTCACTCATTCATGCATAATAAATGTAAAATATCTTTTACAGTGATAAGTGTAAAATTTTAGTTTAATTTCTGTTACACATGAAAAAGCTCATACTTTCCTTTTATAAAAACATTAGCAAAAGTTTCATAAAACTTCCTCTTCACAAACATGTAACCAATATAAAACACGTGTTTGTGTATTAGGCTTAAAATAAATCGATGATTAGAGATAAATACATATTTTAACTAATATATCATATTTATATGAAGATTATTCTGTTTTTGAAATAGTTTCCAACAGAAGACGTTTAAATTTCTAGGAAATACATAAGTGATAATACAGTATTTACCAAGAACATACCATATTGTATTATATAAACCACAATCTATAAGCATTTCAGTCCTTATATATATGATGTATAAATATGAAGAAAGACATCAGTATAAAAAGTGATTCAAAATATAAAGAGCCTTGTTATTTGGTTTACGCTTTTAAAATATTTTGATGAAAATTGATTGTTACGATTCAATTCAAAGTTTTCCAAGAAGGCGCCAATAATCACAGAAAACAAGACTCGATAACGTGGCGCCATCTATTTTCAAATATCCTAAGGATTTATCAAACATTATAAATATTTCAGATAAAGAGAATTTGAACAAAGGCTTTCGAAAATTTTAGGCCGTTATCGTTACTCGATCGTAAAATCATTACGATCGAGTAACGATTAAATATTATTTGGTAAACATTTTGGATATACCCTGAAATTTTTTATATTTATGTTGAGTAAATTCAGTGACTGAAATTATTTCTTAATAACATTAAATAAGACTGAAATATTTTAAATCATATTGACACTGAAGATTAATTCATAACAAATGGAAATTTTTTTTTATTTGTATTGATTTTAATGCGAGTTTTTAAGAATGAATGAGATGCAATGAATAAAAGAGCGATACTATCTATATAAAGAAATCCAACTTTATAAGAAATTCAGTATGACTTTTTTCTATGTCAAATGCCTTTTACTTAATTAATAGATGTCATAATTATTCTTAATGATTAAAAATATGCATACATTGCAATTAGAACTAACTTTTCTTCGCAATTAGACACGAATAAATCAATATTGGCCAAAATACTGAGAAGGGGATAAATTAATGAAAATATTGAATTGTGCAGTTAATTGAAGAATTTTCCCCCCCCCCATAATAATAATCTAAAATAGATAATAATAATAATCTAAAATATATACGTCACTTGTTTCTTCAATATTCAAATTGCAAGATGTAGAGACATATTGCTTAGCAAAGTTTTTACCGATTACATCTCAAAACAAATACTTTATTCGGATATTTTAAAACGTCTTAAAGAGAGGGGCAAACCAGAGAAGAAAAATTAACGGAATGAGCGTAAACGGTGCCTAGGATTTCAAACAAGAAGGCAATACTAACAAAATGACTGAAGTAATTTTTACTTATTTAACAACGCACTAGAGAAATAATTATGCGATAATAAGCGACTGACCTCACAGCCTTGAAAAAAAGGCCAGAATTCGCTTTGACATATTGATTGCTCAGGGCCATCAGATCCAAAAAAATATGAATAGCAACATTTTCATACCGCAAAAACAGGATTTTTAAAAATATTTCGGAACTGGCTTACTTGTTGACTGTTTTAATGTCACAATATAAAGTAATAAAGTCTATTACGGACGGACCTCGTAATTTCGAAGCAGGTTCATGTGATGAGGGCGGTACCAGAACAAGCACACCACTCTCTAAACTTTTACAACATCCCAATTCAAAATTAGATTATTTCTTTCCATATTTTTAAGATTGGGATCAATAAAATTGAAAGTTTAAAAAGGCGTTGAAGTATTTATAGTTCTATTAGATGAGAGAGAGAGTATATCTCCGGTTATAAAAAGAATTTTTATCGCCGAATTAATGCAAAATTTAAAAATCCAAATTTACACCTCATTTTATTTCTACATATAAATGAAATATCGATATAGATTGGTTCAATGAGTAACTAAAATACAAACTGATTATTTATTTATTAACAACGCATTAAGGAATAACACGGGTGAGTGATAGTACTTTCAATGGCGCAAAAGCCAGATATGGCCATGCAGCGCCGAAGTAAGTGAAAAGCTGTTATCTAGATGCGTGAAAAAATTGGAAAAAAAAAATGTTTGACAAGGAGAGTCAAAAAGAGAAAGATCGCTAAGATATCCCGGGGGTGCGTCACCCGTGTTTACAAAAAACAGTAAACCTCGTGGGAAAGAAAAAAATTACTAGAGAGCCTCAGGGAAGGAAAGACACGAACATAGCGGTTAATAATCAAGTAATTTTGAGCCATGGTCCAGTGACGATGTCAACAACCCATTTTCACTTCCACATTCCCACTATCTGCGGACTTGAGACTGACTAATATAATTTAGATCAGCTTGCAACACGACCAGTTTTTAATGGAATCAAAACTCGATTCCACGGCCCAATTGAAATTAAGCAGCTGCGAGCTCGCTAATATGACCACTAGTGGCTACAAGTTTTAGATTCTAGGGGAAGGAAAAAAAACACCGCTATAGTAAAGTTTTATAATTATTGGTCAGGAGTTTTATTATATTTAGTGGAAGGATTTTTTTTTAAATGTTCTTCTCTCGGATGCGTGTGCAGGTACAAAGATGAATTTATCTATCATAGAATAAATTAATCAAATCCGTAAGTTGTCTATAAAAGGACAGAAGTCGCGTATATTTTCATCTTAAAATTTAAAATAAAAACATAGAAGAGTCTGTCGTAAAATTAAGATAGCTTAGCGACACTGCAACGCTAAGTACAGAACGTATTGTATCTGATTTTAATCTATTTTTTTAAAATCAAACACAAAGGAATTACTTATCATGGGCAAATTGTGCGCATAACAACTGCAGGCTAATGAGTTTTGTATAATTTGGTATTTTGGATTTTCACGCAGAACAAGATAAAAAGGGGAATAAATAAAATTCTGAATATTGCAAATGAGACAATTAATCAATGTCTGCAATCAGTATTTAACATTCCTCTTCTCATTAATTGGCTTTATTAACGTTACACTAGAAGTAACGTGGGCTATTGGCGACGAACCTTGAAATTTTGAACATCGGTCAAGTGACGAGGACAACTAAGTTGGCATTCCTCTCTCCTAACTTCCACACTACGACAACAATTCTTTTGCTGAATTAAATATTTTGGATTGGACTGATATTTAAATACTTATCAGTATTGAAATCCAATGTTTTTTTAAAATTTTTTTGATAATTTCTTGAAGGAGGGAGAGTGCTTAAGATTACTTCAAAAATTAGAACATCAGGTCAGATAATTTTCACTTAATTCAAATTCTGAAAAAATACACGATTATACGAAAAATCCACCAAAAATTTCTGATTAATATTTGATAAACAGTTTAAATCCCATTATTGCAGTGACTCATCACAGCACTAAATTAGTCGAATGTTAAAAACTAAGATATTTGTTTATTCATCATGTGAAGCGTATATATATCGTTTCGTTTATATTAATTCATTTTAATCAAACATGAAAAATACAAATCTATGTTGTCAATACATGTTTTCATTCATTTAAATCATACTCTTCAAGTCATCAATACCACAAATAATATTTAGAATACTGTTACACCCCGCACCAAAGCTATCGCATAAAACTTCAAGAGACAGATTCGGCTCAAACTAGAACAAAAGTAAATGTATGTGTACCTCTACTTTCTTTCCCCGCGCATGTGCATCAATCCTGGACATCTGCCAGGAGAAAAATAATCTAAAAGCAACCTGAACACTCTTTTCCATTTTAAAAATTGCGCAGGCTGTTTCTAAGTTATCGTACTTTTTTTTCGTTGTTAAAAACCTATTAGTCTGAAACCAGTAGTGAAATTGAAACGGTGAAAGAATTACTAAGACATTGTGTGTGGGGGGGGGGAGGGATTTACATATCAGCGAATACTAGCAGTACTATTAATTAGCTACAAGTGATTTAAAATTGTTAAAAGGAATGAATCACTTCCTTTTATCTAAAGTCATTACATTGTGGAAAAAGGTCGCGCAATTGGATACAAAAACTGAAATATCTTGAATCAGTTTTCTAGTATTAATTATATTTTTATGATTTTTATTTACTAAACGATAGTTGCACAACATTAATCGTCTGCTTTCGAGACCTCACATATATTTAGATCACATTTGGGACATCGATTTATATGCATAATCAACACAGATATTTGACTCCGCACCAAACTAATTAATTAACTTTAAATAATCTATAGAAAATACGCGATTTTTTCAATGAAAATAAAAAACACGTAGTGATAAAAAAAATTCAAAATCTCTAACTGAAGTGTTTGAAATTAATAAGGATACACAGTTTCAAAGAATTTTGTATATAACACATCGATCAATAACTCCCGAGTCTAAAATTGAAAACAGCATTTTTTTTTTATTCATCAACATAACACCTTTTGTTAATCACCTTTTAGGGTGATACAATCGTTCCAACGCTTTTCCAAATCTTTTTTTTTTTTTTGTTTTCCCACAAGTATTTTTTCTTTTCATGAGAATCTTTTTTTGTTGCAGAGTAAAATAGCGATAAACGCTTTCTAGAATCAATCGACTCATTTGCTGTTGTTCCATCGAAAGCAATCGCGGCACCCACTTGGAAAAAACCTTTTTCACTTCACTTCAAAAAACCCTTTTCCTAGTCCGATCGACTTAAAATTTTGACACGTTTCAAGCAAAGGTTAGTACTCTAGAAAGACCTGGTTACTGGTTTACTACGAGCGCCATCTCTGGGTTAGTCTCGGGAGTTATTGATCGATGTGTTACCCTGAAAACTATGCAGGACTTGAAAAGAAGACACGAAAAAAAGAAATTTATTTTTCCTTTTTTTAATCAAAACAAAGCCTACTAGAACTTTAAATTCAGTTTTACTGATCAAATGATAAATTCAACAAGATGTTATTCCTACGTATCCCCCTCTCCTCTCTTCATGTGCACAAAGATTAATATTTCCGTTAAATACAGTTATATTAACTTAGGTGTCGATTAATAACTGCAAATATTTGACATTATTTCGTAAAACAAAAATTAATACTAGCACAGCTGTTTCAGGATTATTCATTACATTCTGCAATTACTGGTTATTATTTAAATAAAAAAAAAGCTATATCTTTAAAAGAGAGAAAAAGTTCATGTTAAAATATGGGGAAATGGAGCAATAATTATTTGTTAGATTAGAAAAAACACAAATTTTCGGCTTCGGAATCTACGAATTAGTTAAAAGAATATTACATTACAGTACACTCACAATATTTTTTCGAGCATAACAAAATGAATGCAACTTTCGAATTAAAAATTAATTTACCTTTAAGTATTTTGAATGGATAAAATTAATAAAAACTAAGCCAAACTAGTGAAAATTCAATTCTTTATATAGTAATTTGTATTTAAAATAATTTTATGTAAAAAAAGCATTTTTCTTGTGTAAAATAATTGCTATTTTGTATTTGTTTAATACTATTTTTTATTTAAAAATAACTATAAAATGTATCTCTCATACTAAATTAAAATTGATTAGATAAACATAATTTTCTGGATCAGAGGTTTCCAAATTGCTACGTATTTTTTATGCGATACGATAGCAGCCCAGAAATTCAAATGATGTGATTATTTATTAACGTTGCACTGAGAAGCAATACAAGGGCTATTGGCGCCGGCCCTCGTAATCTTCAGCCTGGATCAAGTGATGAGGATGACACGAGCTGATACCTCCCTCTCCAAATTTCCACACCACGACCTGGGTTGACTTGTACGTTAAATCTGATTGAAGTTCCACCAGCTTTGGTCGTTAATGATATCAGGGCTCGAACCCACGACTGGACGAAAACAATGGCAGTCGGGAGTCAACGACCATGACCTAACTACACATCCAGATAAAACCGATGTATATACTTGTTTTTTATGATAAATCCTGCCCTGAAGCTACGTCAAATCTTAAGTTTTCCAGCCAAAAGGTACAACAATTAATAAAATAGAAAATCTTTAGTTTATCTAGAATGGATAATTCCAACTATATACAGTTTATCTGGCACAGATAAACTAGTTGGAATTTTCTTCATAAGAATTTTAAATCAATATGTTGATTCAATAATTTGAAAGTATCAATAGGATATATATGCAATTTAAAATAGCTCTAATCTTTTTTATAGAACAAATCCGGTTATAATTTCGTATCCTACTTCTACAAAGCATATTCATAAAACACGATATAAAACTGGATTTAAATGACGAGTCTAAAAGTAGCACTAACTATCAAAACAAAACGTTTCAGATTCACCTACTTAAAGGAATGCTTCATTTCTTTCAGGTGTTTTCGCATAGCAAAATCACTCTACTTTCAGTACTTTCAGCAAAATTTTATCGTTTACCCTCAGAAAAACAATTTTCTCAAGGGAAGTAAATAAAATTTTAGATAACTATATTTATCGAAAGATAAAATACTACAAGAATTCGATAGTAAAATTGCAAGCGCTGAACTAATCACGGGGGAATCAACCAAGGATAATGTTTGTATTTAAGTAATTTTGAACTTATCAGGAAAACAGGAATTACATTAAAGATGAAATTATATTGAACAGTTAACATTTACTTCAAAGATATACCTTGTAATCTTACATAGGCAAAGGAGTACGTGAATGAATGAAAGAAAGAAAGAAATTTTTAAAGAGCAAGAGCCAAATCTGGCTATAATGCGCCAAAAACAAGGTGAAATTGTGTTCTAAACTAGAAAAAAAAATCGGTAAAAAGACAAAAATTGGTTGACAAGGGTCGGAAACGGAGCAGGATCGCATGATGTCCTGAAGGCGCGTCACTCGTGTTTACCAAAGACAGTAAAACTCATTGGGAAAAATATATATAAAAAAGATCGTTAGGTTATTTCGAGGTCATGTTGCCCACACTTACCTAAAGAAGGTAAGCTCCTGAAGGCGCCAAATGAGTACGTTTCATACCAGGTGATATTGTATTATGTGTATAGATAATTAATATCCTTTTAATTTTCCATGAATAAAATTGTGTTTAAATGTATAAGGAATATATGAAAAACAAAAAATGGAAATTTACTTCAGAGGGAAGAGCACATAAGGTTAACTAGATACAAGTCTAGAAGCTTCGTAGGTATTAAAATCCATATTTTTAAATATTATTCCATTCAAAAATTCCTGGAGGGAAGTCCAAATACCCTAAGTCGTTGGGCTCTATCGGGATAAAAATAAAAATATTTCGGCAGCAGGAAAATTTGGAGCCATCTGAATGCTTTCGCAATGTCTTAGCGGGTTTTTAATTCTCAAAAAGCATTACTGCTTCAAGAAATTTTTCAATAAACCAGAATTGAAAAATTAATGTCATAAATCTCGTGTGTATATATATATGTTGCAAATATCTATAAATTAATACCCAATCCAACTAGAAAGTGAATTAGTATGTGTGTTTGTTTTAATATCATTTATAATATTTTATATGCAGCATAATATTCTGTTCCCCTCGTTCTGATTAACGATAAAACGTTTCACTAAAATTCATTGCAAAATCTGATTTGAAGATTACAATTTCATGTGCACTGCATGCTCGTTCCTATTTGTTTTTAAATAGATTCATGGTGGAATAAAATATTAACATAAAATTTTTTTAAAACTGACTTTGTTAATGTGATCATCATTACAAAAAATCTGATTAAACAGTTTATTGCGGATGAAGTTATACATTTCGTATTCGCATACCATCGAATAGAGTAAAATTTTTGGCAAATATAACTTATTATTTTTTTTTACGGATAATTTTTGAGAAATAAACGCGCGTACCAAATGATTAAGGACTTTTATCTTCTCAGTTGACGGGATCAGACTGGAGCACCTGAGCGTTATGCTCTTAATCTCCATGTCAGATATAGAATTTTAAAAAAGAGCTTTACTTCGGCTTTTCCTGCCCAGAACTGCGTTTGTGAATTTAATAAATTTAATATTGTATAAAATTTGGAAAAGAAATTAATGAATTTAATTAAAAAAGCATTTAGTTGTGTAATAAAATGATGAAAGGTTACTCACAGGCTGGAAGACTTTATCTTCAACATAATAATGTAAAGAATAATATTTTAAAAATTATCTAACCATTTAAACGATAATTTTTAAAATTGAGCACTTTTAGCAACCCAAAGGTTATAACAAAATCTCAACTGACTGTAAACAGTCCATTTTTAAAATATTAGCATTTAGATTAGCACAAAGTTTTAAAAATGACAAACATTTACTTTAAAATATAGCGATGTAAGCTCAGAACACGGTTTTCAAAAGTATAGGATCACAGAAGCGAAAGAAATAGAATTTGTTTTTATAAGTTTTAGCCTAAATGAGCAACTGTAGTAACATCAATAAGCATTAATTAAAAGACACGAAGAAACTAGGTATTAATTTTTTTTTAACTCAAAAAATTTGTTTCTAAAATAACATAAAACCGATTGGTACATGGAAGTTCAAGTAAGTGATGGTGGAGTCTGATCTAAAAAAAGCATAACTGTGATATAATCTTTTGAAAAATGGATTTGGGAGAGGGGGTAAAAATTAGCCGACAAGAAGGGTCGAAAATAGAGAAATATCGCTGGTTATCACGGGGACACGTTACTCGTGTGTTTACCAAAGACAGCAAATCCCACGGTAAAGAAAGATTACTGGGGTACCTTAGAGTCATGATACCCACACCTACCTGGAGAAGATAAGTCACTGAGGACTTATGAAAGTTCAACATAATAGTTGCACTACAGCAATTGAATGTTTCAAAACAGGACATGGGACATTATGCTAAAACATGTTAAGTTTTAGTTCAATCTCTTTAAAAATTGGTAATAATATTCTGTAATATTGATATACATTACACAATTTTTTAATAATTTTTTTCTTGGTTTTTTTTTAAAAAAAGTTTTTTTTAACATTTCGATTCATATTTTTAGAAACGGGGTAAAAATCAGCACAAGAAATTTAATAATTAATAAGAGTTTTTTTGAGTGTGGAACTTTTAGCTGATTTTTTTTGGGGAAGGGCTGAACCCACATTTAATATTTTTTCACCTGCAAAATTTTTTAAATAAATTATAATAGTAAAATCCCACAAGCGAAAACAAAATTTTAAAATAATAGGACTTTCAAACGAAGTTCAATCGCATAAAGAGCATTTTGAATTAAAAAACATACACATTTTGAGAATGTATAATTAAGAATTACTCAAAACCCAAGATTTTTCTTGACATAAAAAACACCAGATGATATAAAAACTGTCCGAATTGTAAAGTGAATGTTGGGTTTAATGGAGCACGGGCCACTAGATTTGCATAATTTTCTTATTGGTGATAAATAATTGACAAAAAAATCTCCCTTCTTTTTCAAAATTGGTTGATTTTGTGCCCACCTCTCTCTTTCTAAGATTAAAATTCGCAATCCCTTTTGTTCGGAATAAAATGAACATAAAACAATTTCAGTTAAATGCAGGGTTTTAGTCATAAAAATAGCTGTTTTTTTTTTTAAACATGAATTCATTGAATTAGTATTCGTCACGTGGTTAGCATGACAGAAAAACGCACACTGAAATAGAAGTGTACCCCCATTTTCTTCCTGAAGCGATTTGCTTTCATACGTTATATTTTCACCCCCCCCCCCCTGTAACAACGGAAAGATAACCCAAACCTACCTAATTGTTATCCATAATCATTTGATTATTTCAAAACGTAAAATTTTTAACACAAAGAAATAACTTTAGAATCAATCATCGATAACGAAATATGGTAACTTTACATCAAAAATGTTAGTAGGAAGAGGTATTTGATATGCAAGGATAATTTCCCTGATATAGATAAATTAAAAATTTTAATTTAGTAAAATATTTTAAAAACGACTTTGAAGCTTGTTAAAAAAACAAATTTTTCAAAACTACCGATTTTCCAATTATAATCATTTTAACGTTTTCCTGAGAGAAGTGTTAACAAGAAATACAATTCGAATAACAAAAATAGAGAACAAGTGTAGAACAATCTAATCAGAAAGTGAGTGAGTGTTCCGAAACATAAAATAAACGATTGTAGGATCATTGTTCTCGAAATCCACCTATAAAATTTTCCAACCAATGTTTAATTTACATATTTTCAACTCGAATAATATTACTCAAAATTAGAGAAATTTTTTAATTTCGCCATACAATTTCAGAGAATTTTTTAAAAAAATAATTTATCAAGTGGATTATTCCAAATTCTCCAAACCTTTGTATTTAAAATTATTATCGGAGCTGTCTAGGAAGTAAACTGAATTCGATATTGCGCATCTTTGAAACTGTATTTCAATTTCTAAAATATCATGTATCATCTACAGATGTTACTGAGTGTAAACCAAAGTTCTGCAACCACCCGTAACAGAGAGAGAGAAAAAAAAATCACATATTTGAAAACAGTGGTTAGTATTCCATTTTAATGGGTTATAAATTCAAAGGATAAAATTTAGTGATACCCAATCAGTAATTACAATGCATATGTTTTAAAATAAGATGTGTAAGAATTCCCATAACTATCTTTTTAATACAACAAACGTTATTTACTTGTAGGAATGTTCGTTTAGTGGGTAGTTTTCATTACCATTAATCAACTTCAGGAAAAAAAAAAGGAAATATGTACAACAACAAACAAAATTTAACGCCGGTGATAACATTAACATTATACTAAAGGAATAGCAGGCTGAAAAACTACATAAAGAAGTGTTGAATGACATGTGGCTATTTCTTCGAACATACTTCCTTCCAAATGATTCTTAACGGGGACCATCTCCAACTTTATTACATTAAAATTAGTTTAGCATTCGTTCGGAAGAATGAACTATTAATAAAATTCTGTACCTTTAAGAATTAAGTACGATAAAATTATACTGTTGTTTTAAACATTCAAATTTTTTTTTTTTTTTTTTTTAGAAAAGTGATATTGATTTAAATTGGTATTGTAAAAAAATAACTAATTCAAAGGCGTTTTTTATATGGAAAAGCAAATTCTTTTAAGAATCAGAATCGTAACATTCTTTTTACTTGAAAATTATTCAATAAAAGATAATTTATGATAAACGTCACTTGAAAGGAACATTTTTTTTGGAGTAATTTAGTTTTATCACTGAATTACAATCATAAAAATATTTAAAAAAAAGTTGACGAAAAATCGAAATCATTTAAAGCAAGCTATTTATATAACTGTATATGAAACATAAAAATTAAACACGATTCATTAAGGGTTTTTCTCGATAATTGTAATAAAGAGAAATATTCATATAAAATAGTTTTCAATAGCTGTAGTGATTTTTGATATGTACTTTTCCAATTATAATAAAAACCATAAGTTGATCCAAACATTTCCTAGTATTCTTCCCAGGAATTAAATTACCTAACCACCGAAATGAAACAAAAAAAAAAAAAAAAAGCTTCTCAATAATTCATTTTTCATGTCTTCTCAGAATTAATTTAACGTCTCACTTCTAATTTTTGAAAAAGTTGTGCAATTTAATATTCGAAGTTATGTCGCGCTGAATTTGTGATTTTCTTGCGAAATATGGTATTTAAGGCAATGCTTTTTTCTCAGCAAAAATCCCGCATTTTCAATATTTGATTTAGTATTAAATCTGAATAAACAGCTCCTCACGTAATTTCAATAAAAGTAAGTTGCTGCATTATAATAAAATTCGAATGAGTTATTTAACTCAATTTTTTTTTATTTTAAACTCATCAATTATTAATAAGATTTTTACATTTCAAACGAGTTTTGAACTTTATTAGTTTCCACAGGTGTAATTCAATTAATGTATAATTAGTGTAACCTATAATTCTGTTTCATTCATATATGTAACGATATTATTTATAGAAACTTCAAAATTTATTAAAAAATTAATATAATTATAAAAATTGCAACTTTATTGACATTTTTAATCTTGGTCTTTTATTTACAATTAGAACGAAATAAATTGAGATACAAATACGATTGGAAGTGTCGAACGATGGCGAGGGAGGGGGGGGAGATAGATAGCTACAAGAGAGAGAGGGGGGTTAGAGTGTAATTGTGAAGAGTATTGTCGTTTTTGAGGAATGATTAAAAAATATTGCAATTATATAAATGTTCAATACGAAAAAAAAGATACAAAATTGTTTAAAAAAATTACATAACAGAATGCGTATCTTAACTAAGGAATTATTATATCCATAAAATTGACATATGAATGAATAAAATCCGACAAATGAGTTTTTAATTTTGATACATAATTTTTAACATTTCCCTACAGTAAAAAAAAAAAAAAAATTATTTCTGCGTGATAATTTAAGTTAACTGGTACATCGTTTTCATTTTATAAATAATACAGCTTAGTTTTCTTACATGTAGTGATTTATTTTTAAGATAAGCGTAATAATACTGTTTCTCGGAGGTTGAGAAAATTTCCCCGATTTTCAAAAGAAATTGAATAACATATCAACAGAATGAATAAGCAAACAAAGAAACAAAAAAAAAAAAAAAAAATGCAATGCGGATAATTTTTAAGATAATGTAACCAGTTATTTCACCTCATAATACTAAAACTTTAAAACTGTCGGGAAAGGGATGGAGTTAAATATCTTTAAAATATTTAATTCAAATTTAAAAAACAACTGCTATGAAAAAAAAAATTATTTTCGGAAGAAAAAAAAAATCCGTTTGATTCCCATTCAATGTCAGAATAAGAAGCCCTATTTTGAATTCCATTCAATGTCTGAGAAAGAAGCCTTACTCGTAACCACTAGATTTATATAAGAGACCTTACTAGGATTAGGACAATTTGCAATAAATGGGGATATGTTCTGGATCCATATTCGTAGAGCGAATAACATTACAATATAAGTTTTTTTTTTTAATCTATAAATATTTTGCACTTTCAAACGGTTACTTCAGCATTTAAAGACATTAGACAATCTCTTTTTAACTGACCAAAGGATGGAAATATGCCACATTACTATTGTGACAATTTTACAGAATTCAACATAATCTCCTTTGCTATTAGTCTTTGAAGAAATGTGTGTGTGTGTGTTTTATTTTTTTTTAAAAAAAAAGAATTTCTAGTAAGAATGATCAAAATGAGAAAAATTTAAGGTTCTAATAAACACAATAAATCATCCAAAACAGAGAGGACACACACACAACACAAACGCATTTCTAACAATATTTTAAACGTATTTACTTGTGCCTTTAGTACAAGTTGCTTCTAATTTAATCTATTGTGGGGGGGGGGAGTTGTCTTAATTACAAAAATATAATTTTATCAGATTCTTTTAACATCGGGGTAATTTCTTAAACTAATTGTGTAACCAAAAATATTTTTTTAAAAGTAGTAATCGTCCTTTAATTTGAATCCAATGCATAGTATAAATTGGGGAAAACTTATCAAATGAAAAAATGCTCTCCTTCATTTAATTTGAAAGAAAAAAAATCAAGTGATTAAACTAACAGAAAATTGCTAATTACCCAAAGATTTTTCTCAACTATTAACCACATCAGTGACCTGAATGCACAAGGGACTGACTATCAAGGAAAAAATAAGACCGTTGAGAACCTTACTAGAGCCATGAGCACAATATGCGAAGGGAAGCTGAAAGCATACACGCAAAAGCTTCTCGAAATTGTAAATAAACATTATTTTATATAGAATTGATATTGAACCTCAAAAAAAAAATATTGATATTATACGCCAAATGCACAAGAAATAATTATTAAAGAATGAAACCATGAAGAAAGCTTTCAGAGACACGAGAACAAGATGAATAAGGATTGCAAAAGGCATCCACAAATATTTTTATGATTTTTAAATTAAAACAAATGCAAGATTAATACAAATAAATAGCTAGAAATATTGCATTTTATGATATTTGGACAGGTTAACTTAGCAAAGTAATAACTTTTTACAATTTAGTTTCACAAAGACCAATTTAAAGATTTTTTTTTTTCAATAAGAAAAATGATGACCATTGAATATTTTGAATAAAAAAAAAGAAAAAGAACTTCAATACGAGAATTTATTTTTCTTTCCCCGAATCCAAAATTACACAAGGAAATCAATTTCAAAAGCAATAAATTTCAAAAATGTTCACAGTAAAATTGTGAACAGAAAATTAAATTTCATCATTCTATAACAAAACATTTATTTTTTAGATGAATTAAGAAATGAAATTTACAATTTTCTTTCCACGAAAGAAACCTTGTTTCATGAACCGTAAATTTACATTCTTTTAAATGAAATGTAAAACGAAAAGAAAAAAAAAAATACAAACACCAATATTTAGAAAAAAAGTGCAAAAAAAAAAAAAAAAAATCAATTCAAACATCAGTAAATGAATAATGCACAAGGAAGTAAAAGTAAGCAGTATCGTAACTCAAGTACAACTAAAGGGCATCCCTGCAACATATGGTACAACGCCAAGGCCAACCATTGCGCAAGAAATAGTAAAAAAAAAAAAAAAAAAAGTCTACTGTTAAAGTTAAGCCCCGGAATATAAACCGTATAAAATTTTGGTTCACTATTATTAATACTTAAAGAAAAATAAATGTAAACTGAATAATTACAATTATTGATGATTTTTTTAGTATAACGTACCGCATATGCAAATTAGCTACGGGGCTTACAACAGTACGGACAGGGTTGCAGTAACCTACATACGTCCGTAAATATAAATTGATGAATTAATTTTAAAAAAAAAAAAATACTATCTATAGTTCATACAGTACAATTAAAATAATTATAAAGAAATAAATTTTAACTAAAAATATATATATATTGTAAAATCATAAACTAGCATAAATTTAACGCGATTCAGTTTTGCAATAAAATTATTTCAGTAACTCTTTTAAAATTTGTAAATTTTGTTCGTACTTACTCCGTTTACAAATGCACATATTATGTCGCATTACTACCGTTGACTTCATCACAATGGCTGACGCTAATTGCTGCAACCAGTCAGCCATTTTTGTTAACAGCATCTCGATAACTAATAACTTACAAAAATCCCTCATTAAGTTGGGGGTATTTAAAATCAAAAAATACGAAATAAGTTTTTAGCTTGCATTTAGTAAGAAACATGCATCTATGAGAATTATTAAATACTTTGATCTAAAAATTACTCATTTACGTCAACCGATTGAACTCAAATTAAGCTGTAACTTATTTAGTAAAATTTTGCTTGTAAACTAAATCCCAAGCCCACCCTACAATAAAAAAATTACCAAGGTAATTATTTTGATAAACCTGTTGTCATTTTGTTTGATACTCGACCTTTTAGTATCTCCTTCAATCTTTGTGTCTTTGTTAGGATCCCCTACCATGGGTGGGGAAACCTCACTCTGTAAAGCCATGCCCAAGATGCTTATGTAGTGGATTATGGAAAACTAACAATTATGGCTAAGTAAAATTTAAAATTATTCCACATATATCCAAAATATTGCGTTTCACAATTTCACAAGCTACAGTACTTTACGTCTTTCATCTTCAATGGCGGTCTGTAGAATACGCCTATGACGTCACCTTCACTGATCTGGCATTTCGTATTGCATTTTGATTGGTTCAAAATTAGCACATGTTATTTAAAAATTAAAATAAGCTCAAAAACATCACAAAAAAAACTTCAAAAATTTTATTATTATTTTAAAATCCTTAAACTTGATTTAAAACTAAATAATACTCATAATAATATTTCTGATTTATTATCATCTGTCCTCCTCAGCAAATATGGCGGCGATTCTCATTCTTCGTTGTTAACTCATCGTGTAAAGTTGTGAGTGATTTATCTCATCGGAAAAGTACTGTAAACAGGTAAAATTTTAGTTTTTTTTAACTCCCTGTAATTCTTATCGTATAAACTTACTATTTCCGTCAAAACTTAATATTTACAGTTGTTAAATTTGATTTTTTTCAAAATTTATTAATGTTAATTATACCTAAATTCAGGCACACGTCATACAGCATAACAAAATAGATATATAGTTTTTATTCTTGAAAATGGTGTAAAATATTGAATTATGTTGTTAAACAATTCTATTGTTTTGTAATGAAATCCATCAAATGATTATTATTGAAACTTGTTATTGCTAAAAATTATAATAGAGATATAAAACATGGAGTGACACATATATGAAGTTAAAATGATATATAAGCATATTAAGACTTTAATATTTTATCCTGTGCGGTTCATATTTATTTTTTTGTAAGAAGAATTTAATTTGTGTTTTATAATATTTTTTGTGATAGAAACATTGATAATTAAATGTGCTAAACGTGGTATATCAAAAATGGATGAACGTTTCGAAGTAGTAATCGGTTGCCTCTAAAATAGACAATCTTTTAGAAATAGTGGGCATATTTTTGACTTGTTTTCACTGCGTTTTGATAAAAAATTACCACTCGATTCGAATTTTAGCATTTTTTTCCCGTCTGAAAAGCTAGTATGTATCATGTTCTTGTATTTTTTTTATATACTTACTCTGATGGCATATGTATTACAATGAAGGACATTTATTGTAAAATCCTTACCTTGAATGGACCAGTAGATATTTCGTTCTTACCAAAAAATGACAAAAGAAAAAAAAATTGTACTGTTCAATTCTGTTTCCAACTACATTAGAACAAAAACAGGCTTCAAACATTCATAGAATCATAGAAGTAATTGCTAGTTCCATGATTGTGTACTATAAATTTGTGTGCCTTAAACATAATTTGTGTAAAAATTTTCAAATAATTTAGTGATTTATTTCAAATTTATATTTCATTATTTCTGTAAATACATAGTTAGACAATAAAAATAATATTTTGTTGTATGTTACAAATGAGACATAAATTGAAAATGATCATCAGTTATTATAGACAGAATTAAATTGAAAATTCAAAATATTCGTAAAATTAGGTATAAATTTAACACATTGAACAGAAATATTGCCATAATCTACTGCAAGTAGAGTTATGTTAATATTTCTGAATTCCTAACTCCTCACCCTTCCCATAAAAAAAATAGACATTTGTTAAAAAGATACGTAAAATCGTTTTTTGTGGGAAAATGTTTGTTAGCCGTACAGAATTGTAAGTTACCATAATTCTTGATGTTAAAATAAGTAATATAATGGAAAAAGATTGTTACATTTATTTTGTGTCAGAAATAGGGGGACCTATAGGCTCCACTGTCATTTTCAACATCTTTTAATTATAAGTTTCATTGATTTATTTTCATTCACTTTTATTTGTTATTCATTAACAAAATAAATGGCTAGCCTTTAGTATCACCCATTCAAAATTTTCACCAAAAAACACCGCCAAGTTAGGTGATAAAAGATAATTTGTATCAACCCATACCACATCCCATTGGATGGCAGTCTAAGCAATACCTAAATTATAAGAAAGTTTTTGTTTGATAAAAAGAAAATAAATTAATTTTCCAAAATTACGAAGTTCTGTAACTGTTTCAAAGAAAATATACAATACTATCGTTAAAAGATCAGGTTCACTATATCTTGTGAATTGTTTTCTGTATGATGGGTAAAATATTTTGTGTATATATATATATATATTTAAAAATAGCACTTAGATGCTAATATACCTGTAAAATCATGTCCATATTCAACTTAAAGGGAAAGAACTTTTTGACTAAAATTCTCATGTTAGTCAATAAAATGATTTGGTTCAAATTGGGAATAGGGTATCCCCTAGGAGATTGGCGACAAAACTTGGTGACTTCCTAGATAGGTTGCCAAATGTGCGTGACTTAAGCATTGAGTATGCTTAGGGTAACCATGATCTAAATCGCCAATTGTCGCTCCCAAAAGTCGCCAATCTCTTAGGGGACACTATATTCCTGATTTGAACCAATGATTGAAACATTATTACTCACACAAAAAAATCCCTAAGTTGTAAGAATAATTTTTAAAACATCAATGTCACAAAAAGATAGAATCTTAAACTCGGCCTCATATTTTCACCCTCATATCCAGTACCCTTAAAAATATCAAAAAAATTGTAATATGTATTTTTATTTTTTGAACATGGAATTTCATTGGAAATTTTGATGGTGACCCTTTTTGCCTAAAAAATGGCGTCAAATTAGGCAGGTGGGCGATATTAAAGCTGCTCCAAATAAATAGTCATGCTGAATTATCAACTTTGAGTTGTAATTCCTTTATTAACTTGTCTCTAATATTCCTTATTTTTAAGACGTGCATTGACTCATTTTATACATTTATAGAGCCCAAATATGATGTGAATATACATTTAATCTCTTTCTTAATGGGTCATTATTATGGCAGATAAATTTTGAGATTATATGTAGTATAGTATAAAATTATAGGCAGTCTGGAATTTTTTTGTAAGATTTTGAAGTCGGCTGTCTTTGTATACATATACCAGGAATGTTCCGTTAGTTTTTTTTTGATTATCTTCATTTGTATGTATATTTTGCTTATGTTTTCATTTTTTATCTCCTTAGTACAAATTAACTTTAATCAATTTAATTCAAACTTAATGTCTGGGATTTAAAACTATTTTTCTATTTGCAAGAGTATTTCAAAGGAATTCAATATCATTATGTGGATTATATGCTGATAAGATTGATATTGTCTTGAGTCATTCATTTTGGGAACAAATGGCACTAGTTCATATATGGGGTGCTATAGTCATTCCTTTCTATAGTATTGCCATGCCATTTGACAGTTCTAAAAAATGAAGTCAGATTGATTGAGTTTGGTGATTGTACATCAAGAGTAAAATATAGAAGACTAGATTGCTTTAAAAAGACTTAGTCTCAACCATTGTGAGCAACAGTATTTAAGCTGTTTCTTCTCAAGTCCTACATCCATCAAGTGTGATAGTATTTTTTTGTTGTTGTCTTTTCATGTGAAATTTTTTATTCATATTGGTACGTTGCTACAAATGTTAAATTGGCAAGAAAAAGTCAAACTTGGTGTCCATTATATACTGCATTTTGGCTTAGATTTTTCATTTTCAATACCAACTTCTCAATTAAGTAATGGTTAGAACAGTTGAGAATAATGTTGAAATATCCATCAAGTTTTACAGTTTTTTTCATATATTAATTTCCCTCCTTTGTTACTCTGAGGACAAATTAAACTCTCTGTGCAGTCTGCCTTGGGCTTTCTTTTTTTGATATGCAACATTTACATACAACTTCATGAGATTTGTTTTTCCTAACCCAAAATAACATTAGAAACCATTTAGATTTTAATTTTCAACATTTAATTTAAGAATATTTTAAAGCACTTTAATAATATGATTAAGTTTTAAACTCTTCCGAGTGGGTTATGTAATTGTTCCAGTGTGTGTATAATTATGTAGTATGTACTGTTTTTCTTTGATGTAATTTACTCTTTTATTAAGTTGGAAACGTTTAGAAATAATTTTCTGCACTAAGAATAATTTGCAATGCTAATGCTTGTTTTAAAAATCTATTAAAAAATTAACATTTCATCCATTATGATCCTTTGTATAAAGGGGAAATGTTAAATATTTATTACACATACAATTTCTTTCTTAACACATTGACTCGTGATCACGCACCAGTGTGGTATGTTTTTTCATCACTGTTATGCCAATCACTTGCTGGCACGGTGTGTAGGGTGATGTCTCGGTAGCCAGTCACGCGCTGGTGCAGGAAAATTTACTTCTGATGGATCATTCTCCAAATTATTTGGCACTGCATGTAGGATTTTTCTGTTAGTATTGGCATAGAAGGATGATTAGAAACTAGCTATAAATCTTGGTTTCGAAATTAATATTTTATTTTTCATTGAAAACATAATCTTGTGATACGAGTTATTCCAATGATAGTTTGGAAGGACACTGCCATTGAAAATTTCTTGTAATAAATTCAATTTGTAATATGTATACTTGTTTATAATGCATATTTAAAAACAATGTATACCATTGTTACCACTTATTTTTTTCTTATTTTGGTTCACTTTTTCTATGCCATGTGCCAGTGCATAACATGACATATTTTTAGGTAAAATGGCTTATTTTGGGTGTGAATTTTTTTGGGTAAAAATTTGATATTAGTGCCAATCTTGCACTGGCATGTAGTTAAATTCTTTAATGAAAGGCTTTAATAATACTTAGACATCTCATACTTTTGTTTTATTGCTATTTTTTAAATTACATTTCCTATAATAAGTATGTTAGCATCTAGGTAAAATCTACTTTGATGTCAAGGCATTAACTATCAATCCATTCTCTAGTGACTGGCAGTCAATAAGTTAATTTAAAATCTTCTAATTTTCTAAAGTAGTATTCTATTCATTGTACTTAATATCTATATTACTAATTTTTAGCTTTTGTTTCTTTGAAATGGCAATATTAAATTTTTATTTAAATTGTTTTGTTTGAGATGGGCAGTAGTCCTTTGATTCAAGTTGTAGTACGGGCATGGCATCATGACCCCGAGTCACCCTAGTGATCTTTTTCTTTCCCAAGGGGTTTGTTGTCTTTGATAAACATGAGTGACATGGCCCCGGGTTATCCTAGCAATCCTACAGTGTTTTCGACTCTCCTTCTCGTCAACCAGTTTTTATCTTTTCTTCAATTTCTTCTGGTCTAGACCACAGTAAAATCTTGTTTGGTGCAGCATAGCCATATCTGGTTCTTGCGCCAATAAACTTTAGTTTCTCACTGGACCCTTCTTGTCGATCAATTTTTTTTTCATTGTTTTATCGTCTAGATCACAGATTTACCTTGTTTGGCACAGTATGGCCACATCTGGCTCTTGTGCCAATAAAACTTCACTATCAATCATCATCATTGATTCAAGTTGCAAGCCTCGTCATTTCCAACATTAGTTGATGTACAGGTTTGAATCCTAATTCCACCAAATAATGTTAACCCATTCAAGATTGGCGAAAGGATAAAGAAGCATTTCTCTGTGCTTGCACACTCTGAAAGTATTTGCATGAACAGGAATGGGCAATTTCCTCCATGAAACCTAATTTCATATAAAAATTCATATAAAATCATCCCTACGATTAAATACACTGAAACCCTTATATGGTAATCATTGATAGTATTTAAACTTATGAGTATTTAAAATATAGACAAAATATTAGTGAACTGAATACAAAGAATATAAAATAAATGAAAGAAGATTACTAAGTAATACTTAATGCATTTGAAACTTATGATACATTTCGAAATTCTGTTCAGGATTAAGCCCTATGTTTTGCAAATTTTGTATTTATAAGTTAGCTTGCATATTTTTTCTTTTAGGGAACTTTTTTTTGCATACAATACATTGTCTCCTTGACTTTTTACCATTAGCATCTACATAAAAGTTTGGATAGTAACATCCAGATTATTGTAAAGGATTTGTGACTTTTACAGTTTGTACTTTTGTGGCTTAGTTTCTTTGCATCTTTGGATTAATAGTTCAACAACATTTGTTTGAAATTCTAAAGAGGAAATTTTTGTCCCTTTTTGTTTGCAGAATAGAATGTTTGAATTCAGTAATGCCATGTCCAAAAACCCGAAAAATATTTTTCTGTACCACTTCACTGATTTTCGAAAAGCTGGGTATTGATGCATTGTAGTCTCCCATGTCTATTCCTCCTATATACTTATTATAGTCAACAATGCAATGTGACTTTTTTTATAGCCTATCTTATTTTTCAGTTTTTTTCACTGTATGAATAAGTTCCTTTTCCTGAAATGTTGTCAACATAACATGTCTTTTTTTTTATCTTTAAATCCAATCATATTTATACTGTCCTTCATAAAACAAACAAAACTATCACTTTGAAAATGACTAGGTAAATCTTTGGGCGTGCCTTTTCTGTTTTTTGCACAGTGCCACACATATTTGTATTTTTCTACAAAAGATGAGTAGCTAGTTCGGAAGAAACACAAAAAGTCTATCAAGTTATAGATTGTAGTCTTCATTTTCTAAATCAGTCAACAAAGTCTTAAGAATACGCTTCCCATAAAGGGTACCTGGCTCTATCAGCTCAGTGTCTTTACCAGTATTGACAAGACAGTTCCAAATGTATCCGGAATTGGAATCGCATAATTTATAGATTTTTATGCAATACCTCGATTGTTTGGAAGGAATGTACCAACTGAAGCAAGAGTTTCCCTTTCTAAGGAAAAAAACTTGACAGTATTTTCTCATCCTGAATATAGAGTTCAGAAGTTTTCTATCATTTTTTCCAGAAACGGGTTTATCTTTTCAAGTTTTTTTGCATCTGGGGTTGATGTAAATTGTAGGCATTTCAATTTCCCAAAATCTATTTCTTGACTCAACAGAACTAAAGAAAGGAGTGTAAAGTATTGGATTGGTAGAAAAATACATTTTAATTATAGGTTTCTTATTTATACTCATAAGTATAATTAAAGACAAAAACACCCTAATTTAATGATATTTAAAAATCTAACGGACTTCAACTACCGTCTAGTGTCTGTTAAAAATTCAAATAAAACGTTCTAATTTGAAACCACAGCAGTGATCATGGGCTTGATGAAACAAAAAAACCAGACACCGATATGATACTGTGAAGGGAGAATTGCGCTATCACACATGGTTCAAAATTATATTCATTTATAATAACAATATTGTAGATTTAATACAATACTAATTTAAACTGAAAGAATGTAAAATTTTTAGTTATATTTGAGCTTTTTATTTTGGAGTTTTTTTTTTAAAAAAAGTTTGAAAAATATTGTATTACACTTATTCTTTTATGAATAATGACTTAAAATATGTCTTGCATTATTTCAGCCATGTCCGACAGTGATGACAGCAATTATTCTGCAAATGCAAGTGAGGAGAGTGATGTAAGTAATGTTAAATTTTTACCTATTTTTAAGCTTTCAATTAATAGATTGCATCCTTTTTTCAAAGGATATTAAATATTAAGTTTAATTTAAAATTCTTTTTTCAATTTGGAAAACTACACTCATATTGTTTAAACACATTTTAAAATTAGTTTTCTATTAGGATTGCTAGAATTGTATTGCTTAGCAAACCTTTTTTAGCGATTATTGAATTAGTTTTTGTAATGTAAATTTAATATGGGTTTTATTTCAAAAAATTGAAAGTACATTCGCTAAAAAATATAATTTTATCATTACTCGACTTTATCATAGAGGCAAAGTACTTCAATTAGTTAACCAAGTTGGTATGCTTCATATTTTGGACTTATCTGCTTTTCAATTAATATATTTAAAAATTCTCTGTTATGTATTGAACTATGGGATTACATTATTCTTAGTTTTTACTATTAAAAATTCTGCTTTCCTAATAGTACTAGGTTCAAATAAAATTGATGTTAAAAATTATCTTTTAGGTATAAACAAACCTATAACTGTAAAAAGAAGGGGGGAAAAAATCTGCAATTTTTTTTTGAAAAGGTTAATTAAATACAGAAAATACACAATTTTCTGCTATAATGAATAAGATTGCAATTTGTTAGAATCTGAAGTGGATGTTTTATATGTCTTTGACATTAATATATCTTTTATAGCTACTTTTTTGCAGAAATTTATATTTTTTATGAATAAATTACAATTTTTCCAATTTAATTTCAACAATAAAAAGAAATGCATAATTAAAGTAAGTTTGAAGTTGCTTTTTATCTATTATTTTAAAAATGTAAAGGTATATATATTTGTATTTAATTTTCATATTTTATATTTTTGTAAAAACTCTTAACATATTTATATAAATCTTAAAATTGGAATAATTTTCATTAGGTTGAACAAGATGATGCTAAGAGTGATGCAGGTTCAGATGCTGATAGTGATGCAGGCAGTCAAGTAAATGATGATGAAGCTGAAGAAGTTACAGAAGCTGAGGCTGCAGCAGAAGAGCAACAAGAAGAGGAACCTGAAGGAGAGGATCTTGATGAGGAAGATGAGGAGGTGTTATTTATATATATATATATAATTCTAGTGGAAATAATTACATTTGATAGAAATTATGGTTAAAATTGGGAATAGGGTGTCCCCTAAGAATTTGGCAACTTTTTGGGGCAATTATGATTTTAAAGTGGCAATTCGTAATGATAACCCTAAGAATACTCAATGCTTAAGTCATGCACATTTGGTGACTTATCTAGGAAGTCACCAAGTTTCGTGGCCAATCACCTAGGGGACACCCTATTCCCGACTTTAAACGAAATTATATTCCAAGATGTGTACTTTCAGTAGGTCATTGTTTATCCATGAAAAAAGTTAATTACCATTAGTATTAGCTGAATATGTTAGGATTTTCATAGCTTGTATGAGTTTCTATAACTTAATTTTTAGACCAACAGCCCAATGATTTGTATTTTTGGATTTGAATCTTTTATTTTCTTGATTGCTTAGAGTTTTGGAAACATTGCTCATTAAATATAATTGGACTTCTAAAAATCCTCACATGATGTAATAACTGCTGAGTAGTCATCCTCATCGTTTGATTGTTCTATAGCTATTGAATTTACTGTTATAAAGTGTGAATTCAACAAATAATTTTTGCAGTTTCGAAAGTCTATATTTAGCATTATGCTTATAAGACATTTGATACTTTCTGATATAATTCCTTATCTTCTATTTATGTTATCTGCCTAATACATCAGATATATGGTATAAATTTTTGCAATTCTCATTTTGTGTGTAATTTAAAATGATTCTAAATTTGAGTATTCATATTTTTTGTAAGTATAATTTCTTAAGTATAGTGGAAGCTAATGACAATTGAGTAGAATGAAATAAGTATATTGTTATGTCAAAAAATGTTTTCTTGCAGGAAATTAAAATATTTCAGGATTTTTAAAAAGTAACCCCCCTCCCTTTTTTTTAATGAGGTAATGTCATTTAAAAATTTCCTGTATGTTACACTATGTTCTTATAATATAATCCAAAAAGATTGTTACAATATCTGTGATAAGTATAATTGCAATTTGCTGTGTATTTTCCATAAAAATGCTGCAATTTTTATGACATTTGATATATATTACATATTCATTTGTGTACTATTGTAAATGGAGAACTTTATTTTGATAATGAATGATTATCAGACTGGTTTTGTATTGTATAATTAATTTTTTTTTTTTTTTTTAAAAAAAATATAACTGTTTTTTGAATCGTAAGACTTAAAAGTTGTTTTGATAAAGTATGAAATTTCTACTGAAATTTTATGTAAAAACTGAATTTTCATGGTCAGTTAACCATAGCAAAAAGTAAGTGTTTTGGAGGAATTTTGAAAGTATTTGTTTCAATTCAGTTATAGAAAAGGATCTGAGATCAACTAACTCATTTAATGAAAAGAAACAGGTTACTATGCAAGGTAGTATTTGTGAATAATTTACTTAAGACTTACCCACCTTCCAAATATTTTTCTTTTAAATTAGATATTTAAAAATCTTTTATTTCCCCTTTTTCCTTAAAAAAAAAAAAAAAATCAAATTGTATTTCTTTTCTTAGTATTCAAAAGAATGTAAGCAATACTGGAAGTTAAAAAAATGGATGGTCCAAACTTTTTTAATTGCATTTTTTTTTTAAAAAAAAGCTGTAGTCAATGAATTTTTAAAATAACTGTGGAAATCATCAAGAAATTTTAGCAGAAATTTAATACTTTATTATTATGTATATTTTAAAATTTAAATTCATTTCATTTGATATATCTAATACATTAATAATAAAAATATGCCATGTTTAATTTCATTGTTAAAACAAACTATGTTTATATATTGCAATTGGTTCATAAATTTTGTATTGTTATACATTATGCATTGTTATTAATGCTATATTTGAACAGCCATTGGACATGAAATTAAATGTGAAATTCTATTAATTAGCTATTAGTAACTATTTCATCTGATTTGTTTTTCATCCATAAATATTTTACAATGAAAATATTTATACATTTTTAGGATGAGGATGATGAAGATGACGAAGAGGATGATGATGAAGATGATAAGAGAAAAAGAAAGAAGAAAAAACCCAGATATGGTGATTTCATTTTAGATGAGGCTGAAGTTGATGATGAAGTTGAAGAAGAAGAAGAATGGGAGGAAGGGGCAGAGGACATCATAGATCGCACTCGGCCCACTGAAGAAAATACTTCTCGAGATATAGATAGCCATCGACGTCTGCAAATGATGTGGACGTAAGTTTACTTTTTTTAAAATTAAATTATGTGAAGGAAACTTTAACCTTTCGGATGTGTTATCATTTGAAGGATTAAATTAACCAGCATTTATTTTCTACTTCAAAATTCTTTTTATATTTTTGAAATGCTATATTTATTCAAAATATTGAAAAATCTAATTTATAAAAATCATTGCTAAAATTTTATTGCTAAATGCTAATTTTATCTGGTTTAGATCTAAAAAAGAAGATGAAATTGAAGATTACTACAGAAAAAAATATGCAGAATCATCTGCAGCTGAGAAAGGATATGGTGATGGAGGTGATCATGAGTTACCTGATGAAATTGCCCAACAAACTCTATTACCAAGTGTAAAGTAAGATAATAATTTATTTTTTAATACTGCTATTTATTTTTAAAATTATGATTCTTTTCCTTTGTTGTAAAGACTTTCAATAATATTTGAAAAATAACAAATGTGTAAATGTTGTATATTAATTGAAATAATTATGTATTTTTAAAATATTTTTAATTTTCACCAACTGAATTATTGCATTTCTTCTATTTTCTATATTAAGTTATATTTGCATAACTTTATTTTAAAAATAAGATTTACATTTTTATAAAATTTAAAATTATTTAAGCTAAACAAATTTTTAATGCATGGCTAATTTTTTCATTAAAATTTTTTTGGAACTTTTTAAAATTGGAGATCAAATCTTCATCAAATGAAATTGTCAATTTTTTTATATTAATACAATGGAAACTCGATAACTTGAACCTTAATAACTCGTAATCCTCAGTAAAATGAAGAGAGGAACAATTCCTTTCTGATGAATCTGTAAATATATGATATATCAAAGTATTCAGACTTTGTAATTCAAACAGAAAATTTCCCTATTACGTACTACTAATATACATTTGTTCTCTATAACTCAAATGTTCAGACTCGATATGTAGAAGGGAATAATGTAATGTCACACTTGAATTTCTCCAAACTTGATAAGTTGAAACAATAGCATTGCATCCTCTGTATCTCAGAATATTTACTAAGCTAACAACTCATTAATTTGAAATTTTTAATATTTCTCTTGAAATATAAGTTATAAAGTTTCCTTTGTAAATATTCTAGACTTGTGAAATTTTGATTCTCTAAATTTTAGAGATCCGAATTTATGGATGGTCAAATGCAGAATAGGAGAAGAAAAAGCTACTGTCTTATTGCTGATGAGAAAATTTATTGCATACCAGTATACCGAAGAAGTAATTATAAATATATTTTTCATTGATAGTATGCTTTTCACTTATGATTTTTGTACACAGATGTTTATCATTGTTAAAAGAAGTGATTAGTAGTAATAACTGTATCCGCTGTTTGTACATGATTGCAAAAGGGATTTGAATGACTTAAAAGCAACTCTTATTCTTGTAATTTGTTCACTATTATTCTGTAGCTATAAGGACCCAACATGTTCATAAATGTAGTGAAGCAAATCGAGATTGGGAACTTTAAAATGTAGGATTATTTTCAGGATGTAAGGAATCATAATAATTTGACTATACTTCTTTGTTTGTCTTAATTTAATATTGTATTCTTGGAGATAATGTACAAGACTTATGTCATAGGCAGAAACATGTGTATTTAAAAACATTTCACAATGTGACATGACAGTGGAGAGTAATGACATTTTAAGATGTCTTTTTTTGTATTTAACTTTTAAATTTTTTATTTTGTATAATTTGTATTTCTTCCATATAATTCCTTTTGAATTTAAAAGCTTAAACATTTTGAATTTTCGTTTATCTCCTTCCCCCTTTCACCATATTTTTATATATTTAGTAAAAACTGTCGAGAATATTAATGAAAATAAAATATTTTTACAGCTCTTGATGATGTTACATATTTTAAAATTATTCTCTAAAGAAGTATTTCTTGATTTTTTATAATAGTAATCTTCCTGCAAATTTGTGTATTTCATTCAAAAAATTTTTAAATTTAATTTCCCTATGAAACAATGTGAAATTTCTGGATATCTGTGGAGAAAAGAACATGTTAACAATTCATGTTTTAGCTTTGTAATTTTGCTATGTATAATAGCATATTAAATTAATAATTTATTTGTAATTCAATATGCAATAAGTCTCGAAACTTTTAATGACTGTTATGAAATATAAAACTATATTTTGTTTTAGCCTTTGCAAATTAAAAGTGTGGTAGCTCCTGAGGGTGTGAAAGGTTACATTTATATTGAAGCATATAAACAAACTCATGTGAAACAGGCTATAGCAGGAGTTGGAAATTTACGTATGGGACAGTATCAGCAAACTGTAAGTGTTACTTTTGTTTTAGATATTAGCCAAATTCTGCTATGTAACTGGAAGGAATATAATTTAAATTTCAACTGTAATATTATTTTTGTCTAATTGTCATTTTGAATATTAATAATCTCACTTGATTATTTTCCTGAGACAAAAATAAACCTATTAGTTTCTTTCTAGAACAAATTTTTTTATTTGATAAATTAAAACAATTGAACTCAAATTAACATTATTTTGTTAAGCTTTTAATTTTTTAAAAAATAATTGTTCATTAATTGTTTGGTTTTTATGGGATGTAGAGCAACAAAAACTATCTCCAAAAGTTATTTGTTCTTTTATTAACAAATTGTATGTAAATTTAATTTTATCTATAAAAATGTCTAAAACTGATAGAATTCTAAGTTGAGAAAAAGCACTGTCTTAAAAAAGCTATTCATATTGATGTAATACTTTCTAGCATAAAATATATCATATTGTCATTTTTTGACTACTGCAATTTTTTTTTTTTTTAAATTCTTAATTTTGTAGAAATTGCACATGTTTATATTTTTCAATGGTCTGTTACAATATATATTTCAAATATGCTTTCATCATGTAATAAAAAGCATTTTAATAAAATGCAAAATAAATGAAATCTAGTCTTCTCTATGTACTTTTTCCATAATGTTTTAAATTTTTATTTCATTGGGGGAGGAGAACTTTATTGCTATAAACAAGAATAAGAATTATAATTAGTCAACTCTTTATAATTAATCATAATTATAATGAAGTCATCTTATATTTGTTCATTTTTTAATCTTATTGTTTTATTTTGCATTGAGTTCCAAATTTTAAAGTTTATACCCAAATTGTAAAAAAGCTGATATTAAAATTACATAAAAAAATTGAAATTGTGTTTAATAAAAGCAATATTGTTCTAATATTCACTTATGTTTATTAGATGGTTGCCATCAAAGAAATGACAGATGTATTACGAGTCACAAAAGAAAAAACTCAACTGAAACCTAAACAGTGGGTGAGATTAAAAAGAGGACTTTATAAAGATGATTTGGCTCAAGTAAGTATATATTGTGAAGATTTTTCTATGTTGCATTTTTTAAGAAGTTAAAATAAAATTATGAAATGATTAATGAAATAGTAAAACATTTATGAAATCACTTAATTGCTTGAAGAAATTAAAAATGACTTTTCTTTAGGTTGATTATATAAATGTGGCTTCAAATACTGTACAACTGAAAATGATCCCAAGGATTGATTACACTAAAAAGCGAGGAGCTTTGCGCTCAAATGTAAGATAATTTATATTTGTGTATTTTATTATATTTTTGTCTCATTGGACATTGCTGTTGTTTCCTAAGTTTTTTGGTTAATTAAATAATTTTCAGTATTTCTTTAAACCGAAATTTTATTCAAGTTGTAATAGTTGTTAATAAACATTTTATTAGGAACAAGAGAAGCGTAAAAAAGGCAAGAAGCCTCCTGCAAAATTATTTGATCCTGATGCCGTCAGGTAATATAAAGTATTAATATATTAAAATCATTTCTCAGTAATGTAATTAATATAATGATTGATATGATTGTCTTTATGTGTTTTAGGGCTATTGGAGGTGAAATATCAACTAATGGTGATTTGCTTGTGTTTGAGGGTAATCATTACAGCCGTCAAGGGTACCTGTATAAAAGCTTTGCCAAATCTGCATTGGTCAGTTATTTTATTTTAAATTTATTCTTGAATTGTTAAAAAATTCTAATTTAATGTTAGTCATTGCTTAATTGATTGTTTTCATTTTAGATTGTAGATGGCGTGAAGCCTACTCTATCAGAACTGGAAAAATTTGCTGAAGACAGTGATACCTCAAAAATGACACTTGAATGTATCCTGAATGAATTTTGTTCTTTACTTGAAATTTTATGTTTTACTGTATATCATTTAATACAAATCATCAGTGGCATAGCGATGGCTTAATGGATATATGGTTGTATACCTTCCCCATTAGGATTGTTATGTTCTAAAAAATTTTTAAAAACAAACTTTTTATACTGATTTTTTTTATTTTTTCAGAAAAAATTAGCATTCAAAATCCTGTATTCCACAAGCATTCTTTATTAAATAATGAAATTTGAAATTTATTTTGAGATATGAGTAAAGTGGGAGAACCTTCTCGCCTATGAAAAATTTCTTGCAACTCTCCTATAGATAATTAATATTTTATTAGACTAGAGGCATAATCTGATGTTTTAGTAATGCTTAATGTTAGTTTAAGTTCTGTTAATTTTAAGTTTGCATTTTAATAGAAAATATATTTCTCTACAAAATTTATTAAATGATGGAAGATTAAACTTAAGAGTTGTAAAAATAGATAGTGAAGAAATGTTTTTAGTTTAAGTAATATTGAAATGTACATGATTGTATAAATGTGAGCAGTTGAGTTTTTCATGTAATTGTTGTTGTGAAAATGGATTTTAAGAAATACATTTTGAATATATTTGATTTTTGAGGAAAGTTAGCGGAAGGAATTAAATTTTGTATACATGTTCCTTTTATTAGCATGTGAATAAAATCAAATGCCATAAAATGAATCAAGCTTTAATGCTTGGATGTTATCTAAATCTTTGTTATTTTTAATTGGATTATTTTGGTATATCCGAAAGATGATTGTAGAAAACTTTACCATGTTTGACAGATTTATTTTCGCTTTTTGATTTGTTCAAAGGGCTCAATTTAATATAAATAAAGCAGCTGCATTATATGTACAAAATCAACTAATTACAATGATTATTACTTCCATCATGGCTCTATTCGAGGGTGGTCTGAAAAGTTTCCGACCTTAACGTGAAGATGCACTCGTCAATAAAAGTTAGGGGGAAAGGTTGGGCACCTTTTGACAGGTACTCACCAAAATATTAGCCATTATAGATGCACGCTTGTTGTTTGACAATCTTTTGAGTTAGCCGATGTGAGTGTTTTTGTGAAAATGGAAAAAAAAAAATCAAGTATAGAGCAGTCATTAAATATTTGTTTTTAAAGGTAATTTGTCTTCGAAAATCAAGAATGAGTTGGACACTGTGTATGGGAACTAAATGTGGCCATACCCACTTGAGAGACGTGAACATTTGGAACGTTCAAAAACTGCAATCGCTGATGATAACATTGCTAAAGTTCACCAAACTGTGCTAGATGACCATCGAATTAAAGTGAGAGATAGTAGAGGCTATAAATATGTCCAAAGAATATGTTTGTCATTTATTTAATTAAGATTTAATCATGAGAAAGCTGTCCATGCATTGGGTACTGTGTTTGCTCACGTTAAACTGAAAACGTACGAGAATGAACATTTCCAACACTCTGTTGTCACAGTTTAGGCACAATAAATCAGAGTTTGGGCACCGATTGTAGTAGATGAAACTTGGATACACCATTATATGCCTGAATCAAAATACAGTTGAAACAGTTTTTTGGAATAGTTGTGGAATTATCTCAATTGATTATCTTCAAACAAGAAAAACTTTTACAGGAGCATACTATGCATCATTACTTGACAAGCTGAAGGCAAAAATTGCAGAAAAACAGCCACATTTGCAGAGAAAGTAATATTTCTCCAAGACAATGCACTGTCTCGCACCTCAATGGTTGCCATGGCGAGAATCTATGAATTAAGGTTTGAACTGCTTTACCACCCTCCTTACTCACGATCTAGTCCCAAGCACTTCGTTTTGTTCCCTGATCTAAAAATTGTGCTCAGAGGGAAGATTTTTATCAAATGAGGAGGCAATCACTTTCGTAAACTATTATTTTTGTTGAGAAAGATTCTGAGTATTATTTAGACAGATTAAAGAGATGAGAGCATCATTGGGAGAATGTTAGGTCGAAAATTTTTCAGATCACCCTCGTAATGCTAAATGGGATTCATTGTCTTTTGTTTTAATGCTTGAAAATTGGATAACTTCAATTCATATCTACAGCCTTCAATGCTGGAGATAAATTTGTTTTCCATTGATAAATTGAGATGAAATTTTCTTTGTGATGAAAGATACTTATCAATTTATCAAATCAAGTAGATTTATTTTAACGTTTAAATATACCAATGAAGATATAGAGATAATTATTTTTATTAATTAAACATGAAGTTTGATTAATTATATAGGAGAAAGAAGGGACAATTTACATATTTTACTAGTTTTCTTTAAGATATTTTGGCAATAATATTTAAAAAATTTCTGTCTATGAAATTATAATTTGTTTTATATTGATTAATTATTTGTTAATATATTTATAGACTGAAAAAGTGCATTTAATACAAATTTTTCATATTAAGTGAAATCAAACGTAGTTTACCCATTTTACTAATTAGATACCAATCTACTTTATGAACTTAATTTATAATACAGTCAGTGAAAGTGGACAAGATGATGCAAATCATAGCTTTTCTCCGGGTGACAATGTTGAAGTCTGTGAAGGTGAGTTAATTCACCTTCGAGGTCGTGTTATAACTGTGGATGGTAACAAAGTCACCATGTTACCTGACCATGCTGATTTAAAGGTAATTATGCTTTTCTATAATTTGTAATGACAATAGAAAAATTGTTAATGAGTTTTAATTTTTCTATGTAAAGTAGTAAATTATTGGTATGCTTCTGCGGAAAAAAATAGACAATATAAATATTTTTTTTGGAAGATTGTAGGAGGTAGTTTTAATATCTTTTTTCTTGATTTTGAAACATTCAGATATGATTTTGTTTAATTTATTAAAGATAAAATATTCAATGAAATTTGTCTCATAAGAGAAATAAATGGAAATTGTTTATTTTTCAATTCAGGATCCTTTAGAGTTCCCGGCTCATGAGTTAAAGAAATATTTTCAAATTGGTGACCATGTGAAAGTTATTGCTGGTACATATGAGGGTGATACTGGACTAATTGTGCGAGTAGAAGATAATGTTGTTCTTGTGTTTTCTGATCTCACAATGCATGAGGTTAGTATACTTTGTTATTTTTATATTTTTAAAATATGAATTTATTGTTATGACTAACTTACATTTTTTAAAGCCTATTTCGCATAGTTTATAGAACAGGCCTGGCCAACCACAGCCTGCTAGATGTCAACCTGTAACCCACATAGCTGAGTCAACTGAACCAAAATTTGTTATTGTACATAAAAGTATCAAAGAATATTCCATTATAAGTTGTTCGCATCATATCCCATTCTTATACAAATGTCTCGGTACATTCATTTAACTATCATCACAATTTTTCTACTCGACAATTACAAAATTGAGCTTATTTTAAAATGCATGCAGCCGTCTGGCGTGAGGGAGGGATATTCAATGTATTCTTAAACAGCAAGCCTACTGAAGAGTGCAGTAACACTTTACTAGATGCTGGGTGGAAATGCAATGCAGGGATCATGCAAAATAGCTGACAATCTACTATATTAGATCCAGAAGTGTATGGTTCCAGACAGACTGACTGCTTGATGGCTTATGTTAGGTAATAATTTAGCACCAGCATTGTGTTGTAACTACTGGAAGGTTTTTAAATTGTATTTCGTTCAAGTACATTTTATTGCTGTAAAATATAATTTCCCTTAATGTATTGCAGAATGTTCTTGATTTCTCTAATGGTGCTCGCAAGTATTAGTTGTTTATTACATCACAAAAGGGGAAAGTAGTAGTTTACAGTATGAGACTTAGAATTGGTGTTAAAAGAGCCATAATTAAAAAGAAGGTGGTAGATCAAATTTATCGCACACACACACGTGAAAATACACACATACATAAATATATAATTTTTCTCATCGGAATAAAATTAGTTTTTAAAGCAGACTGCAGTCTTTTGGATTGGACAGGCCTGGTTTAGAATTTTTTTTTTTTTTTTAATAGACAAGAGATTTTTCAGCTGTTATGTTTTGATTATAAATTGTAATTATTAAATTGGATTTACTACAATTTATATAATGTGAAATTTATTAAAGAAAATAGAGTATTTCGTTATACTAGTATCTGAAAAGTTTTTAATATATTTGTTACTTAATGTACTTTATTTAAGATATGAACACTATATATTTTAGAATATGTAAATATTTGTCATCACTGATGTGTTTTATTACTTAAATTTTTTGTATTCTTATAATTTAGCTTAAAGTACTTCCTCAAGATTTACAACTGTGCACAGATATGGCTACTGGGGTTGATTCTCTAGGACAATTTCAATGGGGTGATTTAGTTTTGCTAGAGTAAGTATTTGTTTTCATGTAATAATTAAATTTTCTAAATTAACAATTCAAATAAATTACAATTCTTATTAATTATATTATTACAGCTTTTTTAAAAGTATTTTTTATTAGATATTGCATTGTAATACAAGAACTACATATTGTCAAGTATAATATAAATTTTAATGATATTGAGCATTAAGTAATTATTTGAATGTGTGACTTATTACTGAACCAATGTACTTATGCATTGCATGGGGATTTTTAATTACTAGTTTATAAATCTAATTTGCTAATTTTGTTTTGTGTATTTATGTAAATTCTATTATTTTCTGAATATTTGATATATAATTTTGTATTTTACTTATAAAATGTTTGAAATATAATTACTTTTTTTATATTATATATTTAGTGCTCAAACTGTTGGTGTTATTGTTCGACTTGAGAAGGAATACTTTCACATTCTTAATATGCATGGAAATGTAAGTTATAATTTTATTTTAATGCAACATTTGCAGAAGTCTTATATGAATCAGATGACATTAAATAAAATGTTTACTATTTTTCAAGGTTATTAAAGTAAAACATCAAAGTGTTTCAAAAAGAAAAGACACTCGAAGGGCTGTATCTTTAGATTCAGAATCAAATCAGATACAAGTTCGAGATGTTGTTAAAGTTATAGATGGACCTCATTCTGTAAGTATCTTAATAAAAACATTTTCAGTAGATTTTTTAAAAACTTATAAAATAACCAACTGTTAAGGCTCCCTACTAAGTTCGGAGACCAATTTTTCAGAAATGGATAATTAGAAAAAAATTATGGTGACAGATGATAGAAATAGGCATGAAATGTCTCAAATATTTTAAAAAATATATTTATCATCTCTAGATTTTGAAGGGGGGGGGAGTTTTTTTTATGAAATTTTAGCATAATTTTCAATATTAAGAAAGCAACATAAATAATAAAATGCTAAAGCATAACAAATTTCTATTTCATATACACTGCTTAATCACCATGAATTGTCATAAATCACCGAACAAGAATATCAAAAAGAAATTTCAAGGGAATTATAGTATAAATACTTAAATAGAAACTTTTTGTTTTGTTCTATTTTTTGTGGAATTTAAAATTTGTTTCAAACTTCCATGTACTCAGGCATAATATTTGCTCCTCTTTGTCAGTCGTCTATTTTATGTAAGTTATCATAATAAAAACAGTTTAAAATAATATGTTGTGGTGATTTTCATCTGGAAACTACACCATACTTGAATGTAAAAAGTTTAAACCTTAAGGGAACTTCTTGTTTTTCTCTAGACCAAAGGTGGCTCATGAGATCTGACAACAATGGTTTTCATCCATTTGCTGAAAAATCAATTTTACCTCACTAAGAATTGATATTTACATAGATTTGACTGAATAAAAACCACTGTTGCCAGATAGTACATGCTAAGTTGTTCTAAAGAATTTCTTTTCAAATAGGATTTTAGCGAAAATATCATTTTACAAAGAAGCCCAATGTGTTGGGAAAAAAATGGAGTTCATTTTCAAAATTAGCGTACCAAATAACATAAAAATCACTGAAAACTTCTTTGTATTTTTCAAAAACTTCAATTTTTTAGGCCTGTGTAATTAATCATGATGTAATGATTACACTTGTATGTTTTTATGAAACTATAAATCATTTCTTATACACATTTTTATCTAATACATATTTTTATCTAATACATAATTTTTTTGTGTAGTGTTAATACTTTTATAAAATTTGATTAATTAAATATTTGAAAAATGAAAATCTGTATTTTGTTTTTCTCAAGAATTGTTTGGAAACAATTTCTTTTCTATATCAATGTAAAGGGAAACCACCAAACTATATCTTATAGTTAAATTTTAAAAGTTGTTTTATGAATCCCCCCCGCTTCCCCCCATTTTATTTTATTGTTGCTAGATGGGCATCTGTAGATCAGCTTAAGAATCAATAGGTTTAAAAATCTATCTGTGTATAATTTCAGGCATGTTTTAAAAGTTATAAAGGAGAATAAAGTGCATGTATATTAGAATTATTATTTCTCTGAACCCTTCATGTGTTGATTAGTTCCACTTCTTTGGGTTATCGACTTACTATAATGTCACATTAATGAAAGCTTGTCAAATATTATTTAATATTTTTTATATATTGTAGAATATGAATATGCTATTTTTTATATATGTAGGGAAGACAAGGCGAAATAAAGCATTTGTATCGCAGTTTTGCATTTTTGCATTCTCGTATGATGACAGAAAATGGTGGCATATTTGTATGTAAAACTCGTCATTTGATTTTAGCTGGAGCTGGAAGTGGTGGAGGAAGAGTAAGTTAAAATTTATTTTCTTTTTAAATTTTAAATATGATGTTTGACATATTCAGTTCATTTTATGGTGCTTGTTTATATATTGTGTTTCATGTAATGAACTGTGCGACTGGTTAGATTAAATATTTTTTTAAATAATCATTTCTTTATATTTAAATAAATCTTCAGTTAATCAAAATAGAAGTTTGATTTTGATATCATTGGGATTATCAATCACAACAGTAATTGCAATGATTTTATATTGGAAGTTTTTCATCGTAAGGAATAAATTCTAGATTGAGTTAAATGAAATATATGCTTTTCCCCAGAATATTCATAAACACAGTTATTATTAAAATTCATATTTGCAATATTATGATCTGTTACCAGCAAACTTTTTGCTTTTATAATAAAAGTTTAAATATTTGTTAATTAATTGGATTTAAAACATTTTGTCCACAGTTTGCAAACAAGAGTTGGAAGATTATAAGCAGTGAATTTGCATTAACCTATTCTATTATATATATTAGAATCACAATTGATAATTTTGATAATTTTTTTAAATAAAATGTCATAAAATAAGGGTTAGTGGTTGATTTAGATGTTAATGTTCATAATATATTGCATTTACTATTATCACAAAATAATTATATCGTGAAGTATATTACTTTTTAGTGTTGTCTTTTTACTTTTTTTTTACTAAAAATTTTGAATTTAAAAAATAAATAAATAAGTCTCCAGTTTTGATTCATTTAAACATTGTTGGAATTCTAAGTTCAATTAAAATTTTTTCATATTCTAAATCTTTTTTAGCCATTATCTGAGATCAACATACGTTCTCCTTTCCATGCTGCATCTCCTCGAATAAATAGCCCCAGCCCACATGGGGGAGGTGGACACAAACCAGCTGGAGGTTTTCTTGCTGGTGGAGGTGGTGGTGGATTTGGTCGTGGTAGAGGTAGAAGGGACAGTGAATTAATAGGACAGACAATTAAAATTACTCATGGGCCTTACAAAGGTATGTGTGTAATATAGTGTGCAGAATTGTATATAATATTAATACAATAAATTACTTGATAATTTATTACAAGCAAAATTGAAGATAGTCTTGAATATCTTTATGTAATTTTTTGGCAAGTTTTCTTTGCAAATCTTGTATTTTATGGCGAGTTGTAATTATTTCAGTAATTTTTACCTGAGTGCTTATTCCAATCAAAAATTCTCATTTGCGAATGACAGAATTTCTTTTCATGAAATTTATTGTGCTGTAAAATCCATTTGTTGGATGTTACAAAATCCATGATTAAGATACATGATATTTAATGCAATGAAATATTCATAATTTTGAGTGTATTTTACCAACAACCATTATGTAGCTCTGATGTGAAATTAATCGAAATCAACCCGTTAAAATTTTCTTTATTCATAATTATTTATTTATTCAGAAAACAGAATTAAAATAGAGTAGAAAGCTCTTGAAAACTGATAAAACTAGACAACTTTCTATTAGTTTTCATGCCATTTAATTTTAAATTAAAATACGAACTACTAATTTATATTTCTGATTGCACTTTTATTTCATTTCCTAACCACTTAACAATTTCTTTCTTTTTTTTTTTTTTTTTTTTAATTTTATGTTAGGTCATAAAATAAGCATATTTTTGAAACACAATTTCTTATTCCTTTCGATTATATAAACTTAAAACAGCAGCTAAAACAATTTTAGGCATTGATTTTAAGAAATTATGCTAATTTTTATTTATTGCAAAAAAATTACATTATTACTTAAAGTTGGCTTTTTTTCCGAACAATAGCCTAACTGAAAAGACTGACAAAACTGAATTACCGGCCACAGTTTATGCAACTTAGGGCCCTCATATATTTTAGCATCAAATTTGATGTCATCTGAGAAATGTAAATATCAATGAATAAGATGAAAGCGGCGTCAAAAAGACATGATTTTTGAAAACAAAAAGGAAGTTGATATTGAATGTCTCTTGCTTCAAAAGTGCTCAACATCAGACCTTTTCACATTTCCTTGTAAAATATTGACAAAAACTTGAACTTCGTTTTTCGTCTTTGGTTCCTGTTTTCTTAATCTGTTGTTTCTTTGTAGATAACTGTTTTGAATAAATCGATCTGCATATTTATTAGTTTCAGCAACCATCATGTCATGGAGATTATCATCAAAGAAAATATCAAGAAATTGTAGGGTTCCATCGCTTATATTAATATTCAAATGAACAGCTGGATTCACAGTGAAAGGAAATTGAGGTGAAGCTAAAGGAGGGTTATTAATATCAAGTTCACAAAAGTTCTAAACATGAGTTAGGTCATCTAAAATTTCAATTTCCTCATCTCTAGAGAAGTCCAATAATGAAATTTTCGTAACTACCAAAATCGTTTAGTGAAATTTCAGATTCACTGTTTGATTCAATATTAGAGTTACCTTCTATTATAAACCGCTCACTGTCGCTCATTCTGCTTTTATTTTACCTCCGAATAAAAAAAATATTATTTACAACATGTGATTCACCAAGCAAGTGAGAACCAAATTTGCGTTTCTTCCCGCTTAAAAAAAGCAGTAAAATTTGACCTAGAAACCAGTTCAAACTTGTTTTACGATCCTATTTTTACTGGACAACTAAAGCCACCTGTTAGAAACATTGCAAATTAAAAAGAAGACAAAACTCGGGCAAATCAGTGTATTAGTGTCGAAAAATGGGGCATTCGGGCAAAACTGGGAAGTGATTAAAGATAAAGAATGTTACTAATCTTCTCTAATATTTATAAAGAATTTTAACTAATTTAACAGCTTTTTATTTACTTTTAATTCCTTACCTTCTTTAGGTCATATTGGAATTGTGAAAGATGCCACTGAAGCAACAGCTCGTGTAGAGTTACACTCCAAGTGCCAAACTATTTCTGTAGATAGATCAAGATTGGCTGTTGTTGGGTATATAATTTTTTTAAAATCAAACAAAGTTTTAGAATAAATGTATTTTATTAGTTAACTGTAATGCACTTATGTTGAGTTATAAAAATTAAAATAAAGTTTCTTGAAATTTGTGTTTTTAGTGGTCCCAACAGAGGAAGTCTCTCCAGCTACAGTCGCACACCTATTTATGGCAGTCAAACGCCAATGTACGCTACAGGTTCCAGAACACCGATGTATGGATCACAGACTCCACAACATGAAGGTATCTCTTGTTCAAATTAGTAAAATAAATTTTAGAATTTATTAGAATCCATTATAATGCATTTAAATATGTAATTTGTCTGGCACTTTGGTCATATTAATTAATCTTAAAAAGTTAAATTAACATTCATTTGCAATTATATGAAATTTTCCCCTTTGTGTAGGTTTATAATTCTTTTATTTTTTTATGAAAAAATATGTATAAAATAAAATTATCTGTTGGGAAAAATGGAATAATTTTGTTTTCACCTTAACAGAGATTAATTTATTACAAAAAATCTATTTTAATTTTTAAATTTAAAATGCATTGCTGTAATCAAAATTTTTCTTTATGAATGTTTTATTTTAGTGTTTGTTTTTTATTTACAGATTGGATATTCTGATTCTTGTTTATTTTAAGAATTTGATGTACTTAGCTATAATAATTGGATAAAAGAATAAAGAATTATTTATTAGCAATTATCTCAATACTATATGGGAAATATCTACATTTTTTGTACAGTTATTTTTTTTTTTTTTTTTGAAACTAGTTCGTTTCTTGATCACTTGTTTTTGATGTTCTAGAAAAGTTTTTAAAAAATTAGTTTTCCCTATAATAATAATTGAAACATTTATGAAAGATTAATTTACATTCAGTTCAATAATCATATTCATGAATAATCATATCAATCAATAATCATATCAATCATATTCAACTGAATGTAATGAATATTCTAAATAAAGAATAGTAACTGTATTAATTATTTTTAAGACTGATTTTTGAATAAATTATTATATTTAGCTTTTAGTTATAAATTTAGCTGTATATTTAGTTTCTAGGTATGTAATAAGCATATTTTCAGTTAGTGTTTTACTATTATTGTAGTTGTTGTAAAAATTATCTTTTTCATGAAATTATTATTGATATATTAAGAATTGTAACAAATAATATATATTTTAAATATATATTATAAGAAAAAGTCAGTGTTTTATATTTTGCATACTTTTAAATACTTTTTTTTTTTAATTAGCTGGTGGTCGTACACCACATTATGGCAGCCAAACTCCTTTGCATGAAGGAAATCGTACTCCAAGTCATGGTGGTGCTTGGGATCCAACTAATGCTAACACCCCAGCACGGTATAGATATTCTTTAACAAGTTTTAAGAGTACCTTTTAGTGATTAAAAACATTGTGGTAACATTTACTCTATGTATGAAGTAATCCCATAAAAATAACTGAATATAATAAAATAGATAGAGGAAAAAAATGAATGTTAATTTAATTTTTAAAAATTCTTTTCCTCTGTATTTGCTTCATACTTTCAAAATTTTTATGTATTTCATATTTTTGATAGGGAAGTTTCACTTGTATATTAATCAAAGAATAGTCTTTCAGTAATATTTTGGTCTTCATACTTTTAATATATTCTGATAGTTTCTTTTGAAAATCAGAACATTAATTGAACATGTCAGTGGCATTTAAAAAAATATTGATTTTTAGTTAAATTATATTTCTTGGTTTAGAGCAGTAACACTTTTTTTAATTGCTCATTAATAAAATTTTTTATAATTTATCAATATTTTGTTAACAGTATTACTTCATGAAAGTTGATCATTATTTTTGTTACAAGTGTATACATTTATAAAATAATTAATTTGGTAAAATATTATATTAAACTTATTAAGATATAATATTAAATTATCTTTTATATATGTTTTTAAATTCTAATAGACATAATGATCTCATTATGAAGTTATTTTTGAAGTTCGTAAATTTAATTAAAATTTTTTTGAAGTGCTGTTATATGAAAAATCTGTTTTAATTACTTCTTTTTACTGTTTAGTGGTAGTGCTGATTTCGAAGATTATCCTTATGATGAACCTTCACCTTCACCAGCTGCTTATAATCCAGCTACTCCAGGATATCCTGACACACCACAAGGTCCCTATACTCCTCAGACACCTGGTAGTGCTATGTATAATTCAGATCATACTTATTCACCATATCAACAAACTCCGTCTCCTTCAGGTTATCCTGGTTAGTATTAGCAGTTATTCAATTTATCATTGTGGTTGCGGTAGCCTAGTGGTCAAGGTACTTGACCGAGGTTCAAAATTATGAGGTCTGTCGTGAATTGCCCTCATGTTGCTTCAAGTGTGATATTAATAAAAACAAACCAAATCAATTTATAATTTGTTTTAAAGATTAGATTAAACAGATTCAAATTGAGCCATATGTTTTTCAAGTAATTGTAAACATATTTTAATGAATGTCTGAAAATTGATAAGTGATGTTTTTTATTAAAAATAAATGAAGTATGTTATATTTGATAATATAAAGCAAATTCTCTGTTATTTTTTTTTAAAAATATTTTAAATCTTTTGTGTGTGTTGCCTTTCTTGAAATTTTTTTTATTATAGCTAATAATTTTGAAATAACAGAATGGGATTAAACTTTTTTGTTATTTTTCAAGATGCTCAGAATGGTTAAATTTCTGATATATTAAATATGGAAAAATATTACTAAGGTTCTTAAAATAAATAGTTTAATGTAAATTTTATGTATTATTTATATAAGAATACATGTATAATTTCCTGTGAGTGAATTACAATTTTTTGACGTTTAGAAACAATTTTTTTGCATTTTATTTGTAGAAATGACTCAATGTTGTACTCTTGAGTAGTTTTTCATAAATCATGTATAAGGATTTACATGGTTTATGCTTTATTTTGGATTTAAATTTTTATTTTTACCAAATGAGCATTTTTACTTAGTGGTTCATAAAATTAAGATAAATTTATGAATGAACTATCTAAAAAAATAACATACATTTTAGCATGAAGCATGTCTTTTTCATCATGAAGTTCCAGTATTATTATATATTTCCAGTTTAATAAATGATTAATGTGTTGATAACTTACTGTGTTTAAGATTGTGTTTTTGTGCTCCAGGTAATACGCCCAGCCCTTCAGCATATGCTGCTACACCTAGTCCTTCTGCATATGCTGGAACCCCATCTCCAAGTGGATATGGTTACAGTCCTATGACTCCAGGAGCACCACCAACACCAGGAGGTTAGTTAAAGCTTTATTTATTTGATCTTTTAAATATCACATCACATGTCCATTTTTTCATTCAGATATTTCACATTTCATCTACCTTAGGACATATGGTAAACTTTAATTGAGCATGTTACTTTCCTTTTCATTTAAAAACTGGGGAAAAGAACATTATTTCAAAGCATTTTGAGTTGGAATGAAGTCATTGACATGTGATTCTTCTTATATGCTCTTCATGTTATTCCTTGTTACCCCAAACTTGTTCATCGGGTCACAATAGCTGCGCACAATTCAAATGGGTCTAACGTTACCTTCCAGATACTTCCTGAACCAGCCATCCAAATGAATTTTTCTCTGGCATAGCCATAATGCACCATGTGTTCCTTGGTTTTTTTCTCTTTCCATCTGATACCCATATCAATGTAATACTTGTACTTGATAGTTAACAATTTTGGATGTTTAGCATAGCCATACTAATGAAGCATTATGCATATAATCTTACCCGTTTTCTTTGCTTTTCTGACAATGGAAGGAGAATATGGAACTGATTTCTAAACCAAAAAAACGGTGGTAGGATTAATCAAGGGATTGAGAGAAGTACATCAAACATTGAGTAAGAATTCTGTATTTTGTCTGTTGGCATTTGAAAAATATCTTTTTATTTATATTTTTTGTATTAATAAGTTTTAATTGTTTAATTCTTACAATAATATATTACATTTGGCATGAATGGAATTCCTGTTCAAAATTTGTAATTATCTTCACTCAGATAATGTATTATGAAATCAGTTATGAGCAGTACTTTTGCATCACACATATGCTAGTTCCTTGAAGTAGCTTTAAAGGATACCAATGCAATAATTTAAAAAAAATGCCTTTTTAGAGTTTTGAAAGTACTCTAACATATGAAGAATGCATATAAATAGGATCTTGTGAGTGCTCCAATTATTAAATTCCTTTATGTGTCTCATTATGTATATCTGGTTTGTGAAAATAATATTGCTTTAATTAGCATGTTTTAATGTCTAAATATGGATTTATTATATATTATTATTTATATTATATATTTTAGTTGGAAGATTTTTTAATATTCTAAAAATATTTTAAAAATTTATATTTTTCTTACAAAAATTGTAAAATTTTACAATTTTTTTTAATTATTTTTGCAGATTATTGTTTTCATGAAACTATTGTTACTTTTGAATAAGGAAAATTTATGTATAATTCTTTTTCCCCTTTCAGGCTTGGACCATTCTAATGTGGAATGGCAAACTACAGATATTGAAGTCATTATTAGAGATTCACATGGTGATGATGGTTTAAGTGGCCAAACAGGAATTATAAGAGGCATATCTGTGAGTATTTTTTTATGAATAAAATTTTTTATATGTGTGAATTTTTGTGTTATACTTTGTTTTTATAATCCTTCTTTATTCTTTCTGGTACTAGTAAATATTTTATAAAATTAACTTTTGGGCATAAAGATTAGTATTTTCAAGAATTTGGTACTAACCTGTAACATTGGTTCTTTACTTTCTCCTCTCTAATGCTTTATGGTCACATCCTTACTAATCATTTATTAAAATGAGTGTTTAAATATTGCTATGAATGAAGGAGATTGTTATTTCCTCCATATAATTGAATGATATAATAAAAACATTGCCTCGTCTCATATTAGGCCAAACATCCGAAATTAAAAAAAAAAATTCTTTTTTAACCAACTTCATTCAATAAATTCGTGTAAGATTCCATTTTATATAAGATGGGGAGTGTTAAATAAACTATCAAACTGCATTTTAGTTCAACTCAATTTTCAGTCTGTTGGGTCCCCCTTCTTCCACTAGTCGTATCTAAATGGGAATTTAAATATCTCATCCTTCAAAATATATGAAGAATATTTATAATGTGTTAGTGTAAATTATATTATAAATTTACATTCAATATATGATCAAAAGTATCTGGATGCTTGTATGTTTTGCTTCTACTGCAGATTAGTAAAAAATTACTATAGGGTTAGGCCTTCTTTTGCTGTAAAAACAGCTGTCACTCTCTAGAGAAAGCTGTCCTTTCATTTTTGTAATGTTGAATCAGGAATTGTAAGCCATTCTTGGTCAGCTCTGTTGTTGGTATAATTGTGTCTTTAATGCATCCCACAGATGTTCAATGGGAAAAAGGTTTGGAGTTTGAGTGGGTCTATCCAATTCTTGAGCAAGGTGGTTGTTGAAACAGGAAAAGAAACAAGAACAGGATAGATCTGTTCTTGTTGAAATAGAGGTAGACTCTCTCAGAACTGTTCTCATGGTGTAGGTAGTGTGGAATTGTTCAAAATTTCTAGATAGGTTCTTTCTTGAGATTTATTTGAATAGGAAACAAGGTGTCCTTGCAAAACCACGAAAAACAGCCATTAATTATGGCACCACCCTCAAATTTAACTTGTGGTGCATACGGTCAGTTAAAAAGTGTTCTAGGGATAACTCCACACCCAGACTATCAATGGATCGTCAAATAGTATACCTTGAAACATTCTTCATAACACAAGATATCATTGTTCAAGGCTTAGGTATTGTCGACATTTGCATCACCGTAAGTGATATAGGGCAGCTGTAGTGGTAATGTTTGGTTTTTTTAAGCTGCAGTTCTACTATGAAAACCAAAATTTTTAAGTGCATGATGAACCGTTGTGCTGATGTTGCATCCAGAGGCTTTGTGGATTTCCTCATGAATCGTTTGGGCTTAACCCATGCCAAAGTCTACCAGGTCATGATTGCCTAAAATGTTTCTACTTCATAATAACATTAACTAGAATGTGACACTTCTAACATCACAGAAAATTTATGTAGACTTCCCATAAGGTGACCGACCATTCATTTCATCACATTCAAAATAATTTTCCCTCCTGTTGTACTTTTCTAGCTTTTTGAGACCATGGAGCCTAATCCTCATGGTCGCGACCAGCAATTTTCATTGAGTTCAAACCTTGATGCCGCTAAAGACCCATCGTGTAGTTGGGTTGATGCTCGTTAAATCTATCGGCTCAAAGTCCTCCCTTTGGTTAAATCTGTTGGGTCCAATGTCCTCTCGTTGGTGTGGTGAGGAAGTTAGGAAAAGGGGTGCCAGTTTAGGTGTCGTCCTTGTCACTTCACCAGGGTTCAAAATTATGAGGTCCATCACCAATATAGTCCTCTTGTTGCTTTTAGTGCAACATCAATAAAACCAATTAATCTATCACTTTTCTAGCCTTGAAATAACTATAACCGATTTCTTCTGTACTTGTTTGGAAACCAGAAGCTTGATGCCATTAGCAGAATTCACTACTATGAAGGGTGTCTGGATATTTTTTTATCAAGTAGTGTATAATAATGTATTAGATATTAAGGTCTAATTAGATTTTGCTCAGATATCACAAAATCCCTGTAGATGTTATTCTATTGAAATCAAATCATGCTAATTAAACTTGAAAATACAAACATCAGCAATACTAATTTCAATGTGTTGAATTTACGATAATATACTTATTCAACTCTGGCTTTTTATACATTTTAAGGAGATTTCTTAAGGATTTTCATATTCAATGGATGGCTTCCTTTTTAGAAACACAAAAAATGCCTTGCCAAGAACATATTCTTGGTGTACTACTGATTGTAAACTAATTAAAAAACACAGTTTTTGATCTTCATAAATTATGTTTCATTATATAGGGTGGCATGTGCTCTGTCTTTTTACCCAAAGAAGATCGAGTAGTTAATATTCTTGGAGAACATTTGGAGCCTGTTGTTCCTCAACGGGGAGATAATGTAAGTTTATGAACCTTTAATATATTAATTGGAATTTACCACATTACATTGTTCATCTTAATTAGCATATTTCTATTTTTGCCTATTCACTGAATTTAAAAAGCTTAGCAGCTATTTTGAGATTATAGTACTCTATATTTATTTTTTATATTGAGATTTTAGTACACTATATTTATTTTTATATTGAGATTATAGTAAACTATATATATTCCTTAGTTGTTTCCATCATATGCTTTTCTTGATTATATCTGCTTGACTGTGAAACACTCTTTTAACTTTACTTATCTGATATCTGTTTAATACAAAATCGGTTTTATATATTTAGATTAATGCAATTTGACTATTTTTCTTGCATGAAATTGTATTTCATAAAATATGTAAAAAGATAGATGTAAATAATCGATCAAAACTAATTTGATAAATTGCTTTTATATAATTTTCTTTCTAGGGCAAAGGGAAGGGAAAACATTAAGCCATTAGTGTTTTAGACTCAGTGAAAGGCTTTTGTTTCTAATCCCAAGTTTTTAAATAGCTTTTAACTTTTACCTTAAAAAATATTATTGATAAATTTAATGAAAGATTTCACTATGCTTACAGATATAAGAAGTTGAAATTTAAATTAATTTTTTTTAAAAAAATTATTTCCAAGAGAAATGTTATGCTTTTATAGAGTTTCAAAAGCAATCAAAATGTTTCAGAAAAGTAAATGAAATATTATAATTGATTTCAAACAAACAAATATGAGAAAATCCTACATCTAATTATTTCATTACTTTAAAAAATTTTAATTCCTGTGTGAAATTTCTTTATTTAGAGTGTTGCTACAGATATGATAATTTATAATTAATTTTTCAGGTCAAAGTTATAATGGGTGAGGAACGTGAAGCCACTGGTACACTCTTGAGTATAGACTCTACAGATGGTGTAGTAAAGTTGGGAAATGATGTGAAGATGCTCAATCTAATGTTTTTATGTAAAATGAAATAGAACTGACTAGAAGTATGCTTATTCATATACTTCTGAAAATGATATTTCATAGGCATTCCTTAGAATATCGTATGTTTTGTTCTTGTATCTTGACACACATTTCATCAGAATTAGTCACCATTTTTCATGGTTTGAATAAAGATTAAAAATCATTTTATGCACTTGAGAAGTTTATGTTATGAAAGTTTTTACTTTTTATGATCAATATTTGTACATTATGTGTATGTATAGCAATAAATATTTAATTAATTTGTATTTGGTGATACTTAATTTTAGAAAAGTTTGTTCTAATCTTATCCATCACTTTTAAAGCTATAAAAAATGAATTCTGTGCAAAATGTTTTGAATTTGAATACATTACTAGATTAATAGTTAAAAGCAATTATCCTTCAAAGAAACAGTACCTTTTAAAAAAAATTTTTACTTATGATAAATATTCTTTTTTTTTTGGGAATGGTTGCATGACATTGCATAAACATGAATATAAGTGATAGCACTGCATGAGCAGAAATAGGAAACATATTTTTAAGTTTGTTATTTATAACATCAAAAATATTGTTTTATGTATGATTTTCTTTCATTCCCCTTTTTTTTTTTTGCATTTTTTTTTTTAAATTTGTATTATAAGGTTTTTTTTTTTCTCCACCTGTATTTGTAGAAATTTGTCAAAGTGCATACTTGTTCCTGGAAGATCTCCTCGATTTTGATCAATAAAATCATGTTTCGAATTTTTGTTGTTTAACTTACGGTTTATTCTAAAATTGTAAAATCAGTGTAAAAAAGTAAACTATTTTGAAAATAACTATGAAAAAAAAATCTTTTTTTAAATATCTGTAAAGCATTACAAAAAAAGGAATTTATTATAAATGATCTAATTTCCTTTTTTATATGTGCTTATAGGAAAATAATTCTTAAATGAAAAAATTCATAATAAATATGTTAAATATTGAATATCATATTTTTAATTTCAGTACAATTCAAGAAATTTTTGTCATTAATTTAAATAAAAAAAATTTCATATTTAATTTGAAATGATTCAGAAAAGTTTTATTTCAAATTTGTTAATTGAATAGGAATATGTGGGGAAAAATGTTTTTAATCTCAACATTTTCTCCATAATCTTCATTTATTTTTGATTGACTTGCTCAAAAAAATAAAAAATTTGAAATAAATGGTTTTTATAAAATTTTTTCTTGGATTTTTTATTTAAATGTTATTTTTTAAAAAATAACATTTAAATATAAAAAAGTATATAAAAAGTAAAAGTACACTTTGATTATAAATTACTTTTGATTTAAAAATGTATTATAAACTTACCTTTTTTAAAAGTATTTGCAAATTAAGTGAATTTCTTATAGATATAATTTAGTCTATTTTTAATCCAAAAATTTTAAATACAGTAGTAAATTGTGTACTTTGAGTTTTGTAAAATAAGTATGATTGGTTTTATTTGTGTGTAAATCGTCTCATAAAAAAGATCTTAAATAATATTTTGGAAGTGTTTTTGTGTATATACGTGTGTGTGTGTGCACACATGTGTAAGGTTGATAAATTTTCATGGCTAATTTTTGTTTTGAGGATAATTTATATGATTTATCACTCTTTCATGTCTCTTTCCTTCTTACACTTACTGTTTAGTCAATTTGATTAATACATACTTTCTTAAAAATATGGCCCAGCAATATTCAAATAAGAGCATTCGATACTGCTAGGCAAATGTGTCCTTTGCATTGATAAAACTAATCGACTATTTTAAGATTTTATCCCTGGCTTTCTCTACTGAATGGCAGACTAATAGAATCCAGTTCAGTTTAGTTTGAATTGCCATAGTTGTTTCTCTCATTTAGAAATTTTGTGGCTGTGCTAACCTAGTGGTCACGGACGCAGACTCGTGGCTGGTAGTTTTCATCGATGCTACCACAAAGACCTGTCATGTAGCCAAGGCTGATGCATGTTAAATCTGTTGGGGTCCAATGTCCTCCTATTGGTGTGGTGGGGAAGTTAGGAGAAAGGGTGCCAGATCAGGTGTTGTCTTTGTCACTTGATTGAGGTTCAAAATTATGAGGTCTGTCGCCAATAGCCTTTGTGTTGCTTCAGTGCAACGATAATAAAACCAAATCAAATCTTTATGTAAGTATTGGTAATATGATCTAAGATACCCTTTTAATCTTTCTTTTCCATGAGGTTCACTGTCTTTGGTGACCATGAATGATGTTCCTCCAGCTCTAGCCAATCTTTAATTTTGATTCTTGTCAACAAGTTACCTTTTTTCGAACATCTAGATCACTAATACACATTGTTTAATGCACTATAGTCTCTCGCAGGTGTAAGACTGAACTAGCCTTAAACCTGCTTTCACTCACTTATTCAAATTGATGCTTAATAAATCAATTCTCTTAATGTAAAACAAACGATTCTTTTTTAATATGAAAGATCACAGTTATGTAGTAGGATGATGAACATTTATTTTATTTGGACAATGGTATGGTGCAGATATTTGGTGGGTGGGTGAGGTGTCGGGTGAAAGTGTCATCTTTGTCACTTGAACTCAGAAGCATGAGGTCTTCTGTTATTTGCTATCAAATTGCTCCTAAGTTCAACAATTATAAATAATATATTTGACTGCAAAATAAAAAATGAAATCAACTTTATAGTGTTTGACTTGCTAAAAAACACTAACATCGAGAACTAACAATTCAGTAATTGTTAATTCAAAAATTATCTGCTAAAATTCTCCCTGTGATGGTATGTTCCCACGTTTCTTCATGTGATGGTTTGGTGTAGATATTTGGAGAAAGAGGTTCCGACTCGGGTGTCGTTCTCGTCACTTGACGGAGACTCAAAATTACGAGGCCTGTTGCCTACAGCCCTCGTGTTGCTTTTTAGTTCGACATAAATAAAATATCAAGTAATCAAGACACCCTGTTTTGAAGCTATATCGGGATTACACAGTGTTAGAAATCGCGCGAATCTCGGCGTGTTTGATAAAAAATCTTATATCACACTATGAAAATTTTTTCAGAATTGGATTTGCTGAATATATTCCCATCTGTCAAATGCTATTGGTATTTTAAAAAAAATTGGAACTGAAAGCTTTATTTCTTACTTATAATACTCCAACACATTGTTCCGTTTTAATAACATGTATTTGAGTAGAAGTGATTTTCTTGTCGTCAAATACAACTTTTGTTAATCCAACCAGTAGTAGTGAATGAATGATGTTTAGCTACTCAAGAGCCGTAGATATCGCTATGTTGAGCCAAACAAGATCTTACTGCGATCTAGACATTTGAAAAAAAGATAGATTGATATGGGGTCGATATTAGAAAAGGAGCGATAGTGTATCTCCGGCGCATCAACGAGTTTTTTTTTTTTTTTTTTACCAACGAGTAAACCCTACGGAAAAGTTAAAAAGATCACTAGGGTGAGTGGTGCCCATCCATACCAAAAAGAGGTAAGCTGCTGAGGGCAATGTATGACCGGGGCTCAGTGAGGAGGTTGACGCAATCCTTTGTTAATGTCGACGAAATTTCCAAGCTAGTTGATTGAACAAAGTTGGGTAATATAAATGCGCTGGATATTGAATTCTAGCACAAGTTACAATTGGTGAGTCTTTCCGACGAAGATCTTGAATAAGTGTACGGAGATGATGAAATTAGTGTTAATGAAGGAAATTTGATACATTTTCTAAAAAAAACAGTTAAGCCTCTATAACGGATACTATGGATCAGTTTATACAAAATGATTTAAAATTCGATGGAGGTTCTAATGCTAGATGAAATGTGAACAGAAAGACATCACATTAATGACAACTTCTCGCTGAGAACGAAACTGGGAAAAAGAAGTAACGTTAAAAATCTTATTCATAAAAAATGAAAGAAGAACATGCCTCTCATCACAAGCATAACTTTTTTACTTGGAACTCTTTATTTTTATGAATGTCTTATGAATAAAAAAAATCGATATTAGTGATTAATAAGTTTATAATTTATGTAATAAAATAGTATTTAACAATATATATATATTTAGCGCTGGTACTTATTAGAACGTACTATATTTCGATACTCCGTGAATTCTGGGGCTTACTTGCTTTAGCTACAGGTATCATAACCCCATAGTACACTTGTGATCTTTTTATTTTCCAAGTAGTTTGGCACCTTTCGAACACAAGAGTAATGCACCCTCTTTCCCGGTATATCCTTTAGGTTCTCCACTTTTACCCGATACCCTAGCGATCCTTCTCTTTTTTCGACTCTCCTTGTAAACCACTTTTTCTTTTTTTCAACTTCACGTCTAGACCACAGTTTAATATTGTTTGGCGCAGCATAGCCATATCTGGCTCTTGCGCCAATAAACTTTACATTCACTCACTCACTCCACTTTTAGCCTCAGGACTGGGCTGCGGTAACCTAGTAGTGGTCATGGTTTCGGATTCGTAGCCGGCGGTTTTCGTTCAGTCGCGGGTTCGATCCTTGGCCGCTAAAGACCTGCCGTGTAGCCGGGGCTGATGCACTTTAAATCTGTCGGGGTTCAAAGTCCTCCCGTTGGCATGGTGTGGAAGTTAGGAGAGGGGAGTGCCAGCTCAGGAGTCGTCCTCGTCACTTGACCATGGTTCAAAATTACGAGGTCCGTCGCCAATCGCTCTCGTGTTGCTTCTAGTGCGACGTTAATAAAATCTAAACTAAAACCTCTCGTTGTCATAATGCGTAAGTATGGAGAGGGAAGTTCCAGCTCAGGTGTCGTGCTCCTCATTTGACTGAAGTTCAAAATTGCGAGGTCTATCACCCGAAGCTTTTGTGTTGTCTCTCGATCCCGAGGCGAGGCACCCTAATGTTTTTTTTTCCCATGGGGGTTTACTGTCATTGGTAAACACGGGTGACGTGCCCCCGGGTTACTCTAGCGATCTTTCTCTATTTTTGACCCTCCTTCTTGTCAACTAATTTGTGTCTTTTCTTCAAGTCTAGATCACAGATTTACCTTGTTTGGCGCAGTGTGGCCACATCTGGCTCTTGCACCAATAAAACTTCACTATCATCATCATCGTGTTGTCTCTCAGTGCGATATTAATAATCACTATCGCATCATAATCGATAATATGAGCTGATTTTATGCAAAATTTAAATAACTATTATTTTTTTAAATCATAAAGCAATGTAAATCATATTTTAGCATTCAAATATATGTATGTTCGTGTTTCTGTCAAAAAAAATCTCATTTATAAATATTGTCGCGCAAAGGTGGGAGCAGGTTGAATGAAAGACACAATGGATCTGAATAAGATGGTTAAACTGAGAACTGCTACACATCTCTTAGACTGAGAATATATGCCTTTTTATATATCACAGTTGGAATATTCCAAAACACCTGTGGAAACGTAAAGCATATTCTAGAAGGCTTTAGAAATTACAATAAACTCGATCTGTTGACGAGCTTTCTGCCATCGGTGATTGCGAACTGTGTCGCAATATAAATAATTATGTATTAACAATTTATATTATATAGATATATTTATGTTTGTAAGTCATTTACTTATTTTTAGGTACATCTCTTGTATAAAATTTACTGTATTCAAAATTCACCACACTCTTGCAGAGTAGCGAAATCTACGAATTCTTAAAGTTAATTTGATTTGCTGTGTACTTATGTATATTATTTTTTGCAGAGTACATAAAACATTCTATAGGTTGAACATAATAAAATTCCAAAAATTTAATTTAATTAAAAAATTAAATATTTTTATATTTCCCATGATTTTTATACAAATATTGCGCAATACTTAAAATTTAGGAGAATTTATTAAACAAAAAATTACGTATACTGTAGAAATAACCTCATTTATTGACAAACAAAATACCAGCACAACAGATAAAATGAATTTAGATTGTGATTGTCTCATTGACGTCGCATTGAAAAGCAATACCCGTTGGCGTGGTGTGGATGTTAGGAGAGGGGGGTGCCAGCTCAGGTGTCGTCCTCGTCACTTGACCGTGGTTCAAAATTACGAGGTCCGTCGCCAATAGCCCTCGTGTTGCTTCTAGTGCGACGTTAATAAAAACTAAAAACTAAACTTGAAAAGCAATACGAGGGTTATTGGCGACTGACCTCGTGATTTTGAACTTTGGTCAAGTGACGAGGACGACATATGAGATGGCACTTTCCTCTCCGAACTTTACTACGCTTTCGGGAGGACTTGGGACCTGTGCCAAATTTAACGTGCATCAGATTGTGAATTTAGTGGTAAGTGTACCGGAATATCCTAAAAATCTACATTTTGAGACATATGTTAAGAGATATACTCGTACTTTTCCCTACACCGTAACACGTGTGTTTACATTTTTAAAATTCAATTTCCGAAAGTTCCATTTTTGAAAGTCTCGCGTATAAAATATCTACGGAATCAAGTAAGCGTCCTCTATTTTTTAACAGCAAAATCAAAGAATTGCAAAATTTTAAAACATTTTAGTGTTTAATTTAAATTTTTTTAATTCTGGATAATAAAATACTCCCATTCGACACTGTCTGTTGTGTAATTTACTTGCCGTATTGTTTATAATTTAGTTCTTTGTAAATTGAACCTCTTTTCACAATCTCATTTGCATCAACAAATGCATCGAAGTATAAAAAGTTGTCAGGGATGTAAAGAGTTTTAGATGTCAGATCAATTATTGCACTGAGTTCATACGGTTCTCATTATTTATTGCCTTTTAGCGAATGCTAATGATTTGTTCTATAAACAAACTAGTGAATAACATCAAAACAAATTACTGAAGACAATAACGATGCGGTCTATTTATTCCAAGGGAGGGAAACGAAAGAACACGTGAACACATGAAACGCTTTAATGGAGGTTGTAGTACATCTCGGATTAACTATTAATTTTGTGTGGCATGTTCCGAGTGGATGTCTGAAGTCATACTTTGTATTGTTTCCTGCAATTAGTTTTTAACTGGTGCGATTTTACAGAAATATTTATTTTTAAAGCGAAGAATGAAAAAAAAAAAAAAAAAAAAATGCTTTATAGTTACTAAAAATAGATGAAAGTTCTATAATTTAAATAGATGGTTTATTAATTATTAGGTCTACCAAAAAGTTCTCTCACTTTGACGCTTGGAAGAAGATAATACATTTGATATTTAGTGTACAACTTATTTCCATCGTTAATAGATTTGGTTTATAAATATTCCAAATAAATGCCTCGAGTTGAGTGCGAAAAATTTGCTTAATAGAATCGTCATATTTGCATCCCTGCTTGCTCGGAACAAAAACGAACGCTTCTTGAATCGGTTTAGTTTTTATTAACGTCGCTCTGAAAGCAACACGAGGGCTATTGGTGACGGACCTCATAACTTTGAACCTCGGTCGAGTGACGAGGATGACACCTGAGTTGGCACCTCTCTCTCCTAATTTCCACATCACGTCAATGGGAGGGCTTTGCGTGAGCCTCAACAGATTTAACTTTGATCAAGTGGCTGCACGGTGAGTCTTTTCGTGGCATCAATGTTCGAACCTACGACTCGACGAAAACCGCGCCGTCCGTGATCATGACCATTAGGCTACCGTGGCCACTTCTTGATCCGAATGATAATTGGTGGTGAAAAATGCATTACGTACGAAAACACGGAGAAAGAAATAAGTTACTGGGAACCAGAACAACCTGTCCCTCCTCTTCTAAACTGATATTGAGCCCAAATAAGAGAATGTTGTGTATAGGGTGTGACATCCAAAGACCAATACATTACCTGCTTTTGAAATCTCGCGAAAAGCTCAATTCAAAGAGATACTATTAGCAATTGGATTATTTTAAGAAAGCACTTTAAGAAAAGAGGCTGGCGATGTTCTATAAGAAGGACATCATGATAATGCCCGATCACATGCTGTTTGGTGACTTATCAGAAAATCGCAGAGCTAGACTGGGAAATTCTGTTGCATCCACAAAACTCATTAGATCTGGCCCCTCCGTTGATAACTTGTTCTATCCTTGGAAAGTTTTTTAAATGAAAAAAAAAAATTCAAAACTGAAGTAGATGTCAATCAAGCACTACCCGAGTTCTTCGCCTTTAGAAACAAGTCCTGTGTTTAAAAAATAGTATTTATTTGCAAGAGGTCACAAGTACTGACGTAAATTATGGTGTATAATGAATATTATTAAAAATATAAAAATGTATTATTTTCTTTCACTTCGCAAAGTGACTGAATTTTCCGGTAGATCTAATATATATATCAGAAATGAGATTGATTGTCTATTAATGTAACTCTTAGAAGTAACACATTAGCTATTGGCGATACCTTGTAATTTTGAACCTCGGTAGAGTGACAAAGACGATACCTGAGCCAGCACTTCCCTCTCCCACTCTACACCAACTGGAGGACTTGTAGCTTCGATCAGATTTAAGTGCACAAGCTCGCTATCAACCCGTGGGTCATCAGGCTCGAACCCAGCACTCAACAGAAACAACGCTGATATCGAGTTCGCGACTATGACAACTAGGCTACTATCAGAAATGAGGGAACAGAAGCTGTCTATCTTGTTTTTTATTCCCCTGGCTAGCCGTAGGTTAGACTAGATTCATGAGAATAGTCGTGGAAATATGGGCACAAAGAGATAGCTTCTGTTGGTCTGAATAAAAGGGAGAAGTCTGACTTGGCTAATGTCTGCCCTGCAAATTTTAATGAGGACTACATCTGAGATAGCTACATCTCCGCCAACTTGAAGATTTTCGGCCCTGATTTACGAGACTTGGTTGAAAAGTAATTTTCCACAGCTTTTTTTTTTAAATGTTACCCGATTTTCACAATTCTTGTGCCTGAAAGCTCATACTCCCTCTATGAAAAGTTTTTTTTTTTTTTTGTTCTTAGTTATCTCTGGTATGCTAACAACCGAAGAAGATGGCGATCACATGGAGATGAGTTTGAAGCAGCGATGCTTCATTCAGTTCCTGACAGCATAGGGTTACAGACCTATCCAAACTAAGATGCTCCTTCATCTACCGTTTTGACGACAAGGTGAAAGCTGCCAGTAAGGCCTGGTGTGGAAAACAATCACCGGAATTCATTTCCTACGAATTTTCCTAGTTAGTCATGCGCTGGTTCAAGTCAAAGAGATGGGCTGATTGATTGATCCATTATTTATCAACAAGAGTACTATTCGCGACGTACCTCGTAATTTTGAGCCTCGGTCAAGTGACGAGGACGACACATGAATCGGTATCGGGTATACCGACATTTTGATTTCGTGGACGTAATGTTAATCCTATGAAATCTCGACTACCGTTTTCAAATATTTACTATTTGATCTACTTGAATGCAATAAAGTGTATTTGAAAGAGCAAAAAATAATGAATGCTTTTGCAGAATTGCTTTTTTTCCTCCGATTTTTGAAACTATTTTTACTTCTATTTTAATGATTCGTTTGTGAGTTTTCCGGTCTTTAATCGATACTTGACCGAGGTTCAAAATTACGAGGTCCATCGCCAATAGCTCTCGTGTTGTTTCTAGCTCGACGTTAATAAAAACCGAACCAATCCCTTCCCAAAACCGTTCTTTAAAAAATATTTTCAAAAATTGGGGAAAAAGTGTAATTCCGCAGAAGCCTTCACTATTTTTGGCTCTTTCAGATATACTTTGTGGCATTCAAATATATCAAATAGTAAAGATTTGAGAACGGTAGTCGAAATTCCATAGGATTAACATGATGTGCACGAAATCAAAATGGCCGGTAGACGGGAGCCTTAACATTGAGATAACTGTATACTTATGTATCTGTTAAAAAATATCAAATTTATATACATAAATATGTATGAGCAATTAATCGATAGCTGTATTTATATTTGTAAATCATGTACTTACCTTTAGGTACATTTTGCGTAAATTCCACTGCGTTTATAACTTTAAAAACTTGAAGAGTCCCAATAAATATAACATTCTATACATTGAAGGTAATTATTATTTTGAAAATTAGAATTTAATGAAATTTAAAAGAAATTGAAATTTCGTGATTTGAATTTACTTTAATTTTCAAACAAATACTGTGCAATAACTAAAATTAATGAGCGTTTTTCAGAAAAACTACGTCACTCTCTATAGGAAATAATTTTATTTTATAATATGAAAAATTTCAGCTGTATGGATAAAGTAGGTTTTGTGAAAACTGTACCAGAATCCTAGAAAAGCACATTTTGAGAAAATTGCAAATGCAGATATTTTTCTCAAGTCATGGAGCGTGTGTTTAAAAAATTTAATTTTCTAATATTCTATTTGTCAAATTCTCATCAATAATATGTCTACGAATCCAGGAAAGTGCTCTCTGTTTTTCAATAGTAAAATCAAAAAATGCAAAATTTGAAACAAATTACGTGTCTGAGCAAGTAAGCTTACGAAGCTAAAGTTGTTTTTTTAAACAATTTTTCTAAGTCTATTACTTTTTTGATTAACATTTTTCTTTTTTTATTCTACTCAGCATTAATATTTTTGAGTGCCATTTAAAAAAATTATTGACTGATAGAGTTAATGATCAAGATCCCCCCCCTCCCTCTTCATCTTTTTCTTTCTTTTTATCCCTTTTTTTTAAAAAAATTCCTACTATTAGCTCACACTCACCCTATATATATCTTGTTCAAATTTTCAATCATTAAAACGTTATATAAACCAGATGGGGTGATTTCTCAAAGTTTAACGTTCTCTTATATGCGGAGAAAAAGGAATAATTTTTTGAAAGGTAAAATAGATACTTTCGTAAGCGAACAGCCTCCGCGATAAAACTCAAATGATTGTTTCAAAGTGTCGCCAAATGGTCATTTGGGGATTGGGAGGTTTGCCATTTTAATGCTTATAAACCGTACAAAGGAAATACATTAAAGAACATCATGAAACACCCTTAATTTACTTCAGATTTAAAAAAAGCAGTTGGTTATGCCATTAAGAGAAGATTTTTCGAATGAAGAGAAATAGGGTCAACATAGTGTGCTTGAAAAAAAAAAGCATCTTGACGGAACGCTACATATTTTATGTTTTGGAAACAGAAGATATTGTCGAGTATGTACCAATAGGTAAATCATAAATCATTGGAGAACGCAAACAAATATCAAGATATTCAATTTGTCTTGAGAATCCTTCGCTAAATTTAAGAGACAGCATCGCTATATCTAGAGGGAGAGGAAATCATACTGAAAGATTGTAAAAATGAATCCATCAGTAAAGAATTATGAGTTAAATTCTCATGTATTTTTAACATGCGCTAACATGTTGTTTTGAAAAAATGGCATCAGCAAAAATACGTGCCGATTTTTTTATTTCATATTTTATCTTTTATTTTAATATCCGAACAGAATATTATTATCTACCTTAATAATTTATCGCTTGATCTTATTTTAATATTTTATTTAATAATTGATTTTTATTGCAGAATCGTTTGTTTTATTCTTTTTGTTGTCAATTTTGCAACGTATTGGTAATTTAAAAGATTTGAATACTCGAAAATAAAAATACATTAAGAGTTTGGAGAAGGTATTTTCTTTTCTCGATAGTAATTGCTTCTATGGAGTCTAGAGCACGGTAGTACGTTTTCTTTACGCTAATTAATATTCATTTTGAATAATTCTTCTTTTTCGAGAATTTAACAGCAAAAAAAAAAGCTTTAGCATACATTCTTCTGAACCTTGTCAAATCAATGAAGACAACACCTTAATTGGAAACTCCATCTCTAAACTTTTACTCCACGCCACTGGGAGTCCCATTAGATTTAAATTGCTTCAGACCCGCTGCACGGCGGGGCATCAGGAATCGAACCCGCAATTCGATGGAAATATCGCTGGACGTGAGTTCACGAATATGATCACTAGGCCACCACTGCTACGCGTATTTAGGGGAGGGGGGTTGGGAGTTTTTAAATTAATAAAATGAAATCAGATTGTTTTAAGTAATGGGAGCTTTCCTAGAAGAATATTACTGCCGAAATGTCTTATCACAACTCTGTCTATTGGAGGTCAGAGTAATTCATATGTAATCAAGTTCAACATAATATGATTGAATTATAGCCTTTGACTTTATTCTTCATTTAATAATGGAATGGGGTGATTTTATTTAGATGAAACATTCTTAATACAGTTGTGCAATGGGCTACAAGGAATGGATCTCGTAATTTTGATTAATGTCATGTACAGAAAAAGAGCTTTGATTCCTCATTCCTCAAGCCCCCAGAGCTCCCCAAGTACATATACTGATTAGACTTATTAAAATATTCATTTCGGCTATCATTATTTCTGATGGCATTTTTTTTTTTGTTGGAATCGATTCCCGAATCTGCATACCGATCATCTACTTTTTTCTCAGGTTGTGATGACCCATACATCATTCAGTTCTTAGTAAGGGAATAAGAATATTATCAAAATTTTTACAAATTGTACATTGATAAAACACAATAATAAAAATATCCCCTGAAGATAATTGAGATTCCTTTGACAAGGAAAAATAAGCATATTTCATGTCATGTTTCAATAATCCAAGCCTTTTTAAAACAATGGATGTCGTATTTTAACAATAATAGATATCTGATTTTTTTTTTTTTTTTTTGTATATGTGTATGAAAAGAGAATCTCATTTATAGGCATACATAATTAAATGGGTGATTGGGAAACGGATAGTGTTCCGAAAAACATGACAAATTAAATAAGATAGCCTTTTGACTAATACTTGCACAATCTATCCGTAGAGCATTCGCTTCCCCCTCCCTAAAAATTATCTCACTATGTGATATTTGGCTTTTCACTATTTTATCTCCACCATCTTCGGGGACTTTTTGGTTAGTTGAATAGTTTTCTATTACAATTTCTTCCAAACAAAAATGAAACGGAATTAGGTAAATTCGACGAAGATAAGAAGTGCAGTGAATTGGAGATAGTAATATATAAATGAAATAGAGTTGAAAGGAAGGAGAAGGGAGATAGAGAATAACGAGAGGTTGATAAATATTTGTAAATTGAATTGAAGCATTGCAATCAATCTTTTGAATTCAAGTAACTCGTAGTCTAAGAAAGGAATCTGTTAGGGAGAAGTGTTTGAATCAAAAGGAATGATTTGGTAACCTATGACTTTTTTTTTATTATATCATAATCTTAGACTGACGAGTTAAAAGGGATTCGTGAGAGAGCGAACTTGCCTATTCTTTAGAGGTTAATAAAGCATTTTGTCTTGTTGTAACGCATTATCAGTTGGAGTCTTGTTATTACTTACTATTTAATTAGACTGCGAGAGGGGGAGTAGAATTAAATAATGAAGGAAGGACGTCCCAACTTGATATAATAATGAAGTAGTGTTTTTGTCGTAGAGTGAGAAAAGAATAATAATCAAGGAATATTATTGTTATTCCATATTCTGAGCCTACAAACCACTTTTTTTTTTTTAATCTTGCCCTTTTTTCTGATCACCCATTCAATTATGTATGGACAGTTAATACTCAATTGTTTTATTTACATTTATTAGTCTTAAACTTACATATAAGTACATCTTTTATAAGAAAATCCGCTGTATTTACAACTTTAAAAATTTGCAGAATAGTCATAAACAGAACACTCTATGCAACGAATATATAATTATAATTTCAAAATTTGTGTGCAGTAAAATTTAAAAAAAAAAAAAATTGAAGTTTTATATTTGAAATTTTCCTTAATTTTTTTTTACATATTTTCCAATACATAAAATTTGTGAGTAATTATTTGAAAAGAATTATGCTCACTGTATAGGAAATAAACTCATTTTATTAAATTCTAGAAAATATCAGCACCACGGATAAAGTAAATTTTTGTAAACTACGCTTTTGCTTATAATTTTAAAAATAATTTTTTAGAGTACTAGTGTTTATAAAACTTTCGTTTACGGAATCAGTGAAGCGCCCTCTGTTTTTAATAGCAAAAATAAAAATCTCTTAAAGTCTCAATAACAATCAATGTCAATCGCTTATGGTCTCAGTTACTTTTAATTCTTATAGATTCCTGATATTTTTTTTAAAAACTTTCCAAGTGGGAAAGCAGTACAGTACAGTTAGAGAAAGTAGATCAGTACAAAGACTCGATTAGAGTATTAGAAGTTACCGAGAATAATGTAAAGATGTATAATCACTTTTGTTTATTTGCAGTTGTTAAGTCTACAAATTTTTAAGAAGATTTCAAATAGTCTCTTTTCTAATTCGACAATTTACATTTCTACGAATAAATGATATATGCAAATATATATAAAACTATTTATAAATTTTCATTTGGTTTCTTATTGGCTTTGATTAACTTAGAGAAATATAAGCATTCAAATTTATTAAAAAGGCTTATTCCTTCTCAAAATCTTCTTTTACGTAATTCATTTTATTTAGTATCGCGAGATACAGTTAAACTTGACAAAAATATGGAGAAAAATTTTGTGTTCCTCAAAAGAAAAAAAATAACACATAACTTTAATAAAATTTTATGCATGAAATTTCGTTTTGTCTATAAAAATGCTTTTGATTGTTTGATTAATTGCATTATTAGGAATAAAGAGCAACAAAAATTATAATCTCTTAAAAGTGATTGATTTTTACAGATAGTTTCGATGTTCTTCATTTCGTTTCTGAAACTCAATTCAAAAATAAATTAGGCCATTGTTTATGATTTTATTTATCTATTTATTTTGCTTTTCTTTTTCCTTTCTTTCTTTTTTTTTGGGGAAATAAGTCTAAGAATTTCTATCAATTTTTAAGCATTTCACATGAAACCCTTCTCAACTTTTTAATATAATAAAGTTTAATCTGATAATACTTTTTATTCTACTTACATGAAAAATAACGTACGTCATTTTTTAAACAAGCAAAAGCGCTTTTTTTTCGTTTGCAGACGATTATTAATCGATTCCTGAAACTTCTGATTAGAAACTTAACATTTTGATGCAAACGAGATTATTTTCTACTTTCGAATAAGTGAACTTGAAATTGAATACGTTGTGCTCTATTTCAGCAGATTAGTCTAATAATCTATCGACGAAACTTTGGAATAATATTTTTATTTACATAAATGCAGATTATTGTAAGTAATCGTTTTTTCTTATTATATTAAAATGATGTTTTATTTGTGTATAAAGATGACATAACAAGGTCTCTTTCAGAGTTTATTTCCAAATATATGCAATTTCATCGATGGCATTTGCTTTTCGCGAACCATCTTTGAACTTAATTTTCTCAAAGTAACGTATTTGATTATAAAGTAGTAATTTTTGAATATCAATTTATTTAGAATATGCTTTATAAACAGGTTCAATTATGGAGTATATAATCTAATAAAAAAACGTCGCACTGAGATAATCATAATTTCTGTCATTTGATTAATTTAATTTTTGGTATCTGTGTTGCCATGGCAGGGCATTAGAAATCACTCAAAAGTCACGATAAATTACAATATTCTACAAAGAAATTTGGAAAGTAATTCCAGAGATGCTTACAATAAAGTTTTATTTAAATATCTCTTGTAAATAGTCGAATGTAAATGATGATTAATTTTATTGTTCATTTTTATGATTTTCAGTTAAAGAGCCGCCATTACTAAAAACATTCTACGAATGATTTGTTTCATACATCAAATGCATAATTGCATTTTTTCGCAACGAAAGAGTTAAATTTACGAGTTTAAATTTCTTTTCATTCATTTGCAGCATTCTATTAATCTCTCCTCAAGTATTTTTGTTCTTTAAATTTCTGGAATGTTTTTGTTTGATATAATTTGTTTTTCATTCAGACACAAATTACCCTTAATTTTTGAGAGTCATTGTTGAATGAATGGTGTAATAAATCATAATTTCTATTCTTAACTACTAGATAATGTTATCAACACTTATATAAAATTTTACTGAGCAATAAATGTTGTTCTGCAATTAATCGTCTAACTTGATTTCATTTAGAATAAAAATTAATTTCTGTCGATATAAGATAAAATTACAAAAATTGAGATTTCTCATATTCTTAAATTTTGTTTCATAAGAATCTATCTTTTAAAATTAATTTTATTCGTTAAAACCAAAACTTCTTCACATGTGCATTGTTGGTACTAGAATTTTAATATGTTGCGGGGAGAAACCAATACAATTCAAATTTGCGCTTGACTTATACAACATAATAGTACGCAGAATGCTTGACAAATCATAAGCAGCAATAATCCTCCTGCTTAAAATCTGTATAACAAAGAGAAGAAAGCTCCCATTTTTATGTTATTTGATTTAACTCAAGTTCCTTTTTTTTTTTTTTTTTTTTTTTTGGAAAAAAATGAAGATTAATGTTAAAGTTTTGTTCTCCGTTTGAAATAAAAATAATGGATCATAATCAAGTAATTCCTCTGAGATTTAGATGGATAAATGTAAATTATAGTATGTAAGAGTTTGATTTCAAAATGCTGGATTAGAGTTAATCTTGGTTAAGTAGTACAAGAAAATATCTTAAGAAATATTAAAAATAATATATATATATGTGTGTGTGTGTGTATTTACTCTTAAAATTATACTTTATCAAGAACTGTTATTTATGACCCGTGTGGTGACCGGGAGTGACAGAATAGTCCCACTGTAGCTCATGCATGTCGTAAGAGGCGACTAAAATGGGTACCCAGTGTCTGGGGGTATAGCCGGGAACCTTGCCCCTGGGGATTATATCAGGGGACCTCAGGGGCTTGCCTTCTTTAGGTAAGTACGGGCATCATGACCCCGAGACACCCTAGTGATCTTTTTCTTTGCCGTGGGGATTACTGTCTTTGGTAAACACGGGTGACGCGCCCCCGAGATACCCTAGCGATCCTTCTCTACTTTCGACCCTCCTTCTTGACAACCAATTTGTCTTTTCCTCAATTTCTTCTCGTCTAGACCACAGTTAATTCTTGTTTGGCGCAGCATGGCCATATATGGCTCTTGCGCCAATAAACTTTGCTTCCTCACTTGACCTTTCTTGTCGATCATTCTTTTTCATTATTTTAACGTCTAGATCACAGATTTACCTTGTTTGGCGCAGTATGGCCTCAACTGACTCTTGCGCCAATAAAACTTCACTATCATCATCACTGTTATTTATAATAATTATTTTCTGTGTTTCCCACCTGGATGTAGAATTATCCGAAACAAAATAACCATGTACTCCTCAAATAGAAATATACAGAGTTGCATTTTGTCTAGTTTTTCTCAAAAACATTTACGCTTGAATATTGAACGTTTATTCCCTCATATCTTAGTAAGAAAATTTTTGGTATTAAAATTTCTTCTTACTGTTTAGCTACTACAAAGGGTATACGAATTTTGGAAAACACCCGGTATATAGATATATCTATTTGGACAAACAACAGAAGATAAGAGGTGCTAAACACTCAGATCTTCAGCAAAGTGGCTACAACTCGGTGACTATTACAGAAATTTAATTTTCGGAAAAATGGAATGCGTAGTCCATGTAATCATGTATAAATGATATGGGACATATTCCCTTAAAATAAAAATTTAACGGCATATAACTGGAATATATTCAAGGTAGACCCATGGTGTAATGTCTTTATGGAGATCTTTTTCTAAAAAAAATGACTAATAAATAATTGCTTTGAGCTTTCTTGCAGACAATAAAATATTGGATGTTACTTAATTAAAAGGATATTTTGAAGAGAAAAATACCCTGTTCTACTTTACATCCTATAAATCCATTGATTGAATAAATAAAACCCAACAGAGACTTTTTTTTAAAAAAAAATGATAGCTTAAAATTTTTTTAAAAAATTAGAAACATTTGACGATGAGGAATTGACATTTACGAGGATTTAAGTAACATTTGACGAAAAATTAAGTAATATTTGACAGAGTTAGATTGAACTCTGAATATTTTAGTTTCAGAGATTCATGGAGTATTAATAGAGGTTGAAAATAATACATGTAATAATAGATCGATTAAATGTCTGTTATTTCTTATAAAATTGATATGTACAGCATATGTTTTTACCATTAGGGGCCTCTCGTAGGGATACGCGGATACGATGAGTGATCACTGACCCTTAGTAGTGACTACGAATACTATCTTGCTAAAAATTAGATTCCAGAGATACTTCCTCGTAGATAATGCAATATTTCCTTTCAGGTGAGACTAAATTCGTACCCATGCCGAGCCTCACCATCGCCAGATAACGGGTCAGGTCAACCTCCACGGAAAGGTGCGATCACGAAAGCCCCGGGCGGTAAAAGTTTGCGGTCAAGGTAGTTCATGTACATCCCGCCAGAGGGTTCTAGTTTTTTTTTTTTCCAAAAAATTTCTTCCTGTCATCGTGAGGTTTGGCGACCAGATATCAATCACTTTTCTGAGTGTGTGCCTCATTCTGTGAAAAATAAAATTTCGCCTAGTTATAGTTTCTGTGTAGCCGTTGCCTGGTAATACAGTTCCGTTTGTCAGTGAGGAATTGCGGATGAGGTTTTGGGAAAATGACCGAAGCAGGATGATAAGGGTTTTGTTTCGAGTTCGAGGTTTCATTAGCCTTCTGGCTTCTTCCATTTGTGTTATTATTCTGCGCATATATGAGCTCATTTGCATGACAACAAGTGCAATAATCACAATTCGAGTAATCTAGATCATAAGCAAATAGAGAGAGAAAAATTTGGGGAAATTTATCTAGAGTAAAGGTGGGGAACCATTTCGTTCTCGAAGGTCATTCACGCCCTGATTGTAATAGATTTATGATATATATTTCGCTTTGATTTGAAAATTAAAATTTGAAAAATGCGAAATATATATAATAAAGAATATAAATAATTATTGATACTTATTAGACATAATTTTAAATTATACAAAATCATTCTAAATTACGATTATAACCTCTAAGAACAAGTTTAAAAATTTATTAACCTAAAAGGCCTACAATGCTACAGTACTGATCGAAAAAATCTGTAAATTACCAAAATAATCAAACAAAATTAAAAATATAATTCCAAATTAAAAACATATAGAGAGAAAATTATAATGAAAAAAGCCATAAGTTTACAGTTATGCAAACTAAAAAATAATAATTTTAATTCAAAATTTGTATAAACTAATAATTAAAAAATTACAACCTATTTAGATACAAAGTTTCCCAGAATATAGTAAACCTCAAGAGGAAAGGAAAGAATTAATGAAAAAGAATATATATATATATATATACATACACATACACACATACATACACACATACATACACACATACATACACACATACACACACACATACACACATACACACACACACACACATACATACATACATACATACATACATAAAGAAACATTTTAAAATAGATGAACATAATATTTAAATTTTTTTTTTTTTTTTTTTTTGCGAAAATGTAGTATTTCCTAATAGAAGTTTCTTGAAAGTATTCCTTATTGCATTACACAAATCTTTAAGTCAAATGTGGTACTTGTAAAAGTTATTTTATTAGCCAGAAGTGAAAAGATATTCATATCATGATCCCTTTAAATTATTTATCTCGAATAATCGAATCAAATACTTCTACGACCCCTCCCCCCCTCTCAATTTTTAAAAATCTATTTTTGAAATTAATAGCTTTCAACTTGTTTTGGAGATTCTATGATAATTTGAAAATTAAATAATTATGATTTTTTTTAAACTAAAAGTAAATGTTACATTCCTTGATCACACAGGAAGCACTCAGCTTAACTTTTGAGAATTATCTTATTATTAGAAATAAAGAGATTGACTTAGTATTTTGAAACTTTCTCATGTTGTACATTTTTTTTGTATTGAATGTATTAATGTCCTATTTACAGGCAACACGAAAGCTATTAGTGACGGATCTCGTAATTTTGAAACTCGGTCAAATGTAATGAGAACGACACCTGAGCTCTCTCTAAAAACTTTCACATCAATGGAATAGCTTGTAGCCTCGATAGATTTAACGGACATCGGCCCCACTACATGACGGATCTTGAATGGCATCAGGACTCGAACCCGCAACTCGACGAAACAGTGCCACCCGGGAGCTCGCGTCCAATTCTATTCGACTATCAAGGTCCCTTCTGCTGTAGAAGTAGAGAGTCTCTATATTACAGTGAAAGTTCACAAAAACTTTTTTCTCTTTCTTTTTGTTCTGCATCTTTCCAGAAAGTTGTTTTCTCCTTTTACAAATTTTGATATAAAATGGAACGCTCAATTGTTACAGACTTATAAATCTTGTATTTGTGAGATGCATTCTTGAAGATATCATTTATATGTAGGAAACAGAACATTTATCTTAACAATACATATTTATTTACGATAAAGACGAGAAAGTTAGATTGAGAGAGAATTCATTATCATAATTAAATATTAAAAACAAAAAATAAATAGTCAGTTATTATTACAATTAATAACAGAATAAAAGTAAAATTTAGTTATTTAAATTGGCTTATCTAATTTCATTGAGCAAACAGTTTTTTTTTCTGTTAAATTCTCGTAAAAGTAGAATTATTCAAAAATATATTATTGATTAGTGTAAAGTAAGCATATTTCCGAGTCTCCAGGCTCCACAAAATGAAAAAAAGAAATACCTTCTTCAAGTTCCCAATGAATTTTTATTTTTACAAGTAAAACATTTTGAAGCACAAAAACTTTGCTAATGTTAATGACAATAACACCCGTAAAAAATGAGTTTTTTTGAACATGGGTATTCTTCACACTTTGCTTAACATAATTTTTTATACCTAAAATTTTAAGAGCAAAAGGGAACGTTGAGTCAAATTGAATTTATTCATTAATTAGTTTTAATAATTTATTTTATTATTTGACGTTTATTAAATTTTTCTAAAATAAAGATGTGTACATAATTTTAGCTTAATTAAGCATTGTAAAGTGAACGAATATTGTCTTACAAAAGAAGTAAAATAATTCAAAATGCATTAAAAATTGATGATAAATTAAATTGAATATTATATCAGCTACATGTGTAATTAAAGCAAACGATAAATTATGTTTTTAAACTGAATATATTTAAGCTGAATGTAATTAAAATTAAAGCAAACGATAATTTATTAAACAATGGATTTGGAGACCATTTAACGACTAGGCGAGAAACTTGGCGAAAAATTTAATTCTTTAAATAATTAGTTTTAATCAATTAATTTTTATCAATTATAATTAAATTATCATATTGTCATTCAAAACAATCGTGTATAGACGATTTCAACTCAATTGAGCACTTTAAAATGTGAGAAAAAAACTTTTCAAGTTTTGACCCAGACAAAGTTACAATGTGATTCAAAGAAAACATATTAAAAAAAAAGCAGACGATTGGATCGATTCGATTGTTAAATTAAATATAAAAATAACAGCAAACGATAAATTATTCAAGTAGACAAAAACATTTTGTTCAGATATTAAAATAAAAGTAGACGATAAAATATTTAATTAAATATATCTTAGCACTTTAAATATACTTTAAAAGCAAACTAAGAGTAATTATTATAATCATAATGCTTTCTTAACACCATATATCGTACTTACCCAGGCCTTTTTGTCAATGCTTGTTTCTCAAAACACACCATGTTAGCATGGGTTAATAATAAAATCAATAACTTTAAAATGCCCGTTCATCAATACAGTCATTCTTAGCTATAAGAGATCACTTCGTTCCAAACATTCCAACAATTATGATCTGCAATTGTTAGCTAAACTTTGTAAAAAAATTAGGTATTATTAGTTATTTCTATTTTCACTTTTTTTACAATTCTTTATTTACTTTCATTATTATAATCTTCTATTTATATCACTTTTATTTTCATTTTCTTGTTGATAACTTTATTTCTATAGTATGAGACTTTTAAAATTGAAAAATAAAATTGTATAACTCAAAAATAAATAATTTATTTAAATACTGTGAGATTGATATAGAAATGAATGTCATTTCCAATTGAAAAATTACTAATAGTTGAGTAATTATGAGAAGATATTGGTCCGAACTGGGGGGAGGGGGAATAAGATTTGTGTGGTCATGCTAGTCGATCGCATTAGAGTAAGGCGCATCTCAAACTGTGTCATCAATGTTGATAATTGTATTCGAAATCAATAGAATTACGCAGGCGAACTCTCCCAAGAACAAGTTTGAAAACGATTAAAGGGCTATATTTACTCAGTTATATTTACTCAGTTATTACTGCCTCATTACGAAGATTCCTTTGAGAATTCCGATTAGTTAATTAAATAATTCGTTTATTATGAGACCCCAAAGATACAGAATTTTGAGCATAAACAATACATTAAAATACTTTTTTTCGGATGAATTAATGATTAATCATTAAATATATGACGTTATCCTATTACTCTACTCGTTAGTCATCTTAACTGTTACTCTAATAAATAAAAAAAAAAGTCTGAATCTGTGCTTGAACTTTAGTTTCAACTTAATTAAAATAGTCAATTATATTTCAAAGTAGAGTTTATTAATCCTCTGATAAGGGGATGCTCTCCGCCAGTATCAAGTTTTTATCTGAGAATAACTACTAATAAATTCTATAGCATATCAAAGAATACGCTTATCGGAATACGATGCGAGTACAACCTTCAAATATTCAATCAATCAGACAGCGTTGGGTCCCAATCTCACAAATCAACTGCCATCCTTCTTATTACTGTAACCTCTTTTATTACATATCACATATCACTTTTATATGACTTGATTATATCTATTCTTTTCACTTCCAAAGTTTACTTAATCTGCATCATCGCGTCTCAATTGATCGGGAAGAAGCCGAAAACTTAAATGTAATGTTAGAAAGAAGCCTAATATGTAAGTCACGGAAAGTTTTGCGAATAGCCAATGTTACAAATTGCCATTTAATATTGATAATTATTTCAATTATATCTGAATAATTACAAATAAAAAATTATATCATACAAAATATCCTCATTCATGTGCCTGTTTGTTACATAAATAGAGATTTTTTTTATCACATGAATTTGATTCCCATCATTTTACACGAATTTAGGATTTTTTTTTTGCTAAACGTCCATTTTCTAATTGCATTTAAGCGCAAAATTTTTAATTCATTTAATTTCATGTAATTTTTAATTCAAAGATTTTTGAGTGCATTTGCAATTTTTTACTACGAAAGTGGATTAAATATAAAGGAGACTTCTTTAGCAGCTGTAGACAATTTTTTAAATATTTTGCCATAGCAACTATAATACGTTATTTAAAGTTTAAATAATTGCTTATCACAATTTGATTTTTTATTTGTTAATTTATTTAATCGCTAGTCCCCTGAAACAAGGTAGTCTAGTACTGAATGGCACACAAAAAGGGAAACTGCACCACTTACAAGCCGGTTATCTAAAAGAAAAGTTCTCACCGCTATTTATTTAGGATTCACCTGACATTGTGTCGTCGATTTTCTTCATGAACGATGTACAATTAATATACAGCCCGTTAAGAAGTTATAAAGTAATTTCAATTTTGAAAATCATGAAATAAATAAAGATTCCAAATATAATTTAAACAAATAAAATATGATATTACAGCATATTTATTATTAATAGGCTTCTATAATTTTGCCTAATATGTTATAAATGATTAAGTTAAAAATATTAGAAATAAATGAAAAATCACTGTTAATCTATTATAAGACCACTTATCTAAAAACAAAAAAAGTAAAAAAATATGAAAATTAATATGATATTGACCCTCTGTTTTCCTTGATACCCTCAAACCCTTTGTTTCTCATTGAAATGACTGGGTGGTTAAGTTCAATTTCAGAAATATTGTACCATTCCTTTACTATGGTTAAAACCAGTTCAGGAACTGAAGAAAACTGCTTATTATTTGCATAAATTTCGCGACACAATAAACCCCAAATATTTTCCACGGGGCTCAAGCCTAGACTTGAACTTGACCTTTTCAAAACATTAACTTATTCGTTTTTAAAGCATTCCTGGGTGAATTTAGACTTATGGTAAGAAGCATTATCCTTCGGAAATATCAAGTTAGAAACCCCCAAATAAAGACCCAAACGGTATCAGATGATCATATAGCATAGCTAGATATTGTGCAGAGTTTATGCGTCTCGAAATTAGTTGTAAATCGCCCAATCCGTCCAGATTAAAGGCTCCTCTAACCATTTTATTGATCATCCTCCCATTTGTTGGTTGAAACATTCTTTCGGTAGGTTCCTCAGGTCGTTCCATTAGTGTTTGTCACCATCGGGACCGAAAAGGTTAAATTTCTTTTTATCAGATATTGTAATTCGCTTCCACTCATCATTCCAGGAAATGACATTTTTAGACTGTTTCAGTCTTTCATCTTGATGAAGTTTCAATAACTTGGATATTTTCTTCATTTTACAGAGCTTGTATTAATATTTATATTAAGACTCTTCAAAACATTCACGTATTTTTTTTTTTTTTTTTTTTTTTTTGCTGAAACGTTCTGAAATTTTAGATCAGAAAAACTTATTTAGTTGATAGTCGCACAATGGGTCGATCGTCTGGTGCTGTCAACCTCCCCACCCCCCTTTTTTTAGAACGTTTTGTTTTGTTGAAACCATCTTTTCTAATTATAGCATTGTGAATGGCAGTTTTAAAACGCTTCATTAACCTAGCTATTTCTCTGTCAGATTTACCAGTACCCTTATAAAATAAAAATTTTCTCATTCCACCCTCAAATAACTTTTTACCTTGCGGCATCTTCTAAGAAATCACGGATAACACAATCAAAACCTGCATATTTGCTTCTCAGGTAATACGGTCATGAAATACTAACTTAGGCATTTTTTAATGATTCTGAATTGATGTATAACACATTAATTTTCTCAGGTGATCTCATAATTTCTGAAAACACTTTATTTAATTCTTAGAAAAATATATACATGTTAATAAAATTTAGATTAATTTTTAAATTTGTATTTGTTATATAAAGTATTTCCCGAGATCCATAACTGCACACACTTAAAACTTGCATATCATGTCTTCTTCGTCAGAAATGTTCAAATTCGTTATTGGGCTGATAATTTCTTAATGCACTGTTATACAGTATACTACTGTGAACTTCTGAAGCAGCTAAAAACAGCATATTGATCCAAACGATATTTCATTGCTATCAGCAACATTCCACTGCCCCAGGGCAATGCAACTGATGTAATATAAGAAACATTGATCAAACTTCAGTGGACAATACTCAAATATCTTCTCTGTTATTCGAGTTCAGCATCCGCGAACTACCTTTTGTTTGGGCCTCTCAAAGAAGCGTTTGGAGAAGAAAGAGTTTTATCAAAATGAAGAAGAATTTTTGCGAAATTATCTCCGTATACGTCCGACTACTTTACTATCATAGAGGAATTTATAAAAAAAAATTATTTAATTATTATAATAAATTATTATTATAAAAATTAAATCATTTATGAATCATTAAATCATAAATTTCTCCGTCATCATATGAATCCAGACTTGCCATGACATTTTTATTATATTGGTTCATCGTATAACTGAATTTAAGAATTTCAAGTACCCAAAATGTTTTTTGATGCTGCAATTACATATACAAACAATAAATGATTATAATTAATGTGAATACAAAATATAATAAATATTAAAATAGAAACTTAAATGATTTGTGGTTGAATAGGTCTTATACGTTCTGGTTGATGATTTAATTATTGGTTTTATTAACGTCGCACTAGAAGCAAAAAGGCCGGTAACTGGCTTATATAACTCAATATAGATTAGAGAGACTAAACTCATTATAGATTAGAGAAACTGAAATTTAAAATATGAGCATGATTATTAAAACGAAATAAGAACTATTTCGGAATGGGGGGGGGGATCACAAACGTTTTTGGTCATTAAATAAATCTGAGATACCAAGTTCAGCAAAACATCTTAATTTAACTGCATTTTACAGATGAGAAATTTTTGTAACTTAATCTATATGTTTATTACTATAATATTTAATTTTACTATTTAACAACTTATTGTTCGAATTATATATATAATTATTAATATTATCTTTTTCTTTAATTTAAATAACTGATTATTAGATTTTTTCCGTATTGGGGAATCAACTGCTTCGATCAGTTATGTTCTTAAAGTTGGCATATATGGCAGAGGGATGGTAGTTTCAATTATTACCAAAAAATAACTGAAATATTTGGATGAAATTTACTCCCCATTATAATGTATTCTTATGTACATGACGTTTTAAATTTCAGCCATTAATGTCTATTTTTTGGTTTCATGGAGCCGTAGAATGAAAAAACAGCAGTATGGAGAAAATAAAATGGCCTTCGAAAGCTGAAGAAACACTGGGTGAAATGTATAACTCTGGATTATGATTATGAAAAGAAGTCTTCAGAATAATAAACAAAAAATTATCTTAAATATATCATTAATATATTGTTACATTTTGTTTTCTGTCTCCATTATTTAGTAATATAATCAAACACTCCGGGGTAATAATTAAAACTTCGCGATACTGAGGATTACTTCAATCTACGGCTTCATGAAACCAAAGAGATCAATATGAATAAATGTTATTTACGACAGTATGTACATAAGTAAGAAATTTTTGATAGGATAAATTTTATTCAGATATCCCGGTTATTTCTTAGTAATTAAAAATTTACGATATTCCCTCTTTTTTTATCGTTTATTTTTGTATAAATTTGAAACGTTGTTCCCAGAATTATGAAAGTTTTCTTTTTGCTCGAATTTCCAATCGCTTTACTTTATTATTTTTTAAAAAAAAAAATTTTTTTTACCCCGATTTATACTTCTTATTAAAGCGTGTCTCAAAAATTAAGTATGAAAATGAAAGAGAGAGAGAGAGAGAGATAAAAAAAGGTTCTAAGATGCGATTCAAAGTTGCGTTTAAAACGAGAATAGATAGATTTGATAAAATCTCAAATTTATAAGCTTTATATTTTAATTAAAAACAAATTTTAAAAATTTGTGCTTTCTTCCTTTATCACTTACTTTATCAAATTCAAATCAAAGTGATATTAATTAACAATTTGTAATTGAATCTACTTGCTAATTTTTTACAGATTGCGTGATTACAGAATTAAATCTACTTATTAATTTGATAATTTCAGCTTATTTACATTCTTAATCTTTTATTCTTCTGAAACATTTAGCTACAAATAGTGAAATCGTGGGTAAAGAAATGCAGGATATAGAATATAATCATATTTATCGTATAATACGATTATGCAAAATTGTTGCAAAAATGCTATCATTTTTACATTGTCTAAGATTTTAAAACTATTTAGATGTGATGGTGTCCTACTTAACATAAATTCAATGCACATTGACTTCCTTTTTATCGTTAATAAAAGGAAAAATACTTAAAAAAAAAAAAAAAACACGTTACTTCAAACAACATGTATCATCCAATATTTTTCAAAACAAAGATATGGTTCATCTGTTTCATTAATTCTCATCTGTGCTCAAGGTAATACATCTTGAAGCTTTTCGTGGAAAAAAATTCCAATCAAAGAAAAAGAAGCGTGTGAACAATAAAGGTACTTGCTCATCTTGGAAAAATTTACCGCTACGCAGCTTACGGAACTGATGAGTTTGCGTGAGGCAATCAGCATTTAATATGTATATATTTCTTAAGCCGAATCGTGTCCGTAAAACAGGAAGCCACTGAGCCTTTCCGGTAAACAAAGTTATTTCGCTAGCAACATGGATTATTTCCCTATATATCGTATGCCGGAGGGTAAAGAACACTTTTACCCATTTTTGAAATTTTGCAGGAGAGTAGCTTAAAAATATTTCTTTTTTACTTTCTTCATTTACAGATCGTTTGTAAACGAATATTGTTCAATAAGTCCTTAAACATTTTATTATTCGGATTACCAACTTTTAAATTATACCTTTTTAAGCCATATTAATTTATAAGAAATTACAGATTACTGTTTTAAAAAATGGACGTAGGGCCTTTAAGCCGTGTAGCCGGGGCTGATGCACGTTAAATCTGTTCGGGGCCCAAAGTCCTCCCATTGGCGTGGTGTGGATGTTAGGAGAGGGGGTGCCAGCTCAGGTGTCGTCCTCGTCACTTGACGTGGTTCAAAATTATGAGGTCCATCTCCAATATAGCCCTCATGTTGCTTCTAGTGCAACATTAATAAAACCAACCAAACAATCAATGAAAGTGTCCCGAATTCGTGTCATGTTGTTTAATAATAGTTGAAGGCAGTCATAATCACAGGATGTTCTTGAAATACGAAATGAGGTACACATATGTTAAGCGCTATTAGTTAAACCTTAAAGTAATCTTTCTAATAAATGCTTTCTAATAAGTGCTTTCTGTTCTTTCTAATAAATATTCTGTAACTAAATGCTTTTCGAAATCGAAAAAAGGGAGGTTTATTCGCATTATGAATGTGTAAGCGCTGTAATTTGCATTCTTTGTGGATTTTTTTACGGTGCATTTTTTGATAATAAGAATCTTTTAAAATCTCAATTATTAAATGTAGTTTGCAATTTTCATCTCTCTCTCGGTTTATAAAACACCAAAACTCATTCCCATTGTTAATAACGTCAAATGGAAGTTTCGGAGACAATTTTTCCTATAACACTACTGTATAAAAATATAAGGTGGGGCTATTAAATATCGAGTCTGACAAAAAAACATTTTATTTGGATATCATACATATTTACTTATTATCGCCTTCAATATACTCCTCTCCTCTATCCATACAACGTTCCATGCAAATCTTCTATCGTTCAAAGCACAGTGCTAGAAGTCTGCTATCAGGTCCGTCAAAACGTATGCCGCTTTCTCTTTCACAACTTCAATGAACTCAAATCTTGTTCTTTTTAATGCAGATTTCACTTTAGGCAACAGACAGAAGCCGCATGGCGCAATATCCAACGAATCAGGCGGATGGTCTGACACTGGGATGCTATACTTGACTAGAAACCTCTTGACAGACAGTACGGAATGACTTTTCCATCCACAATTCGAGCCGCTTTCCCTTTATTTTTTCGCGGCATTCAACAAGAACGTGAAGGTAGTAATGTTGATTAATAATTTGACCTTCAGGAACCCCGAACGAAGGTACACAATCCCATGAATATCGAAAAAATAATCATTGCTTTGAATTTTGATTTGCTCATTCGATCTTTTTTGTCTCTCGATGACGATGAGTTCTTCCAGTGCATGGATTGGCTCTTCCTTTTAGGATCATAAGTAAACAACCACGATTCGTCACATGTTGTTATCCTTTGCAATAAGATCGGGCCATTTTCAATGATCAAAGGGTAAGCGCAAATATTTTTGAGAGCTTCTTGTTGCTCAAACGTGAGAATTTTAGGCACCATTAGGGGAGAATTGTTGCACATACCTTTCCTATATTAAAATTGTTATGTAAAATTTGCAGTAAGGACTCTTTATCATTTTATACAGTTTCAGCAATCGCACGAATACTTAACCTACTGTCAGGTTTACCAGATCACCGATTTTTTCGATATTGTCATCCGCTTTCGACGAGGAGGGGAGGCGCGAGGGTGAATCATCTTCAACGTCTTCACGGTCCTCTTGAAAAGGCTTAAAGTACTCAAAAACACGTGCATGCGATAAACATTTATTGCCATAGACTTTTTTCAATGAACTGTAAGAATCAGTAGATGTTTTTCTAAGTTTCATGTGAAATTTCTTAATTCGTTGCTCACTCATTATTTTACCGGCAAAAAAAAAAAAACCCTCATTAGAACAAAGGCTACTGGTATATGAATTTGTGTACAGAAGCGAGAGAGGGAGAAGAGAAGTGTTCACGTTAAACAGCTGTTGGTCACTGGTTCGAGGCGCATGCGTACTTGTTCTGTAGCAGCGTCAGTCTCGTTATTTAATATCCGCATCTCGTATTGTTTTATACATAGATTTTTGTTGTAGTTCTATTGCTTGGACATATACGATATGTATTGTAAAGTTTTAAATATTGCTTAGGAATAATCGAGATATTTGGATAAAATTTATTCTTCTTTTTAAGTGATCCTTATGTACTTAACATTGTAAATTGCAGCTATTCGTGTTGATTTGTTTGGTTTCAGGAAGCCTTAGATTGGAATAACTCGCAATATGGAGAGTTCAACCTGTTGAATTTAACAACGACGGCCTCGAAAGGTCAAGAAATACTGGGATAAATGTATAACTCTGAATGGTGACTATGTAGTGAAGTCTTAAGAATAATGAATAAAACTTAAGTTTCCATATCGATTGTTTTTAAAAATAATTAAACTTTAGGACACCTCGGGATAGTAATTAAAATATTGTGATTGTAAAGCTATATAGAAATATCCTTTTTAACCATTATAAAATGCCAAAAAAGAAATTGCATGGATCGAATCTTGAAATAGTGAGTATCGTTTTTTTTCTTCTTTTTACTGAATCTCTGGCTTCAATGAAAATTTTGAAGCAGTCTCTGGAACAATAAAGTGACACTTCTTTAAATCCATATTATGAGAACTTTCGTCTTCAAATAGGTCAACCGCTAAATTTGGATTTGCTTTCTAAAGATACGTTCTACGTCCTTTTTGTCTACGTCTAATTTGTAAAGTTTACTTAAATAAAAAAATTGTAATTATTATGCATTTTTGTTTTTTTACTTCTTTTAAAAACATATGAGTTGACAGTAACAAATGTAAATATGTTCTTGTTTTTATTACTATTACAGTTACAAATAATTTTTCTTGTTATAGACACATAAAATTTCGAAATTCATATTCTACATTACGTGCGAAACGCCTTCAAAAGGCTATATCCTTGTATTTGTCACATATGTTGCAAAACAGCAATACTTATGTGACTCAAGAAGATTAAATTATTTGTTTGAAAAATAAAATACATAAAGGATTAAAATAAATTATGGCTACAAAATGGATATAATTTTTTTAAAGAGAATAATTTGTCATGATAATATTCTAATAATTTCATGATAATATTGAATACCTGTCCTTTGATATAAGGAAATAGTTTTGATTTTTGTTTGCACTGACGCATAAATGCATAAAAAATATCTAATGCAGTTAATACATCTTAGTTATTTTGGCTTTAATTTAAATGTTTAATAAAACTCTTTCTGGAATTTTATATTGCTTCAGAAACAATTAAACTTAATTAAAAAAAGTATTAGGAAATATTTTGAAATCTACAGAGTGCTTCGAGGAAGGAACTCTATAATATTATTACTTTTGAGGAAATCAATTTAACGAAAGTAATTACTGTATATAGAGATCATAGAGTTTATACTCTATATATAGATTTTCATGAGAGACCTGACATTAAAACTAATATAAGTGTATTAAATCAAGTTTATCGTTAATTCAAAGATGAAACAGATTAACTTATCACGACTAATAAAGACTATATTGTTGAATTTAAGTTTTTGAGAGCAGCTTATTTTTTTTAAATTTATCCCCGTGAAAAATTTGTTTACACACCTTTCAATATTTCTTTATTTAAAATTGCTTACAAGCGATGTTGTAATTTTCATTTATTAATATTTTGTCAGGCTTATTAAAATATGGGAAATATCTCATTAGTCTTGAAAAGAAAATAATTAGCGCTATCATTTTAAAATGGATTAAATATTTTTCAGTTTCTCATTTTATATTAAAAAAAAAGATGCATTTTTTCAACTAACGTAAGGAGAGCCTTCCAAAAGATCTATTGCATTTAATTCATCTGTATTTCTGTCTTAATTACTTATGACAGCCACAATCACAATATAATTATTCATTGAAGAAAATAGTATTTAGTAATATATACAAAAATAATCGACCACGCTTACGTGATAAAATAACACTTATCATGTATAATTTCATATTATTGGCTATCTTCACATAACATTAAAGTCCCAACTTCAGGATTTCTTTTTTCATATAGAAAAATATTTACGGTATATTAATATTATATCAGTCATTGCTCCTTATTATATATATACTTGTGTTTATCTTATTCAGAGTACTTAAAATTAAAGCACATTCAATAACACACAGTTTTTCACTTTAACATGTAGAGTTAATTCATTTGGCATCAAATTATGTCAAATGGTAGATTTTGGAGAAAAATGATTGAATAAAATAACAAATATGAGTTACATAGTAAGATATGCCACTCGGATCACATTTACGAACTAAGAACAGGATATTAATATTGGTGTATCTTTCTTTCTGAAAAAAACAACTTTCAAATTTGGGCGGAGGCAATCTTATTTTAATCTAATAAGCATATTAATGCAACTAAATATTTATTCAACTTCTGTCATAGAGAGAATCCAGTAATGTATTTATTATTCGGAAGAATCCATGGAAACCTTAAACAGTCTAGTTGTGACGAGAACTAGATGTGTTCGATGTATCATGCTGCGAAACGAAAAACAGTCCGGCCTATAAATATATTGATGATTTTGTTTCACTGCTCTCGATTCTGCAATACTTACTCGGAATTTCTATTGTTCCATCTCTTAGCCTCGTTCCCAGCTTCCTTTCCATCTTGTGCGCCATCTATCACTCACTCTGAGGTTTAAGCTTATCAATAGTTCAATTTTGCTGTTTGTAAATTTGTTCCCAACATCATCTTTAAAAAACGTATATGCATATGCTATTTAGTATTAAATAAGGGGGAAAAAATGCATTGAGATAGTAAAAATAGGTAGATGATAAAAATATTCTTCCTCAAATATATATATATATATATATATATATATATATATATATATATATATATATATATATATATATATATATATATATATATTCCTATAAAAGTCTATCAAAAATAATTTTCTTACATCTGATGAAGAAACCTTTAATGTTTGTTATTAAGAGCTTTTTGGATATCACAATGAAATTTTCTCACTGAAAATGAATATTACATTAAGAATGAACAGTTTGATTGAATGTTGATAAAACTTGGGACATTGGGCTATTCGAGATTTTCTCTTCACTAGCCTTGGAGATTTTGCTGTAAATTGAGTTGAATTAAATTGTTAAATATTCTCAACCAAAATGAAGAGTGATTAGGTAAATTAGATGAGGATGGAAGTGAAGTGAATTAAAGATAATCATATATAATGAAATGGAATTGAAAGGGAGATAGAGGATAACGACATGCTGATAGATATTTATTATGTGTATTGAAGCATCTTAATTAACTTTTTGGATTGAAGTGAATTCTAGTTAAAGTGATAAGATTAGAACCAGTAGTTAGAAGTGTTTTGAATCAGAATAAGTGAGTGGGTAGAACTCAGATTTTATTATTAGAACATCATTCAAAATTATCGAATTAAGGAGGGGGGGGACTTGAGAGAGAGAGCAAGCTTACCTATTCTTCAGTGATTATTAATGAAGTATTTTATCTTGCTGTTCGTATTTTCAATTGGAATCTAATATTTATTTATTGTATTTAGGAAAGATAACAGTAAAATTAAATATTGAAGAACGGGCAGTACAAACTTTTCATTTAATAAGTTTTATTGTTTCCTTCAGAGTAATTCTTGATTGAAATTATCAGATGGAATTAGAGACTTACATGAGTCGGGTTGGCATGGAAATACACAAAAAATCTTATCGGTATCTATCTTAACAGTGTAATATCGAGTTGGGTTGGAATGGAGGATTTTAATGTTGTAGAACTGCTATAGACATAGTTTTAATTCGTTACAGAGAAACAAGACGTATTAAAACAAGAGCAGATAAAATAAATATAACTCTTATAGCTGAAAATTTCAATTTAATTCTAATTAACAATTTCTTCAGCTTCTCATTTTAACATTAAAAGTAAAACGAAGTTAAATAATTAATTTATTTCGCCTGAAATTATGAAAGAAAATTGTTTATATGAGCGCCGTTTTTAATTCTTTTTTCGGTTTCACTTTGTGAAGTTGTATTTATTTTTAAAGTTACGCTTTATTCTAAATTTTCCAACGAATAAAAAGGAAATAAAAATGATCCGGATTTGAGATAGCGTTTTGATCGAATGCGCCGGCCTTGGAAGGTGAGAGAGAGAGAGAGTGAAAAAAAGGGTCGGATTTGGATTCAGCCGGCATTTAAAGTGGGATATTTCGAGTATGGATCGGATCAAAAATCAGACTGCCACAGAACATAACTTGAATATTGCGCAGTAGATAAAGAATTAAATTTTTGATCGAGGAAGTGTATAAAAATTTGCGGAGCTATAAAAGAAAAACAAAATCATCTGGATCCAGTTACAGAGAAACTAAGCATTAAATGCAGTAGAAGCCTCATAAAAATTATATCATATTCGTACACTTGGAGGTCGTCGAGCGAGCTCACAACCGACGTTCTTTCGAGTCCTGATTCATTTAAAGATTCACCGAGCAGCTGAGTTAATGCACGTTGAATCTGTCGGGTTTCAAAAGCGTCACGTTGGCACGATGTGAAAGTCTGGAGATAGAAGTGGTAGCTCAGATGTCGTCCTCGTCCCTTCATCGTGATTCAAAATTATGAGATTCATCGCCAATAGCTCTCGTGTTGCTTCTTAGTGTGACGTTAATAAAACAGTAGCGTTTTGTAATAATATATATTTGAAAAATGCTCTAAATCGCTATATTTTCTTTATATGCATAGAAAATTAGTAATTATGATAACACATGTTTTAATTATTTACACACACACACACACACACACATATATATACGAAGTGTGGCTATAAAATAACAAGACTGACAGTGTAAACATTTTATTTGATGTCATACTTCTTTACTTGTTATCACCTTCAATATACACCCCTCCTCTAGCACTACAATGCTCCAAGCGAGTCTTCCATTGTTTGATACAGTACTGAAAGTCCTTTATCAGCACCTTCAGGATACGTGTCGCTTTCTCTTTCACATCTGCAATGGACTCAAAGCTTTTAAAGCAGATTTTACCTTAGGAAATGAATAGAAACCACATGGCACAAGATCCAGTGAATAAGGCGGAGGAAGAGATAAGATGTTATATTTAGCTAGAAACCTCTTGAAGGACAGTCTAGAATGAGTCGTCTTGGTAAAAATTTTTGCCATATGGATTATTTGTCAATGCCTACTGTCTCAACAATTGCACGAATACTTAACCTACGGTCAGATAGAACCAGATTACAGATTTTTTCGAAATTGTCATCCGTTTTCGATATGGAAAAGCAACAAGGGCGTGAATCATCTTCAACGTCTTCTCGACCATTTTGAAAACGCTCAAACCATTCAAAAACACGTGTACGCGATATACATTCATTGCCACATATTTTTTTCCAATAAATTATAAATTTCAGTAGTGAGTTTTTCAAGTTTTAGGTGAAATTTCCCAAAAATTCGTTGCTCACCTATCATTTTTTTCTAATACAAACGATGGCAACTGGTATACGGATTTGTTTAAAGAAACGAAAAGCACTGCATTCGAAATAGAAGGATTCACACCAATAAAAGAGATGGATTCACAGCATATATATATATATATATATATATATATATATATATATATATATATACATGTATGTGTGTAGCAAGTTATGTAATGTATAGTGTTATCTATACTTCCTCTTAAAACTTCGTGGCATAAAGCTCAAATCATTATATTCATGTAAATAAGACTTTATATTTATTGTAGAAATTGTCAACATATTACCGCGAAATGTGTAAAGTACTTTTTAGACAAGTGGAATTGCATGGTTAAAAGGCTTATGATAATACACAAGATGGCAATCAGAGCGAGTTAAATCAAGTCGTTAACATTTTATTAAAGTGTATGCTGATACAATAATTATTCCTATATTGCAATGAAAAATAATTTTTTACTTTTTTAAAATATTTTTCTACACCTTTTTCTAATCGTGTTATATCCCAAAGTTAAATGTAAAGACTTTCTATGCACGACCAAGTCTTTTTAAAACGTTTTTCTGAATTTCACTTGGTGTGTGTGTGTGTGTGAGTGTGTGTGTGTGTCATCAAATTTTCGATCGTTAATTTAACCAACTTCTCATCAAGCTAGAGCTTTGAAATTTTGGGAATCGTTCGTACTCGCCTAATAATGCAATATTTAGACATTTGCGACAAGTTTTAACTAATATTTCAGGAATTTTAATAATTCAAAATATTCTTTCCTCTTGGCGCTTTTAGGATAGAGGAAAAAATTTCTTTCCCCCTCTGGGAACACCGGGCACTCCCCACGCCACATGAGGTATCGTAAAACTAACAAAGGGGAGATAGTAAGAGTTGCTGACTTTCAGTCAGTAATCATTCACAAGAAAGAAAGATTCCAATATTTGGCGCCGTGTCTTATCACAATAATGTTTTCTGAATTCTGGTTCCCATTTTTTTTAATAGAATGACTTACAAACTTTCAAATGCATGTTTTGGTTTTATGAGTATTATGAATTTTTTAATACGCTCACAAATGTCTCTTTTTAAGTAAATTTTAAAGTTAAAAATAACTAACAGTTTTAACTAATATTTCAATAATTTTCTTTAATAAACTTCGCCACCATATAAAAACGTTGTTTTTAAAAACGTTGGTTTTTATATCGAATTTTTATTTATACATTCTTACTCTTAACTCCTTTAACAAAAGTAATTGAAAGACGTGGAAGGGATTTTCAAAAATAAGATGGAATTATGTGAAAGAGAATAAAAATACTTGTTCGACGTACTATATAGATATTTAAGCTGATGTGATAAGTATTAAAAATTACCTTGAACTAGAATTTTCAAATTAATAAGAATGTTTTCGATATTCAAATCTATATATTTCATAAATTCGCTTTTATAAAAAATTGCAAATTATTAAATTGAAAAGAATTTGACATTTAATCTATTTGATCCTGTACCTCGTATCATGTTTGTGAAACATACTTATCATGTTTTGATCATGTGTTCTGATCATGTTTTCTTTGTGATCATGTTTGAAAAACACACTGATTTGTAATTTAATACATGAATTTAACCAGAATTCTCGTTTAGAATACAGGAGTTATTTGTAGCACTAGAGCTTACTGTGTGAGTGGGAAACCAAAATTAGTGTTTGCATCAGGCTCGTAGTTTGTTGAGAGCAATCAGATTATTTTTAACAATAGCCAATAAAAAACAGCAGCAATTAATTACATTAAAATTTGGAAATTTTGTAATATTACTGTTATACTTCCTCAACCAAAAAATAGTTTAAAAGCTTTATTTAAACTATTTTTTAATATCATTTAAATGGTCACCTTCGTTAGAATTCTTTATTATAATAACTTGAAATTTATAAATTTTTTCTTCCTTCTACTGAATAGACCAGTCGTCAGAGTTGTACGATATGGTAGGCAGTTAGAAAACTGATCTGAGGAAGCCGAAAGATAAAAAAAAAAAAAAGAAAAAAGAGAGACCTATACAACCCTGAGTGGTCATGATCATTCTATTCATTTTGATTGATAGTCTAGCCTCTAACCTCAGAGGCAGAATCGATTGTAAAAATCATGAATCATCCAGACATATCATTTTAAACGCGGAAGAAGGTATCATTTTATACAGGTGAAGAGTATATGATAACTCAGAATTTATTAGTTAATTGACCACACGATTTTTTTTCTTTAAAAACGCATAGTTTGCATATTTCATTCTTTTGTTTCTGCATCGCTACATTTTTTTCAAGTTGAAAAAAAAATTCACGAAGATGGAAGTGTCAAAAAGGCATTTTTGTTATAAAAACATATACCAAGTGTATTAATATGAAAATTTACGAATACTGGGATTACATCAAGTTCAAATACGCCATTTTAAATGATTGATTTCTTTTAGTTCAGAAATAGAAATAATTTATCAAGTGCGTAATATAATTTATCTCATAGTCTCTAGATATCACGCTAAGCTATTTTTCGTAACTGATTAAATTCGAATTGCGTTGATTTTGAAACTGTTAAAAAAAGTCAAACATACTTTCACATATTCTTTAAAAACACTTGAATGAATATGTATAAATTTATTCACACAATAATTCTGTATTAAATTAATTATATTCTGCAATGTAATTTATCAAGTTTTTTTCTTGAAGATCTTCGAATATGAATGGTTGGCAAGAAAAGAATTGAGTCTTATTTGATTTCCATATTTACGAGATTTAATTAAAAAGTAATACATTCCTGATCATAACTTTCTCTTATTTTCTTCCCTATTTTCATAAGTTTTACTGTACCAGAACGCTACACTTGTTCTCTATGTAATGCATTTACTTTCTTTGTTCCCAGATGTCATTGGTGAGCTAGGAACTGAAGGAGATGGCAACTCACATAAAGATGAAGTTGAAGCAGAGAGGCATCATCGCATACGACCTTGTACATTGTGATTCTCACTTCTTTTCAAAGACTAATGAGAACCTTAAGAAACACCACTCTCATTCTGACTACCGGGTGGAAGCCCCATTAAAGCTTGGTGTCTACAACAAACACCGAAATTCTTCTCCGGGGCTTTGCTCAACTAGTCCTGCGTCAGAGTAAGTGCGTGGAAAGGAATGCCGATCATGTCAAACAGTAAAGAAGATATATAGGAGGATACATGTTACTTTCAAGTACAATAAGTGAAAATCAGGTAACCAATAAAAACGCTAGTCATGAAGGCTTGCATATATATATATATATATATATATATATATATAGTAATTAAAAATTGAGGAAAAATTGGTATATAATAAATATATAATACCTTAATCCAGAGGCATGATCAAGATTCTTTTGAAATAATGTATCAACTTAAAGATATGTTATCAGAAATTGAGATTATTCGTTTTATTATACTTTTGAAAAGTGTAGTGTTTCTTTTGTTTATCAAACCGAGTAATATGGTTTGTGATTATTACATACATGACTACTTCAAAGTGAAAAATATTTTGACCAGTGAAATAGTGTTACATTTTTGAAACAATATTAACTTTTGTGGAAAAGATATGTTTTAGCTGGTAAAAAGATTTTTTACCTAACCATACCTCAGTAACTTTATTAGGAGTTAGCTCCATCATTTCTTTCCTGAGTATGGCATGAAAGCTATAAAATCAATCGGCATCAATAGCATTTGCAACTAATGCCGTAATTTGTTCAAATGTCTATTTCTAGAGCGTATAATTTTCATACGGGAAAGATAGTCAAATCGAGTGAAGGAAAAAATATATTTCAGAAAACTTGTTCTTACTATCACTGAACTGTCCTATCAACTGTTGAAAAAAGTCGTCTTAAAGTTGTCGTAAAATTAGATTTAGGACACTTAAAATTAAAACCATTATATAGTTTTGTTTAATTTGTATAGATCTGATTGCTTTTATATTTAATTGCTTTTGTAATTTTCACATTCAATCAAAATAACTTTAATTTTATTTAATATTTTGAGCACATATCGCAAACATTTCAAAACTTACTTTTTGTAATATCGAGATAAATGAACAGCATCTTACATACCAATATTGATTAAACTAAATTATGCAATGTAATTTCTTTAATCATATATTAGATTCATTAATAGCTCCCCCCCCTTTCCTTTTTTCGAAAATCTGTTGACTTAATTTTATCACTTTTTAGTGCAATGGATCTTATTTCTTCCTAAAGCGAGAAAACTATCTAAATTTTAATTGTTTTTTAAAAATGTATTGTGCAAAAACAAGAACATCGAAATTTCGTATTTGATACGTTCACCAGGCTCATAAACTTGTGTTTTGTGTTTTTTAACAACTTTTTTTTATCGATAGTGATACAACGATAAAACTAATTTTTTATTGATTGTTCTATACCTTTAAATTAAAGGTAATGAAGTATAATTTTATTATCGCGAAAATTATTAGAACAATTTCATGCATTAATTATGAAACGAATTAATGTATTGAATTGTTACTGTCACATTATTTGTGACGTAGCACATGTCAAGATGTAAATTTGTCACTTGTTTGAAAACTATTTTATAATAGTTTTTTTTAAATAAGTATTCAAAACTTTCAATTATTTTTTTATAATGCAAGTGTTTTTGACACTTTTAATGTGCTACTAAGGAAGCTGTTTTTTATATTCTTACTGGCCTATCTATAAGTCATATTGAATGTACCAAAATAATATACGAGTGATTAATAAAATAAGGCTTGAAATTGTTAAATCAGTATTAAAATAATTCATGATAGATAGCGTGTTGTACTATGTAATTATTCGTGTATCATGCTGACCCTATTGGTTGAAAATACAACAATGTTTTTTTAAATTCACTTATTCATAGAATGGTAACAGTTTTTTAAGAAATATATTTATTTTAGTTTGTTTTAAATGAAGAACAAAGAGTGACGCAGTATAGAAGCTTTAGTTGTTTTAAAAACCAAAGCACCGACAGACGCGTAAAAAATCGATAGAAGGAGAAACTATAAAGTTGTACTTAGATTAGGCAATTGTATGGAAACTTGAAGAAAAAAAAATAGACACACCCAGTTAATCATGATTCATGAAAAAATAATCAAATAATTTTGAACTAACAAAATGAGGAAAACCATTAGATCGATTTGAAAAGAGGCAGTGAAATATAAGAAATTTTTTACGGGTATAAAGAAACAAACCCAACAAATAACGGTTTTTAACATAAATTCTTCAACTTTTAATAATATTTTCGAGAGGCATAGTGTGATTTAATTCAAATATTTATTCATACTCTATTGTTAATATAATATAATTTTATTGAGCCATATAGCCCAGAATTTGTAGAGAAATACCCTAAAGTCAAAAGTGTTTGTGAGTCAACATCTACATACACAAGATGTCTAATATTATTAATTTGTATAAAAATCATTTATAAATTATTAATATGCTAAAAATTATAATAAAGTATGACATAACACTCTGTAAGCTTTCATTTACTTTTAAATTTCGAAAATTTGTAATATTTTATGTTCTTTGTTCCAACATGTATTGTTATAGCTTACTATTTATTGTTGTAAAAAAAATTCGGTACTTTTCCATTTCGCCGGTGCAAGCGATAAAGTCGCCAAAAATGATACAGCCGACGCCAAACGGAATATGTGGATAATGTGTGTTTTCGCCAATAAAGTCTGCTTGGAGAGATTTGCACCAGCGAAATGGAAAAGCCCCAAAAATTCTTTTTGCCAATAAATGTTGAATGCGAGGGTAATTGTCTCCCGTGAAGCCGATTTGCAGCTCTAAGCTATTGGTTCTTAAAGGGGGTGAAAACACCTCCTGGGGGTAGTGAGAGGATGCTGAAGGGCGGGGAACATGTTTTGGGTAGTAAGGGGGGGTGGCCACGTTTTGGGAGAAAGGGGGCGAAATGAGCCTGTTTTCGCATTCAAACAATTAAAAAACTCCCAAATAAATTTGGTTTTCGTCGAGTTGGGGGTTCGAGCCTTGAGATGCCTTAAAATACCCACCGTGTAGAAGGGGCTGATACACGTTAAATTTGTCGAAGCCCAAAGTCCTCCCGTTGGCGTGATGTGGAAGTTAGGAGAGGAGGGGGCCAGCTCAAGAGTCTACTCGTCACTCGAGTGAGATTCAAAATTACGAGGTTCGTCGCCATTAACACTCGTGTTGCTTCTAGTGCGATGTTAATTAGACTAAACCAAACAAAACCAAACAAAACCCAAATATTTTTTTTGAATCAATTATCCAATTTACACCATTTGTATCAGTAATAAAATGTACTTACGGGAGGACTCTGGAACCAGTAGGTTTCCTCCCCTGCGTTTTCCAAGTCTTATCTTTCTTCAACACCAATAATTGTGTTTCCATTGTACAAAAGAAAGCAGAAAGAAGCAGGAGTTTAATATTTTGCCTCTGGGTAAAAATTTCTTTAATTGCCTTCCCTTCCTCCTATCGCATCGAGGGAGGATTCAGTGCTGTGACAGATCTACTGACAAAAAAGAGAAATAGACTCAAAATCGTGCAAAGAGGGGCTTTCATCTCTCAGAAAATATTGAGCCGAACTTTAAGAAACGGACTTTGAATCATCAAGCACAGCCATCCCACTGGCTTTGGTAGTGGATTGTTTCATTGATACTACTTTTTTAGTGTAAAAAAAGTTTTTGTGCTGTTTTTTTAATTATTTAATTCAAAATAAAAAAACTTCTTAAAAATATTTTTTGCATCGGTCATTTGAATATTTTTGTGATGATTCAATCAAGCTCAACATTAGATTTAGGTAACAAAAACAGTGGGAGTTACAAACATATCGTAGAAATCCTTTCCCCCACTTTTTCACATTTGCTCTTTACGCTCATCTTTGGAGTTATCGTTACAGGGAAGGAAAAAAAAGAAAGTGAAAAACGGTAAATGAAAAATATAAAATTCAACGTGACAGAAACACTTTTGCGGCGATTATGACGTCACCGAAGAAGACTATAAATTGACCAACTGAGAGAGACCGATCATATATATATATATAAAAAAAACTCATACGTTGGGACTCCGGAATTTCAAGGTACCACATGCTCATTGATTCGTACTTGGAGTGCTTTCAGTTTTATCACCATTATTTTATTTAATAATCGTTCTAATTAAAGTTGCGGTTTGTGGTTTATTGAGAAAGCTTTGTGGTAGGAAGGAGGAAAGTGTTTAAATAAATAAGTATAAAAAATAAATATAATAAAATAACTCCGGATTTGAACTAAAATATGACCTTCCACTCAAGAAATTCTGCTCAAGAAATTTTACTGGTATACCAAGATTTATAATTTACTTTTGATTACAATTTTGATTAACTCTGAACGAGTAACTATATTCACTTTTTCCTTAGACCTACGGTGCCCTTTTTTATTTATCGTATCACTTTTTTCCTTCTGTCTTTTAAAATGGCAATTTATCGAAAGGTCACAGAACAAATATTTTTACATATTATCACATTAAACAAACTAGAATGAAGCTATTGCTGATACATTTACTTTTAATTAAAAATACTGCATTTATTTTAAATTTCTTTGGCAATGTCTGCATTGGACACAAATCTAATTCATTCAAAGACAAAAGTATTTTCTATGGATGTAATTTCCCTTATTATGGTTTTTTGAATACCTTGAAATGCAAATCAATAGACGGAAAGCTGTTCTTTGAAAAGCCTTTAACAATAAACTTTTTTTCTGCTTTCTTTCTTTTAGGTTTTATCAAATGTCTTGAGTTTTTTTAAAATTGTAGCGAAGCTTTCTCTGTAATCGAATTCTCGGTGAAATGCATTTTATTTGCTTTTATATAGCCTTCGAGAAGTTGAAGTGTGTTTTTACAAATAAAATGTTACTGAAATTAAGGGACCTCTTGTAGCGACAGAAATGGGTGTGCATTATCATAATGTTAAGCAACGAAATTCCTTCTTTTAACATGTCTTAGAACAATTTATTGAGCATTAAGATTTGTAGTAATTTAAACGCACAGTTCACAAACTCTTTACCAAGTAAATCCTGTTCAATAACCGTCTTACTTTTATTCAAAAGTATATAATTTGATATCGAAAATCTTAAGAAAAGTTGGCCTTGTCTTCAAGGTGAAACCTTTTCACAATAAAATAAAATTTCTACAAATATAAGATGGGCTTTTCCTCTGAAATAAATAAGATATGTTGTTATGGAGTTATATGCTTTTGAAATGTCTTATATAACTGAAAAGTAATTCAAGTAAAAAATATATAACACTTTCAACATTTTTTTTTTACTACTTTGGCAAAGAAAGTCTACAAAGATATTTTTAGATTGTTAGTTACCTATGATCTCGCCTTTTACTGTTGCCATCATTACTACAATAAACATCATATTTCTGTGAGCAGGTTTATATGTCATGTAACATATATTATAGAATGAAAATTAACATAAAAATAACTTAAAAGTAAATTTTGTTTATTTTTGGTTCCGGTTTCTTGTAGACTGCGTTGAAATGACCTCTTTGAATGCTGTTTTATTTAGCGCTCTGTCATGTAGGAACGCTTCTTAAGAGGTAAGCGAGATCTCATTATAATTCGAAGAGGAGGGGAAACACATCAAAACATCAATGTGAAATCTAGACAAATGATTTTATTGAATAATTTATTTTGATTTTGACTGATTCACTAAATATTTAGTTTCAGTTTTTATACCTTTAATTAAACTTTAGTACCCATTATTAGAGCAAAAGGTTATTATTTTTTACTTGCAATCTGAACATATTTCAAGACCGAGAAAAACTAATTAATAAGCATGATATCTGCTTCGTTTTTCCTAACATATTCACATGAAATAATTTATTTAGACAAGAACAAGTGGATTCACATTTGTGAAGTTAGACTATTCACAGTTTTCTCTAATTTGGGGGACTTTTTGTAATTTGAATTTTTATAATACCTTTGCAACCAAAATGAAATGGGATTAGGGAAATTAGATGAAAACAAGAAATGTGGTGAATTGAACTAAAGAAGGAGTGATATGTAAGCGAAATAGAAATGGAGGAAAGAGAAAGGAGGTAGAGAATGACGCAAAGCTAATAAATGTGTAGATTGGAGTGAATCATCGTAATTGATCGTCTATATTGAAAGCAGTTGGAAGCGACTCCAGATCAGATTAATATGAGTCGAATCTGCTACAATCGAGAAGTGCTTGAACCGGAATGAGTGATTTGGTAAGCTAAGGTTCTATTATTTAAGCATAAACCAAGAAGAAAACTGGGTTAAGAGGGATTCGAAAGAGAGAGAGAGAGAGAGTAATATTGCATATATTCATTGATAGACAATAAAGTGTGTTGTGTTCAGCTCTTCATTGAAGTTTTGAGCTTATTGACTTTTTAAAAATGTCGTTGAAGTTAAATAATGAAGGAAATGCGTCACACATTTTCCTATATTTTGAAATATAGAAAAATGTAAAGTAATTACTAAATATAAATACACGAATAAACTTTGTGCTTATTTCAACAAAATAAAAGCCTTAAATTGGCACGAAAGTAAGTATACAAATGATTGAACATTTTTTTTAAAGATTTAGTGTTTTCATCTCAATCTTCTATCCCGTTAAATTTAGTCTAACTTTATGTATTATTTACGAACACTTTTGGGATTTTTTTCTTCGTGTATTTAGTTATAAGTTTATAATCAGCTTCATGAATTAGATCATTTTTCATTTTTCTTTTGAAAGAAGTCATAAGCAACACGAGTTTTCGTGCGACTTTGTTTTTGTTTTATTAATCACAAAAAATATTTTCTAACCGCAAGCACTTTTCTTTTTAGTATTCGGGTGATGGTAATCTCCGTGTAAACACGATATCCTGGCTTTCTGCTAAACGTTGTTTTTGTATTGTTTATGGGTATATGAAATGCCATTTAAAAGTTAGTGGATGACATCTTTTTTATGTTTAAAGATGAGTTACAAAATCATAGAGGTATCTTCAACACCAACATTAGCGCTTAAAAGTTTTATCAAAAATCATTTAAAAATAGCATTCGTTAATTTCAGTTACAAATGTAACTTAAAAATTAAAAAAAAAAAAAAACTCTTGTCACTTTACAAGACACAATTCGATAAACATACTAATTTTTGTCATATTTAAGATTAGTTTTTATTTTGAAAACGGTGTACAGATTATTAACATTGTTAATGTGCTGTTGTTATGAAAAAATAGAATCAACAAAAATATATGGGCATAAAATAAAAGATACATTATGTTAGTTTCAAAAGATTCACGTTATAATACATTATGAATATAATAATTACGTTTAGTTTGCTTAAAGCATATTTACATTGCTCGGATGTATTTAATTCAATATTTTATCGTCTGCTTTTATTTTAATATCCGAACAGAATATTAATGTCTACTTTGATAATTAATATTATGCTCTCATTTTAATATTTCATTTAATAACTGATTTTTATGGCTAAATCGTCTATTTTTATTCCTTTTATTGTTAACATTGGTAATGTTTTTGCTCCTTAGATTGTTTTTTTTTCTTGTGTTTATTAAGAATGATTAGGAATTTGAAGCAGGTATTTTCTTATCTTGATAGTAATGGCTTTTCTGGGGAGCCTGGGGCTCGGAGTACACTCACTTTAGCCTAATTAATATTCATTTTTGAATAATTCTACTTTTAAAGAACTAAATAAGAAAAAAAATCGTTAGTACAAGTAAAAATGAAATTAGAAAAGTAAATTTGAATTTATTATTATTATGAGACTTCTAATGCTGATAAGGAATGAACTGTGTAAAGCATTCATACCCAAAGATTGCAACAATTATCACACATGTGAATGGCATCCCAAGCACACATACATTCATTAAAAATAAATCCTATTTTATTATTTAATAACTGAAAAAAAAAAGAAGTTGCGCAAATTAATTCATGTGAGACAGTCCTTGACTCCTTTTTCAATATTTTACATGCGACTACACCGCAGTAACAAGATTTTGAATACCAACTATACGGCAGAATCAAAGCAACCAACTATACGGCAGAATTCGAACTTGGAATTACAATTTTAACAGCATTTGAACTCGTTGCAGTTGTGAAAACAATTATTGTAAAATTAACTATATTGATAGAATAAATAATAAGAAACATTAGAATAATAAATTGTAAGATACTGAACTGAAATAAAAAAAAATCCATAATTTCTGCGAGAAAGAGCACGCTCTAACTGCTAAGAGAGGGAGAAGTCGAGTTCTTAGAATCTAAATATTTGGCTCAATATTGTTGCGCCTTACGATAACACAATATCCCCAATTCATGCCAGAATTGATACTCCAAAATAAATAACAACACGCACATTCATTCGTAATACTTGAGTAAAAAATAAGAAAATCTTATGACTGGGAATAACTTCGTGATAGGATTAAGACATTTTTTTAAAAATGCTACGGCACGAGAATAGAAATTTGATACAACTTTTTCATCTAAATTCTGTGATATAAACAGAAATCGGAAATTATGAACAATATCTTTGTAATAGTTCAATTTACTATAAACCGTTTAATCTAATTTTCTGTAATGGATTGATTATTTGTTAATTAGATATCTGTTATTTGCGCAAAATTCATTTTGTAGGCATCTGCTGAAATTTTAAAAAGAGAAAAATTGAGAATAATAATTAATAAATATTTAATTAGAACTCCCGCAACAATTTTTTATTTCTACTTCGAATGATTTTAAAACTTAAAAGTCACACTTTTGAGTCTAATATTACTTAAAATCTCCCTCAGAAACGAAAAATATTGATAAAGTTGATAATTATTACTTTACATTTCTTACGTGTAACTTCCAAGAACATTTCTGAATAATATATATTTTAGTTTTAATTTACATCATAAAGAATGCGCTTTAATGCAAAACTGTAAAGAACAAGCTAATTTTTAAAAAAAATAATTTTTTTTTTTTAAAAATTTTTTTTTTTTTTTTTTTTTCTCCCTAAGTAGTGAAAATCTCTTTTTATAATACCATTTAAGAACATTTCTATATTTGGTCAAAAAGTTATTGTAAAACAAAGCTTTGATAAATGTGTAAACTAATTTTTGTAAGAACTAAAGAAATTTGAAGTGTGTTATTGATTTAACTTATACCTTGAGAATTAATGAAACTATGAAAGAAGTTAAGTTTTAATTTAAGGTACTTGTATTTTTCATCCTCAATTACATAAGGAAGGCGGCATCTCGCCTCTGGTACCGTATTCTTCTAACTTTCGTTTCCACGTGGACTTGTCCTATGCTTTTCGAGCACTTTTTACAACCAAGACTGTCTATGATGTTAAGTTGTTGATTTTTCAGAAAAAAGTTCTGATTGACTACTAAATCCGTAAATAATCTCTTAGTAAACAGCGATTAAATAGGATTGAGCCCATTATATTCCTAAATCCTTTCACACATTAAACATGTTTTTTTAAAAGTTTGCCAACTAATTTTCTTTACTTAGTAAATATTTATTGCCAGCAAAATGTCGATGCGTGGACCTAGAAACCTCAGTGGACGTTAATAAATGAACTGAGTGAACTTGAGTTTATGGGATCGCCGAGGCGTAAAGTGTTGCGCTTATGCGCTGATTGGCACTTTTTTTCTGAGCATTAAGCAGTAAAACACCAAACTCTGTTTCTCAAAGGCATTATACTGCTGTCGTAAACCTCCAGTTTGTTCTGAACTGTGACGACGTGGTAGTTTGTGCAGTAATTGTACGTCAAAATGAGCATTTATTTAAGATTTATAGACCAGTCTCTTAAATAATAATTTTATTACAGCCAAAAGAAAAAACACGTCATACATGAGTTAGTATCTAATTTGAAAAACATGTCAATACACGTTTGTAAACATTGACTTTCTTCTTTAAATCTTTTCTTATCATCCAACATTTTCTTTACCAAATTTCAAAATATTTAAATGTAATTTACAAAATCTTAAATTTTTTTTCACAAATTTAATTTTAATTTTATTTTAAAGCTCGATCACTCTTTGATGCGCATACTCTAACTATAAAAAGTTTTAATTTTTGGCTCAAAAATAGAAAATGTTTATTTAAATATGTACTTTCTAAGAAATGATTAATTATTCTCTGCATTTTTTTTAAATCGCAAATTTAATAATTTACGCATGTACATCTGATGCTTGCATAAAAAATAAAATATTCAATTAGACAGATTGCGTCTTTATCTGTTAGTTAAAATAAAAATAATTTTTTTTCCAATTAAAGGAGAGAGAGAGTTTGATCACACATATTATTAGATGATTTTAGAAGTGAAACGATGCACATAATTTTTTTTTCGAAGTTTTTTCTAAAACCCATACTTTGATGCAAATCTCATTGCTAAAATCTAAAATAAAAATTACATTGTTTCATATTTCAGCTTAAGAGTTTCCCCCATTTTATTTATGTATTTCAAATATATAAATGATTTATATTAATAATAAAAGTTTCATAACAGCACTCAGATTGGAATCATTTTTCTTTCTTTCAAAAATTTCGTTTTTCTCGCAGTTTGTTCAAACACTCAATTAAACAGTTCGCAATATATAGGAAGCAATACAAATCATGAGCAAATATCTCCAAAGAATATATATAAGCAAATTTTCTGACTCAAACAAAGTAAAGCCAAACTCCAAATGGAACTCCAAATTCTTGGCCTCCCCTAAAGCTTTGTGGACTATAAAGTTTTTTCCAATCATTTATCAACGACTATAATGTAAGAAATTTGTTACTGATTTTAAGTTATCCCAGATTCTAACAGGACATGGAAATTTTAAGAGCTATTTAACTAGGTTTAACTTAATTGGTAATGATATTTGTTCTTGTGGTCTGGACGCTGAAACCGCGGAACATGTCTTATTGTATTGTAATTTATATTTTCGTAAAAGAAAAATTTTAAAAAAGGATTTAAAACGCTTAGGTATTTCCTGGTCACCTATTTTGTCTTTGTTGGTCAATTGTTCTGAAAGCCTTAATGTCTTGAGAAAATTTGTTTACTGTATAGATTTTTAAAATTTTATAGTTACCTTCCTTTCTTTATATTTATATATTTCCTCCCTTCCTTTTATTTATATTTGTCTCTTTTATGTTTTTTTTTTTTATAATGTTGTTACCACATACGTCTGTAAGCCTCATGTTATGCAATGTGGAGCACGAGGAGTTTTGCAAATAATTTTATTTAAAAAAAACAAAGTAAAGATATTGGACATTTTTTCATCTACGAGATTCTAGAATGTCAGAAAAAAGGGTATAAAAGTTCTTTCCTTAATAAAATTATAATACTTTTAATTTTATGTATTTTAATAAATAACCATAAAAAGGTTTGCTGAGAAAAAAAATATTGAATCAGCTCTCTTAAACAACATAAATGTTTGAGTATTTCCTTAATTTTTTTTTCTCTAGATTGTTTAAATGGTTTATTGGCGCGAGGATCATATTTGACCCAGCTGCAACGAACTCTCTTAATTTTACGATAACAACAGCGAATCTGCGATTCAGAATACTTTGAATACAAGTGAGAAATAAAGAAGGATGGAATGACAAAGAAAAAAAAACGACTCAAAAATAAAGAGCTTGAAAATAACAAATGCTTTGAAAGAAAATGATTTCTGGAGCATCTCGTGGTCATTAATTCCGTACTCGCCTAAAAAAAGCAAATCCTTGAATGGAAATGATTCTCTAAATCATTATAATTGAATACTATGAGCGTTACATAGCCTTTATTACTAAGGTGGGTTTTTTAATGTCATTTGTGAGCCATTGATAAAAAATGGTATTTTAATACTTTTGCGGCGACATGTACTAACTACTACTAACTGCGGTACACTACTGTATGCTGGTTTTATGCGCTATAAAATCAACCGAGTTTAAGTTAAGTTTCAAATTAAGAGTCCAGTTATGGTTAAATTATGAGTTAAGAAAAGTAATTCAAGTAAAGTCTTAAATTAAGAGTTAAGTAAGGCTTACGCTAAGAGTTAAGTAAGCGAGTTTAAGTAAAATGTATCGTCACACCATTTTGTTAAAAAGTCAATAGAGTTCAAAAATATACTAAAGGAATCAATTTTGATGAATGGATATTAGTATATTTCAATTAGATAAAATATTTACAATGGAGCAAAATAACTACGAAAAAAAGTTTTAACAGTATGAACACTCGAACTGATGGTGTTTAATACTATTTTCAAAATATTTTCATAATAATGTAAGATCCCGTTCTCATTAAAGATTCTTTGCACATTTTTTTCTCTCCCTTAGAGCTGTCAGTTCGAGTCCTGATTCCCTAAACGATCTTGTCATGCATCAAGGCTGATGCATGTTAAATCTGGTTGAGGTCCCACGTCCTCCCGATGGCGTGGTGTGGAAGTTTGAAGAGGAAGGTGTCAGTTTAGGTGTCGCCTTCATCACTTGATCGAGACTCTAAATGACGAGGTCCGTCGTCAATAGCCCTCACTCTGCTTTTTATTGCGACGTTAATAAACACTCTTCATCAATCACCTAATGAACCTAAGACTATTAATGTAATGAATATTCAGATTAATTTTTTTACTCTCGCATATGATCATTAAAGTATATTTATTGTTAATTGCGCGTTTCATTTTTTCAAACCTTTGCTTATTTTTCTGAAGAGCCTTGACTACAGGTGAATATTATATATTCTAAAGTGAATGTGATGACCCATGCCATGTGATTGTTGGAAAATGATTTCCGCGAAATATTTTTCGTCAGAGGTTAATTTAAGAGTACGGGCTGAAGGTTTTTCTTTTTAAGTTGCTTACTTAATGTTTAATTCATAAATTTTTTTGTGAAAGGAACTGTAAAAAAGGTGATGATCTTTTCCTCTTAATATTCATGTGTTTGTTAGATTTATTTAACACATTGGAAGAAAAAAGCAACGTGTATGTAAAATATCTACGAATGTATTTTCAATTTATTTACATCTGACTAGGACCCGAAACAAAGTATTTCTCATCTTTTCGCTATTTAAAAATAAAGGAACAAAATAAGAGAACTCAAGGACCAAAGACATTTATAAATTTCCCCTTTGACCCGAAAGTCATTTTTGAGTCACTGACATTGTTCATAAGCTGTTGCAGAAAATCTTAATAACAGAAATGTATATCTCTGCACTAATGTTAATATTAGGGATAATTATAGGTAGAACATAAAAAATACTTCTTAGAAGTTTTGGGGAAGTTGGAACATACCTTGGCTAAATCTGTTGTAGCAATGATCAATTACAAACTTATTTTAATAGCATTGCTTAGCTTTTCCGTTGCACAATTGCTTCACCAAAATGTTAATAAATTTAATGATTTTTAGAAAATCAATTTTTTAGTGATATGATAAAATTTTAAGTATATTAAATCTGATATAAATGAATAATAAATTAAAATTAATTGAAGGCTATTAATTTATTTTTATACTTCAAAAATGAATTTAAAAAAAAAACCAGCTTTAAATTTTATCCTAATCTGTTTACATTGTATTGTTTTTAATACTATAAAAATCGATAGAATTTGAGAGATGCATTGTTCCAATGTAAATAATTTTGAATTCAGATATTGTAATAGTTCATTAGAATTTTATTTTCTGAAAAATGGATCTTTATTTATTTATTGTAAATCTTTTGGCATAATCTTCCTATAATCTGGATTAAATAAGTAAACATTATTAATAAAATGTCAAGAAATGCTTGACTTGGAGACATTAAAATTAGGTGGATATCGTTTTTTTGTTTTTTGTTTATAAATTAATAATTCAAATGGTTAACATTATTATAAAGAGAAACATTTTTATGAAGAGAGCAAGCTATTTAAGTCACGTATTTATATATTGGTCATGATATGAAGTAAAAAAAATCAGGGAACTCTATTATATTTACATATTCTGGAAAATCCCTAAAATATATGACAAAATATTTATGTGGATGATCGCTTTTCTTAAAATTAAGATTAAAGCTTTATTCTGATACATTTATTTAATAAAAATGAAGTAATAAAATTAAAATCGCTTTCTAAAAATAATTCTAGGTATTTAAGTATTTATAAAATCTCAAGCCTTTAAACTAAAGCAAATATTAAAAAATTTGCAGAATTTTTTTTCTCATTCTTAACGGTAAATAATGAGAAAACAGCAAACTGAACAAATTATTGTTTTTCCCCCCTCCTATGTATATGTGTGTATGGTTAATGTATGAAGTAATTGGAGTTTCAAAATTGGTTATTTTTAAGACTTCCTTGATTCAGCATTAATACATTTTATAGGTAAAGAACGTTTAATATGTATTTAAGAAAATTATTAAGTTTCTTTCTGTGCTAGGAGCATTAGATCATAGCAATTTATTTTTCTATTTGATAAATATTTAATAATGCATTATTCAATCTTTTAGAATTTTAATTCATACAATTAAATTAAATTTTCCGTTTGAAATCTTTAAAAGAAATTTTAGTTAAATTGGCAACTGAGATATGAACGCAGGATCTTCCAACATTATTTGCATTGAACTGTACATTAAACTAACTCTTCATAAATGGATGAATTTAATATTTTACATTTGAAATTTTTTTTAACATACTTGGAACAACTTGCTGTGGAATATGTAAATTTTTACTTCTTAAAAACTAAACAATCCAACCAAAATATCATAATTAAATTAACTTTAAAAAGTTCTTATCTTTGTAGAGAAATTTATTTATATTAACATCGAAATCCATTTTGATATTTATTTATGAGCATTTGAAAGGAATTCATTTGCGGAAAATTTTATGTTTTGTAAATCATATCAAGAATAGCTTTATTTTTCTAATTCATCATAATAAGATAGATTACAGAAAACTTTTTTTCTTCGGCATTTCCTCGAATCTTTACTTTTAATACTTAAAATTTTTTTCATTTACGAATCAAAAATAAAAGACATTACATCAATATATGGCTTATACACTTAAATATTTAATTAATATTAAATTAAGAGAATAACAGAATTTGAAAATTTTGCTCGTTAAGTACTTGAAATTTACTTTGATAAAGGTGCATCTATAAATAAGTATCAATGGGTAACCCTACAAAAAAAAGGATTTTCATTTCTTGAATTAAAGTAAAACTATCGACAAATAAAACAATAAATTATGGAATTAAATGTGACGTCAACAAAACCACAAATTCGTTTGTAAATGAGAGGAAGTTTTCATATATTTTATAATCAAATCATTAGAAATGCAGTTTTATAACTTATTCGTAAAAAATTATTTCATACGTCTTTGTCTAAGTTCCACGAATTTTCTTAGGTAATATCAGCTAAAAATATCATTAAAAAGATATATTGACTAAACTTGCGACTATTCTTTTTTAAATTTGAGGTATGTTTGAGGCAATTCCAAAATAAACTTACCAGATTTGTGACCGACATACTTTTAAATGCATAAAAATGGCTAGAAAGAAAAAAAAGAAAACTAAATTTGACTGTGTCACTTTCCTGCTAAATGTAGCCACTATCAACTCGAGTAGAAGGAATCGTGAGAAGCAAACATTAGCATTGACTGGATGACTTAAAATTAAGCCCTATGACTTAAGAGTGCTTATTAATTTGGAATCTCGTGAAAGAAAGAGGGTTTTCCAAACTAGTTCTCTTGAGTGATTTTGCTACACTCCTATGAAATCCCAGACATCTCATAACATGCGTACATAAAAAGTTAGAGGTATGTAATTTCACTGAAGACTATTGCCCTGATGGCCTGCTATTCAGAGAACTGAGAGTTGTTGCGGTAAACGTAAAATTCCTTCAGCAATAAATTTTTTATGGCTAAATATAGCGTTTGAAATTAATCTTTAAAATGTCATGAATGCCAGTAGAATTTTTTTTTATATCTAAAATAAACTACTTAAGTTCTATAAAATTCTCTAAAGGTAAAGAATGTGAATAATTTTTACATTGGAATTAAAAAGTATTTTAAGTAATTAACGTTTATTGAAAAGATTGCTATTTCTTTGCGACATTTTTCAATTACTTCAAAATAATTTTAAAGGTAGATTCTAGGAGGAAAAGTCTAAAAAGTAAAATTAAAAAAAAAGCAAGTACAATTCTACAACACATAATAAAAAGTTTCAGAAAGAATAAAAGCAACGGAGGTGAGATGTACAGTTGTGAAAAGAAAGAAAAAGTATTCAACACCTTTTAATAACTTTCGTAGTCTGCATAAAAAAAAACAAAGACAAAATTGGTGTCTATAATAATGGGTAAAAACAAATTATTCTATAGTGTTAAGCGATTAATTAATTAATAAAACTAGAATGTTAATCAATATCTAAATAGAATTTTAGCTTAAGTATGCTGTTATTTGTATAACTAGTTTCTCTAGATAAAATTAGCCAATCCTTGAATTTAGGAAATTACTGCTCAGAAATTTTTGAATTATGGTGTTAAAACAAGTAATTAAAAAAAATTAAGTCAATTCCTACTTAGGTCAACAAAGAAATTTTTTATTTTAGTTACTTTTTATTAAATAATTACAATTAATATAAATATGTATAATATACATATGACATAATCACAATCTTAAAAGTGGCAAAAGAAAAAAATTTCCAGCGATCTACACGTTTCGTCACTGTCAGTATTTATTCCTTAATTTATATTCTGCTAAATATCTTATATAAGAGAAAAAATTTTTTCTCCCAAATAAAACTAAAATTAATTATTTGAAAATCAAATAAAAAAATTTTATGCATCAACGATTTTTGATCCGAAGGCATGAAGATTTTACGCCGACGCTCTACCACCTTTGCCATTGCAAGACAAATGACGTAGTAGAAACATTGTTTTGTTTCTTAATTCATCCGGTAAATTAAATGGTTGGAATGCAGTTTAGCCCAACCACCCTTGAGGACAGGAATTATTTGGTGCTATTTTGCCAAATGTGGCTACCCTGGTCAGTTTCGTGGACTTGGCGTTCAACCAAAAATAAAAAAAAAAAAACCCCGCTAAGTTTGGCAATTTTTGAAATCGCGCCATGTGGTTGGGCTAAATTGCCTTTTCACCAATTAAACTTAATTAATATTTAAAAAAAAACTATATTAGCATCAAGTGTCATATACTACAAGTTTAAAAAAAATGTATTTGAACTTGAGCGGATGAATAAAAAGTATTTTATTAACGATTGAAAATTTGAACAAGATATATAAATATATATGGGAAGAGAGTGAGCTAATAGTAGGAATTTAAAAATGAGTTCGCTAAGTTGTTTGTGAAATACGTGTCTCAAACTTTTGACAATATAGAATTGTATTCAAAACTGTTTTCCCTGATCTATATTGAAAACTATTTTGAATTTCTAAAAAACGCGAAAGATTGAAACAAAAAATATTACAAAATTTGAGTTATTAAATACAGTTGCGAAAAATGAATTGTAACGTACTGAAGTTTTTAAATATTAAATATTTGGATATTTTTAGGTCTTGCAATACTTAAATACCAAAATTTCATATAGTTAGTTCTAATAGGTTAAAAGTATTCGAAATTGAAATTATGAATCCAATATCGGAAGTGTGAAGAAACAGTTTAGTACTAATTGAAAAATTTTGTTAAAATATTATAAACGAAAAAAAAAAGACTTAACTTATACATATTAATTGCAAGGGCGAAATAATTTAGTATATGTTTCCCCGTTACAAATTTTTCTATATATCTCTAAGCTAATGATCGGATTTGAAAGAAATTTAAGATATTTATTAGGGATTTAGAGCATTCTTAACTTTATTTTGCAAACATTTACCATCTATAATTGAAATATATATATATATATCTCTTAGAAATAAATTAACTTCAATAATAAAATTAATTAATTCATTAGCATCATACTTTAGTTCCATTTGGGCTATTAACAGTGATTTAAGTTTTGCCCAGTTTCAATAACAATTGCAAAAGTTTTCTTAATGTATTCTTTTTTTGACGATTGCACGCATCCTTGTATGATTCTAGAATCTATGTGCATCTAATTACAATGCGTTACAATTGTAAAATTTCTTAACATCGATACACGAATGTATTCTTATTTTCAAATGGGAATTACATATAGGTATACGAGTATTCGGAAACCCATATATTTTTTTCGAAATATACATTATATTTTGATCGTCAAAAATTTATTGTTTCAATATTCGAAACCCTACAATAATAATTTAAAGTGTGTGATTTAATTATTGTTATATCATGATCGTTTTGCTACATAAGTAAGTGAAATTTTATCATTACACAGAAACTTAAATTCAATTTCAGTGAAAGCAAGATTGATGTTATGTTATACTAACGGATTCATTACACTTACATAATACAAGCCTCAACTGGCTGTCATCTGCAGTAGACAAACTCTTTTAACGCGTTGTAAATAATGCTTATCCTTTTAAATTAGAGTATTTCAAATATATATTGCTAAAATTTCCATAAAATCAGTCAATAAAAAAATAACTAAAAATTAAAAAAAAAAAAAAAATACAAATCTTAAGCATTTAAAGACTATTTTTTATTTCATAATTTTTTATTAATACTAAAGTTAATCATGATTTGTTTTTGCTCTTAAAATAAATAAAAAAAAAATTTACTTTTTTCTTTTCTGTTAGCGTCAGTGATCTCGAATTTTTATATTATTTTGAAAACATTTTTATTTTGATCTATTAAATCTACTTATTAAAATGAACTTTTTGTCTTTCGAAGCTGCTTATTCAAGTACGTACAGAACTGAAGCAAACTGCATTTCTACTTTTGTATATAACGGTGTTCTTGAACGCATTGGATAGAAATGATACATGTGTATTATTACATTATTTCCACAAGCAAAAATGACCACAATTGAATTTGTTCGTGAAGGGGATTTTTTGTGTTCAATAACTATTCATTATCAAATCACATCCTACCGTTTCTTTTATAATATTATTTTGTTTATCTCAAACAGAAGCATATTTTTGTTTTTCTCCTTAGCTGAGAATCTTGTGATTCTGTCCAGCTTATTAAATCCTTACCTCGACGAGCCATGGTGGTATTTTCCTTCCCTATAGGGTTAACTGGCTTTGGTAAACACGAGGAGCGTATCCCCGGGATAATCCAACGATCCTTCTCTATTTTTCCAGTCTTTCATACTTCAAACCAATTTTTATCTTTTTTACCATTTTTTCAGACATCTAGATCATAGTTGTACCTTCTCTGGCGCAACATAGCCATATCTGACTCTTCCGCCATTATCTTCCACCATAGTATACCAGCTAATTTAAAGAATTGTTTTATCCCTTACTTCTCTTTACGTGAAAACTTGCTAACCCTGTTTAAAAAAAAAAGTACGTTTTATCTAGATGTGTTTTATTAGATAAAGTTTGGTTTATATTTTTCAAAATCATAATAAATATTTTTATACGACTTCATTTAATTAATTTTTGTATTTTTATACAGAGACAGCACTCATTTTATACCTTTTGTGACTTCCTCTCCCCCCACCTTTTTTCTTGCTTCCCTTGTGCTCCCCTTCCTCCTCTTCCATTCCCTTGAATGTGTAAGCACAGTACAGTATTTAAAAATTTGGGATAATATACAGATGTAGTTATTATGCTTTATATTCATTATGTTTGGTGACAAACAGGATTTACAGTATACGCTTACATACTCTTGGCAAAGAAAAGTTAATCATGAAGGACATCTTTTCGATATCTCTTTGGACCACCTTCTTTCGAATCATGATATGACATTTTATTGTTTTTCTCCTACCGTAATTGCTAATTTCTTCTTTGTAGTTAAAGGATATTTTTTTTATCCTAATACTTATGTGAGATTTCGTCAGCTATTTTTCAAGTTCCGTTAGAAAATAAAGGCATTTTTTTTTGTATAACTTATTTTAATTGTAAGAATTATTTAAATGCGCAAAAACAATAAACATATTTATTTCAGCTAGGTCAATTATATTGTGAATTAAAAACACAAGTCATCTCAAATTTTCCCTTCGCATGTATATGCAGTAGCTAATTTACCAGTAATATCTACTTCACTTTCAATTTTAATTTAATGTGATAAAATTAATCTGATTTCTGTTCTTTCTTACCTCAAATATAACCTCACAATGTGTACAGTTGAAAGGAAGATTATTCATTTACAGCATTCTCGGACTATGTGAAATAAGAGTAATATCATGTTGGAAACTAAAGAATGAAAGAAAATAATGCTCCTCTATCTGATATATCTCGAGTATGATTTGAAATGTATACCATCCAGAAATACTAAATTATTTTTATATGCATTTATGTGACTTTTAAATGTATTAGAAATAAGGGTCGATTTGAAGTTAGAAGGTCGATTCATAGAATAATTATACAAAGATTAGACAAGTACTATAAATGAAAAAATTAACAATTACTTACATCCTACACATAACCCTTCATCCTTTATATATATATATATATATATGAGACTCCAATTATAATTTAAAATTATGGAATGTGGTATTACAACATATTTATTACAATTAGGTTTCTATGATTTTAAATAATGTCATAAGTCATTAAGATAAAAAAAAACTATTAGAAATAAATGAAAAATCTCTGTTAACAAATTATAAGACTACTTGTCTAAAAACAAAAACAAAAAAAAAAAAGCATGAAAATTAATGCGACATTCGTTTTCTATTTTTTATGATAACCTCAAACATTCTATTTTTTGATTGAAATAATAGGTGGCTAAGTTCAATTTTAGAAATATTATGCCATTCTTTTATCATGACTATTCCCAGTTCATGGGCAAATGAAATCATTTTATTCTTAGCATAAATTGTGCGACATAATATACCCCAAATAATATATAATATACTCATAATATATAATATACTCAAGTCTGATCTTCGCTTTGGCCATGGCAAAACAATAACTTCTTTTTTTAATTTTTATTTTAAGCCATTTATAGGTGGATTTAGACTTATGTCAAGGAACATAGTCCTGGTGAAATATCCATTAACTGGATATTTCACCAGGTTAATGGATTTTCAGTTAGCCCCACCTAAAAATGACCCAAACGGTATCGGATAGTTATATCCCAGACCTTGATATTGAGCAGAATCCACACGTCCCGAATTTTGCTATAAATCGCACAATCCATCAAGATACACACACTAAAAGCTTACCAAATCATTTTACAGATCCTTCTCCCATTTGTCGCTTCATCCCTCAATTCATGGCATTAGTGTTTGTAGCCAACACGGGGCCGTCAAATTTAAATTTCTCTTCATCAGAAAATATAATTTGTTTTTCGCTCATATTTCAATGATATGACATTTTTTAGCACATTTTAGTCTTTTTTCTCAATGGTGTTTCAATAATTTTGGTGTTTCTTCATTTTCATAAATTTTGTTTTAGTTTTTGAATTCAGATTCTTCCAAACTGTGACATGTGGTTTTTTTTTTTTTTTTTTTTTTTTTTTGCTGAAACGTTCCGAAATGTGGCAGTCGATAGACATTTTTGGTTAATAACCAAAATAATTATCTATCATTCTGTGATGTCAAAATCCTATTTTCTTCCATATCATGTTTTTAGTCATCTTTTTTAATCATGGCATTGTGAATGGCAGTTTTAGAACGTTTCATTGACCTATCTATTTCTCTTTCAAATTTATCACTACCCTTGTAAAATAATTTTTCTCTTTACGCCTCGGCACCTTCAAATAAATTGTAGATAACACAATAGAAACTTACACCTTTGTTTCTCAAGTAATTCAGTCATGAAATACCAACGCATACGTTTTATAATGATTCTGATACGACGTATAATATGCCAATTCTCTCGAGTTGTCTTACATTTTCTGAATAGTCACCTTATATTTTAGAAAAATGAGTAGATCTTAATAAAATTTGGATTATTTTTTAAAGTTGTAATTAGTACAGAAAGTGTATCCTAATTCATTTTAAATACACACGCGCTAAAAATATGTATATATACATATATGTACAAGGGGTGTTCAAATGAAAAGGTACGAAATGACACTGTGGGTGTAAATGAAGACTTTATTTAAGGTATACACCCTAGGCCTAAGCACAACGATCCCATTGATTAACGAGTCGAAGGATTCCTTGTTCTCAGAATTCCTGTGGCCGTGGCGAGACCTAGTCCTTCACAGCCTCCTTGAATTCGTGGTCCAAGTTGAAGCGCTTCTCTTTCAGATGTTTTTTCAGAGGACCAAACACATGGAAATCGCAGGGCGACATAGTGGATGGGCTAGTGGATGGTCAAGCTGCTCCCATTTGAACTTGGCCAGTTCCGCGAGTATGACCCTGGATAAGAGTGGACGCACGTTTTCTTGGAGCAGAACTACACACTCCGTATGTACCCTCGGTCCTTTGTTTTTGATGAACTTGCGTAGGTTTCGGAGTTAATGGTTCTTCTGTGCTCGAGGAATTCAACAAGTAGTGGACTTAGGACGTCGAAAAAGACGGTGAGCAACACCTTGCCAACTGACGCCACGGCTTTGAACTTGTTAGGGGGAGGTGACAACGCATTCTTCCATTGCTTCTGTCTGTCATTATCTCTGGCTCGTAGTGATGGCACCTGCTTTCATCATCTGGGACGATCCTCTCCAGGGAAGTGGGGACATCATGATACCGAAACAGATGATGAAGTGCTAGCCCCATAAACAATTCCTTTTGCTGGTCGGTGAGCTGTTTAGGAACACACTGCGCACGCACCTTCCGATAACGCCGCAACCTGTCGTGAACAATTGTCCACACTGTTCCAACGTTGACATCCACCTTCTCCGCCAACATTCACAATGTGACATGCCGATCACTTCTCATAGTCTTCCACCTTGTCGATGAGATCGACCGTGATGACTGTGTTTGCCTGGCCTGGTGTCGAAATCACCAACCAAACTCTCACGGCCTGCACGAAAAAGATCACTCAATTTTCTCACTGACTTGCCGGACGCACAGTCTTCCCGTATACGGTCACCATCCGGTGATAAATAGCGGCCGGTTTAACACTTTCCGTTGCCAGAAATCAGATAACGCTTCGCTGCTCTTCAATCGTCGAATTTTGCAATGTGAACGCCATCATTTCCTCACATGTACTGCCACGTCGATTGAATGGCGTTCTTTACAAGAGCTTTTGCTCTCACCTACATATGCGGGTGCTCGCTCATGCTCCGATCCACGCTGGAGACTCCCTTCTCTTCCCAAATGTCTCGCTACGTTCTTCCATAGCAGCACAGGCAAATATGTTAACGGTTACGTTGTTACGATGTTTCGTATCTTGTCATTTGAACACCCCTTATGTGTGTGTATATATATGTTATATATATATATATATATATTCGACTTTTTTCTTAGGTGTGGGACTAAAACCGAAAACAATTTCGACAAAAAGAATTGATTAGTTAGTTTAAAACAGTGGTCTCAATTAAGAGATAAAAATGTTAATTTATTTTTAAAACTAATACTTTTGAAATTAAGATGCTGTGGGTCAACAAAAAAAACAATCGAAGGGAGTTAAATTTTCATGTTTGAAGCAAATATTGTATTAATCCGACAAAAACAGCCATTTTTCCTGATAAGAATACTTCGAAAAAGTTTTAAAGTGAAGTTTTGAAAGAAAAAAAAAAACAGTAGCTGTGTACCCATTCATCCATGTAATAACAAATTAATATAAATAACTATTTATTATTCCCGCTTATCATTTTAAAACAGAAGTTATGTAAATGTCCGTGTTTTGAGAAATTTTAATTTTGCATAAAAAGGTCTAAATTTCCTTTTTTTCCCCTCTGAAAATAAAATTATAAATTAAAATTTAAAATATTAAATAAATTTTCCCTCTGAAAATAAAAAATTGTATATTTTCGTGCATAAGATGAGAATTTTTGGAACTTTTCTACGCTATATTACGTCGTTCGATTTACATACGGATTCCCCTAGTTCTCGAAAAACATACGTATTTTTCCATTAGCCGGTTGTAAGTGATAAATCGCCAAATACAGAACATTTTGTTCTTTTTGGTTCATATATTATTTATATATTAGTTTATATTTTATACTTTTTGTGTAGATTTTTGAAGGGAAAAAAATACTGTCTTTGATTATATACGGATTGACTTATATTTGGAAATTTACGGTATATCAATTTTTTTAATCAACTTTAAGTAAATGTAATAAAATTTTGATTTCGTCTACCTTTTAGGAGTACTTGTAAATGGCATGCATGAACTATCATTAGAATGCATTTAAAAGATATGTAAAACTCTTCTTTTTACAAACACTGATGCGAATACCCTCGAAGAACAATTAAAGTTGAATAATTTTGGAATAAAGAAACGCGGTAGCCATGATTGCAAGCTCACGCTCGCTATTGTTTTAGCTAATTTATAGATTCTAGTTCTGATGCTACTAAATGAGACATCATTTGGTGGGGCTGAAGCTCCTTAAATCTGACGGGACTCAATGACCTCCCGTTGGCAAGGCGTGGAAGTTAACCATCATAGGTGTCGCCCTCTTTACTCGACAATCCATCAAACTTAAGAAGTTCGTTGCCAATAGCTCTCGTTTTTCTTCTAAGTATGATGTTAACAATGAATCAACCAATTTTGAGCAAATATATATAAAAATGACCCTTTTATAAAGTAGTTCTCATATTTAGTACAATTTATTGAAATTTTTTGGAAGTGGCCTCAGATTTTAAATTCATTTTACATTACTTAATGTTGTCTTCCAAATAAGAAATTTTCCACTTCTCCTCTTGAACATGATTCAGAATCGTTTGATCTCGATGACAGAGCTGCATTTATGATGTATGAAGATCTAAATTCTTATAAGTAAGTTTTTATTCATATGAACATATTCATCAGAACTTGGTATTTAATTCCATTCAAATTCAATGAGTTTCCAGAATTCTTGATTAAATTCACAGATGATAATTAAATATCTGGAACAAAAATGGGAAGTAGATCTCATAGAGCCAAGAGATAAGCTCGTTTCTTTGTTGCTTGTAAAAATATTTTTATTTTTATAGACTTCGTGCATTCTACCATCAGAGATTGTCCTTAATAGAGAAAAGATGTTGGTGTTGCATCCTAGCAACTGAGGCTTCTTTAAAAAAAAAATTAGAACAGACAAAATTTTTAAAAAAAATTCTCAAAATTGTTCACAATTGATATTATACATAACGATACATATATTTCATAGAATATTAAACAAGATATTGTTAGGTATAATATTGTATTATAATTATAATTTTTTTAATGATAAAAGGAAAACATGAAATTTTGTATGATTATCATCAAGAAATTAATTACGATTTATTGTTACAGTAGTTTAAGGTGTGTGCCTACCTTAGGAGGACTTTTTTTTTCTTTCAAAAAAGTGTTTTTAAGAAACATTTATGTTTTTAGTTACAATGATCTATAAAATTTTAAATTCAAGAGCCATTTTCACGAACTTTTAATTTTTTTTATTTTTCAAATTGTGTCCATATTGTTTAAAATTTAATAAAATTGACATTTACGCTTAAGTTCATATAGCAAATTCTAATTTATATTTTTCTTTTTTTGTTTCAACAATATATTTAATGTACATATACCTGTGTTGTAAAGCAGAAAAAAATGCAGTTATCTCTTAAACTTAGTGAGTTATACCAAATTTATAAACTCAACACGATTTTACAAAAATATCACTTTTTTAAATAAAAATAGCTTCAAAATAAATAGTTGTATTCTTAATAGATATATTTAAGGTTCACAGCATACCTAGAGATATACAGAATATTTTAGTAAAATTTCATTTGAATATATGAAATGTTTTTTTAAGAAATGAGATTTTTCTTCGTAATCAAACTAAATTAAAAATTGCAGTTTTCAGAAAATGCAAATAAATATTTTAATTTTCTTAAAAATTATATACTTATATTAATTGACTATCCTAGAAACAAATGCAAACCATTTTTGAAGTTATAAATATGTGGTGTAAGAAGTAACAAAGAAACTTTTGAAAATTTTCACAAAAACGGCGATTTTTGGGTAGGCCTTAACAATAATCCAGGTATTTCGAAGACAATAATTACAGCTGGATTTTTTTCGTAAGCATGTATAATAGTTCAGTACTACGTAATAAAATGCAGGTAAAGAATTTGTTGTAGATTGTTCTAGAGCGGTATTTGACTTCAATGCAAATAAAATTACAATATCAAAGCTGAATAATTTTACCCACCAACTCTAGTATCGCTTTCACAAAGTGCAGGTTTCTCTATTCATAAAAATTGAAATTGTTGCCAATCTGGCAAAGCAGAAAAAGTTACAGAAATTCACAGTTCAGAAAATATGATTCTGACAATCACTTACAAAATAATATTTACAATTATTAGAAATACTTTAATTACAGTTATTTAATATTTACATTTTAATCCGTTACACATGTATTACGTTATTCTTTTAAGGCTTTCTTCGCATAATGTTAAGGAAAAGCGCCCGAAATTGGAACAGTTTTTCAAATAAAAAAGCGCTCGAACATTAATTTTAAATTCTGGCTTCGTTATACTTTAGAGAATAGCATATGTTATAATACTACTCACTTCTACCTCTATTTTCTGATAGAAAATGTGTTCCAATTTTCGTTTCCTTCCCTGCAATGCATCATAAACGGAGGTATGTGTTACTACATCTTAAAAACTTAAATCTCAAACTTATATAAGAATTGGAACAATTTTCTGCCCCTATTTCGATCAAGATCTTTGACAATAGGCGAAGCTTGCTTTAACTAAAGAGTTGTTTACATATGTAAATGTTGTATATTGTTACGAAAATATTTTTCGTGTGGGAATGTGGTGGAGTGAAAATCAAGTCCATTTCGGAGCATAATAACAAATGCCGATTTATTCGTAAATCTTCAAAACAACACACAGGGAGTACAATTTGGACAATAACATGTACTCAGCACTTACACAATTCAATGACACAGATATAGGAACAAAACAAGCATTAAGTACATTCACAGTTCTTATACAGCAACATTCAGCTCACCAGCTTATTACTCTTCACTGTGCCTCCGCAGCAATATTCTGCACATCCAGAGCAGGCTCCGGAGATTCTCGACAGATACACGTTGCGTCTTCGTAAATTGAAGCGGCATGCTCCACTTCAAGTGCCGACAGCTTTCAGTCGATCCTCCGATCGAGCTCCTCAACAGTCTCCAAAAACAGACTCTCCGTAACAGCTCCTCTAAATTCAGGCCGAATCTCCAGCAAATTCTATTTTTCGCTTAGCTTCCAGGGTCTTGGAGTACTTTCCATGTGTCGCCAAAGTTGCTAAGTTTCTCGCCAAATCCGTCACCAAGATGAAGATATCAATTGCTGAAACTATCTTTTGTTAACTGGTGACATCTCTGAAATCACTCTTTTCTTCAAAAAAGAGAAGCGTTGCAGGGAAGCATCAACTCATGTTCTTAACAATATTATAATCTTTGTCTTTACTTATTCTGAACAGGCTGAAAAACAATGGGTCCGATTTCTCCGAAATTTTCTTATTTTGTTTGTTGAAACTATTGAAAATGACCTAAATCGCTTTTCCTCCAAAATCGATTGTTTTGAATATATTTTTAAGTTTAAGGAGCCTATCAAGTTTTGTTGATAATTTTTCCTAACTTAGTTTAATAATAGATGCTATAACGCTTTCTTTCTTTTAATAAATTTTTCTCAAATGACTAAAAAAACTCGAAAAACACATTTTGATGTCTAAGGACTATCCCTTATTTTATTGACATCTTTGGTCAATTGAGGGACTAAAAATTGAGCCCCTGGATAAAAATGTTAAGGAAAGAGAACATTTCAAAACTTAATGTACAATTGTTGAATAAAACTCTATCAAGTTTTCATTAAAATTCAACCAATTATGAAATTTAATTTGATTCGAAATAAGTGTACAGTAAGACTGCATTTTTGATGAATAATTTAGCTATAAAGAATTATATCAAGTTCATGCAAAAATTTAGACATTTTTATAATTAATAAAAATTTATTTTTATAAAATATTTTTCAACTTCAAATACGGACAAAATATCTGCTTAGGAAAAAAAAGAAGATAAATGAGAGGTATACTCCCTATTGCCTGTTAATAATAGAACAGAAATAAATATTGGACTGTTAATGAAATGATTAAAATAAGAAAAGAACGAAATATAAAATCGATAAATAATCTGAAGCTCCCCTTTTCAGCAATGTATTGCAGACTGTCGGGTCACTCAGTTGTACTTATACTCATCATTTTTTTTTATTTTACGCTCAATTTTATATTACTCGTGAAATAAATTCAAAGAGACCTATCGTGCCTTTTATATAAGTTTAAGGCTCTCACCTACCGACCATTTTGATTTCGTGAACGTAATGTTAAGCCTATGGAATTTCGATTACTGTTCTCAAATCCACTATTTTATCCATTTGAGAACTTTTATCTCCTTGCACCCAAAAGAGCAAAAATAATGAAGGTTTTTGCGGAATTACATTTCTTCCTGATTTTTGAAAATATTTTTAAGCCTTTTTCAGTGATTGGTTAGCAGGTTCTTAGGACTTTAAAAATATTCTAAAATGCTTTTAAAAATCGTGGAGAAAATATACTGTTCCCAGAAACCTTCCCTGCATTTTGCTCTTTTGGATGCACTAATTTGCATTCAAGCATTTAAAATAGTATAGATTTGAGAATAGTAGTAGAAATTCCAAAGGAGATTAGCATTAAGTTTACGAAATTAAAATGGCTGGTGGATCTTTAATATGACTCATTCATTTTATTGTCGAAGACGTCATCTTTTTTTTTTCTTTCCATATCTAGCTTATCTGAATTCGGAGAATCAGGTAATTTAAATAATCTAGCTTATCTGAGTAGGCTCCGAGTTTCCCAGATAGCATCTAGTTATTTGCTACTGGACTCAACATTTCCAAGGCTTTCAGCACAGGCGGCCTTAGTTTATAATAAGCGTGTAAAAAGTTTCCATTGAACTTTATATATTCATTTGAATTTTTGCTACATATTATAATTTATAACATTGCAATTTCGGAATCAACTTTCTTCATCCAGTGAAAAAAAAAATAAAAAAACTAAAGGAAATGAGGAAGTAAGGTGACGGAAAAATAGGAATTACAACTAAGAAAACATCCGATCTTTATAATTTCAATAAAGCTACGGCCTTTTCACTTTCTCATGATGACTGAGTTGATGGTCAAAAGAAGGGTTTTCGTGTATTCGTTGCTTATTCCTCAAGGTTGTGAAGATAATTCACCGCCCGCTTTTGGTTGAACTTTAACATCAGGAGGTGAAGTTCAGCAATTACTGTTTGTTTCATTTATAATGCAAATGTGTTGTTATTCTCAAGTGAAAGATCCAAGTAATTTTCTATATTTAATTTCAACAATGTTATATTCACAATGATACTCAAAATAATGTTACATTCATTTTGTTTGTGTGTTAAGAATCATATTTGATAAATTTTAGACTGCATTGATTATTGGTACAAATATTATTATACGAAATAAACGTCTCCTTATATCTTCAAAGAATTTTTTTAACTGTAGCATTAAAAAAGTATTTGTCTTAAATACTGAATAATATTAAAATGTTCCTTCTAAAAGCTTAGCGAGGTGTGATGAAAATAATAATGATTTTGTTAGCTAAAGAAAAAAGAATCAGAATCGTAAGATTGATTTGAACATTACAAATATACATTTTTTTTTTCATACTTTATAAGATTTTATGGGAAACTAGAATAGTGAATATCATAATGATTTTACGGCAGCTGAAAGTACATAAGTGTTTATAAAAAGCGTTCTCTCTGAAGAGAATACTTACAATAATTCTATCTCTGGACATCCAAGCAACCCCGAGTTAAAAGATCTAACAAATTATTAAAAAAAACTAATACTGGCGCATTTTACCTACTTAAACCCTTTTTGTTTTATTTTTTCTTTTGTGTATTTAAGTATTTAATAGTTTTCTTTCGTTTTTATATCAGATTGATAAGGAATTTCGATTAGTAGAAAAACTTCGTTAAATTATTTTTAATACACCGCAATTAATTCTCTTGCGTTTACTTTTTAATATGGCTTATAGTTTTCAGTTCGTTGTTTATTAATATACAAATAATAAAATTTTAAGAATACAAACACACATAAGAAAAATGCATATAAAAAATGTTCGTTTAGCTAAACCTCTTACATTTTTTTTTTTACTTAAACTTTTAATAACTCTTTATTACCATAAAGGTAGTGGCTATACTTGATTAATGTGGTTTTTAGTGTAAAGGTATTCTTTCACAAATTTATTACGGAAGATATATTCTGTGAAAATGAAAAATATAAAAATAAATTTTTTTTTACTCGTTAACAGGATATAATTGGAAAGGAAACAAGAAACTATCACATATGACCTACAACAGTAGTTCTAGAACTTTCTCTTCAATGTTTTTCTTGATTATAACCTTTTACTTGACGTACCTTCAGGCATACCTCCAAAATACGGTGCCTCCAAGAGGTGATTTTCGAATTATATTGTTCTGTAGCGAAAGCTTATAACTGTGGTTCATAAATTTCGAATCGGAAGACATTATTAATTGATAATAGAATCACTGTTAAATTATAAATGAAAATTCTCGCTTTTTAAAAATTTAATTCGAGATTCGGTCATTTTAATTATGACTTTTTTTATTATCTGCAAAATCGATTTCAATGTACATGACAATGTCATGCCGGATACACTATTCTTATATATATTTACTTCGAAGGAAAATAAATTCTTGATAATATATTTGAAATTAACAAGTTATAATACGTTTTTTGTATACTAAAATACTTTCTCATAAGAAAAAATAATTATGACGAAGTGTTTGTACTTTAATCACAAATATAGCTTCTTTTCATCAACTTGCACAACGTAAGTCTTCTGATATTACCGAGTTGCTACCTAATTGAGAAATTTATTTTTTTATTTATTTTGCCTTAAAGGAGCTCTTCCCAAATTTTACGTCAGGAATAAAAGAAATTTCAAGAGGGCTTCTCATGTTGGTCGATTATTTGTGTTATTTGGATCGATTCCTCAAAAAAATTTCGTAAATAAATTTTTAAGGTTTCTAAAATTTACTTTCATCTAACTTTTTAGCTAAAAACAACGTAATATGTAAACATATTTATAGATTTATTACAATAGTTATAAATTAAAGGGTTTCAGGAACCTTAACTTTCCAAAAAGGTTTTTAAAATGCTTTTTTTTAACTTCTTTATTATGCATAAAAATCAACTCAAAAGAAGAGATTTTGTGAGTTTGAAATGGTTTCATATGTGTAATTTGATTGTTAAGTATGAAAATTATTTTTTTAAAAAAAGTTAATGCCTGTATTTTAAGGACTTGAATGTTTTTTTCAAGAAATGTGAGTTTCATTTCACGTTGAACGTACGGTTCGAATATTATGCGAATACCACAAAAATAGTCTCAAATTAAACTTAATATTTGCTTTCATGTCCTGAAACTATTTTCAAAATACTTATTTAATTTTTTTTTTGAAAAAAAGTTAAAATTTAAAAATTGTAAATTTTTGAAAATTAAAAAAAAAAAAACTCTTAAAATTTTTTTTGTACAATTACTTTAAATTCGGGTTTCAGGTTTAAGAAAACAATACTTAGAAAATATGTACAAATTTTCATCCATTTATAATAATCATTTTTTCATACGTTTTCCGTGAAATTTGAAAAAAGAATCTTTTTACAAAAATCACTTTAAAGATAGAAATTTTTATAATTTCATACCCATTATAATAGCCGACATAAAAAACATCTTAAATAATAATAATAATAATTAAGTCATTATATATATATATATATATATATATATGTATTATATAAGCCTGTTTCAGTTGTTTCGACATTTTTGGCGTTTTAAAATATACACATATTTACAAAATGTAGCGGTATTATTGACTTAAATTTAGATTTAAGTTACACGGAATAACTTTTTATATACATATAACGACCATCATTTATATATAACTCATGCTACTTTATATATTTTGTCTCAAATGTAAAAAAGAAACAAAAATGTGGGGAAAATAGTGAAAAGCTAAAATTTTGAAAAATTTCAAACTTATTTTAGTTACTAATATGAGAAAGCATTTATAATTGTAAAATAAAGTCTTAATTTTAACAATGTGACAATTTCTACAAATGACGACCGATCTACAAATTTAAAAGTAATCTACAAGTGACTTCATTTTGATTAGATATATCTTTGCAACTAATTGAAATATTAAAAAACTGATTTTTGTGTCAAATTATTGAGAATAATCTAAATTGCATAAAGATATTATTTTCAAAAAATCAATTTATTGAAAATTTTAAGGCTCCTGGCTCCCATTCAAATACTATCAATTCCCGCTAACAATGAAATAAATTGAAGTACTCTTTCAAGCATTCTCGAGCACGATTGACTGATATGGAGGAAAATGAATTGAGGATAACTTTTTGCTGTATATCCTTAAATGCATTGTTAAAGCTCAATAAACTGCTTTAAAATAATCAAGAAAATACCTAAAACTTTATAAAATGTCCAATATACATCAATGTCTTACAAAATTGTCTAAGAATTAAAAAAATCAGAAAAGGATACAAAAAATGGTTAATAAATATTTATTTCCTTAATTATGATTAGATTTTATATACACCTTAGAAATGTCTACCAGTGCTTCAATTTAAACACATGATCTGTCTTCGAAATTAGTACCTTGCTATTCAGTGTAAAACATAGATATTTCACATTGTTTATTGTAAAAGACAGATGCATTTTTCTGAGAATCATTGCTCAAAAGTTTTAAATAATTAACACGATACGTTTAATAGATGCCAGCAAAAAGTTAAAACAAAAATTTATCTTCTGATTCTTTGAAACAACACCATAACACTAAGATTAACGGACCAGGAAATAATTGTTAAGGTTTCCTTAATACTCATTTATTCTCATGTTGGGGTTTTCCTTTCATTTTTTAATGAATTGACTAATAATCAACAAATCAGAATCTCACACAGCTTACGCAAACATGATCATGAGGGTAAGTTAAGATCTTGTAAAGGTAAAAAACCCAACATCCCAAAATCTTGAATGCACACATTCATTCGCCCGCTGTTTTACGTCACTCGATCTGGCGACCAATAAGAGCAGTTACGCTCCTCCGTGCCTCCGAGTTAAACTTCGGAACATGCTTCCGAAACTGTCACAGAAATTTAACAGACCTCGAAAAACACAGCAGGGATAGCATCAGTTCGCGTATCAAGAGGGTTTGCAGTGATTCGGAAGGGGTCTTGGAGCGAAATGGAATGAATGGTTTCAGCGGGAGTTTCGATTTGAACTGCTATTTCCTCCGCATCGTGTATTGATATTTAGGGAATAGCTGAATAAATTACAAAGGCTTTTCTTCTCTACTTCATACTTCTGGTAAGTTTTTTTTTTTTTTAATATTAAAAAAGGGGAAATATCTGTTTAATAAAGCATGTTAGCATTCGCTCCTCTATGTCTTAAAATTTTTTTATATATATTTCAGCTTCTACACTAATCAAATGCCTTAAAACTTCGGCTTATTTGTAAAAGGAAAAAATAAGGAAGAATAATGTATACATAGCATCACTAAGAATCAAGTTTGAGAAACTGAAATCCCTAACATACTGATATAAGTAATTGTATTTAAAAGTACCCTGTGAAACTGCATATTTTGAGATGATGAATGACATTTTTTTTGAGTCATGAAAATTAAATGAATTATATTTCATGAAGAAATTACCCCCATCGTGATTTTTGAAAAGATCTGAATTTACTCGTATCATTATTATCAATTTGAAATCCCATATGGTATTTTTTTCCTAGTTTTACTTATGTATTAGCACATTCTCAGGGCAGCAGTTTGTATCTCTTTCCATTTCTTTCTGTTTTGCTTTTCGTGTTTAAGAGTTAATATGAAGAACGAGACTGATTTAAAATTATTAAGATCATTTTTTTAAAATGTAAGATACATATATTCTTTTGAAATTTTGAGCACATTATTTTTGAAAGTATAAATTATATCGAGTTTTCTTTCTCTTTCCCTAATTTTGAGAAACAGTTTAGCTAACGAAAATAAGGTTATTAATGACATCCAGATTTATTTATTCCATTCATTAACTTTCCAAAAAGAATGATCTATAATATATGTTAACAATAAAACCTATATTTCTTCTACTAGATAAATTGATATAAAATTAGTGCTCTTTCTTTCTTAGTACCAATTTTTACTTCAGCAGATAGAAGAAATTAATTCAAACTGCCATATTTATCAATACACATTATTTTAATATGCACATTATTAACATACATTACTCTTTACATTAAGATTATTAATGCATTATAATTATATAAGATTTCACTCTTTATTATCAAAACAATTTTTAAGAAATTTTAAATAGAAGAAAGACATAAAATATGCAAATTAGAATAATTTGAAATACTAAATATTTGTTGAAATAAAAAGAAAATCTTCATAATAGAATAACCTTTGATCCATTTTTAATTGCATTATGATATTAATTAGTTGACTTCTGTCTTTCTGTATCATAAATAAATAAAACGCAAAACACTAAATTATTTCTGTCCCAAATATTCTCATCACTTATTGACTTGAAGTAAATGTATCTTTAAATCTTTATTCTAATCAGCGAGAAAAAGAATGAGAACAAATAACTTTACAAATATACATAGGGAGAACTTCCTCGTGTGGTTTTTATCACTTTTGTATCCCGGAATGAATAAAAATGGAATTTCCGCAACTTCCTACGGTTTATGCGGCAGTATCCACTGTAGGAAGAGCGATCAACCACATGAGTAACATGGAGTTGACCGTGACCGTTCGGATTTAAGGACAGTAAATGTGGGTTGTCTAGGTTGTCTAACTGGAGAAGTACTGGATCTTGCACGATATTCCTTATATTTTTGGCAATTCCGTGAGAAGAGTACCCTTTATCATTTACAGTCTGTCATCTTTTAACGTATTCATCTCATTCATTTGCATAAATTATTATAATTTTTCTCTACAACGAGTATTCAAGTTGCATTTTTTTTTGTTTCGAAAAGCAAATCAGCTGAATACAACCAAGGAAGAGAATGTATATATTTTTTCCCGTTAACAGTAGGTCAATTTTAGAAGGTCGTTGGAAAAAGATGGGCGAAAAAATGTTATAAAAGTAAAATGAATTTAAAAGTAGGTGAGCAGCAACGAAACTATTTATTTCATTGAGTTTATGGATACCTTTTTGTATATACCATTTCTTTATGCACTAGTTATTTTTTTAATGTACTCTTTTTATAAATTATAGCGCTTTATTCTTTCTATACAGTAATAAGTTAACATGTCTCCATCTTTTTTGCATAGCTTTATAGGAAATACAGTGTTATACTTTTTTTAAATCACTAATTAAAAGTAATATGTGTGATGATAACCCATACAACATTTATTATGATGCTACGTTAGTCGCGTGGTCATGGTCGTGAACTCGTGGCATCGTTGTTTTAGTCGAGTCGGGGATTTGAGTTCTGTTTCTAGTGAAGAACCATCATGCAGCGAGACTGATGCGTATGTCGGGGATCAAAATACTTCCTCTGGCGTGGTGTAAAAGTTTGGAGAGTAGGAGTGCTAGCTCAAGTGATCGTGGTTCATAATTATGAGGACCATGGCAAATAGACTCGTGTAGCTACCAAGTTGAAATGTTAAACAAAATTGACTAGTTCAAAGTACATTTACATACTAATATCCAGAGTACCTATAAAATGTTTATCGGAAATCTACTGCATTTTTCGTAGATTCATTGGGTATTTCTGGAACGTACGTTGTTGTATGGGAAAAAAGATTTCAGTTGCCTGCAATTACAATTAATGCATGTGAAAACGTTTATTCAATGAAAGTCAGTTGTACGCAGTAAAGAAATTTGCAGGTAATTATTTAGCTTTTATCATCTCTGTTACTGTAATGCTGAAAAGTGCCAAAAAGTTGTTAATTTATTAAATGGACAAATTAATATGTTGTCCATTTAATATATCGGGTTAAATCAATTATTTAGAAACAAAGTAATAACATTTTAAATGTAAAATTGTATCGATTTTTTGAAAAGAAGTTAAAATAAAATGGATTTTTAAACATGATTTCTTTTTTTCAATCCATGAAGAGGGAAAATACTTCAATAGTTTAATTTAATTAAAATTACATTCCTTACCTTTAATTTTACTTTTTGGAATTACTCTTTATTTACAAAATTAGAACTGAATTTTTATTATTAATATTTTGTGTCGAATTTCTGTTATTTTGTTACAGTTTTAGAATTAAAAAAAAAAGACTTCAAAACCAACCGTTGAGAAAATTACATCAGGTTTCGAAGAACTACTTGAAATTTTGATACAATAGTAATTAGCGATGACGACTTTAAGAGGGTTTCTGGTGTACTGATTTCAGAGTTATATTAAAAATTTGAACCAAATTCTTTCGGTCCTGATTTTCAAATTTTTGTATTTATTTAGCTTTCAATTAAAAATGAACAGAGCTCAATTAGATTACAAGATGAATTATTAGGTCTAAAAAAATCGCAAAAAAACAGTACCTCTTTTTTGAACCACCGAAAAATTATTATTCAGTAATTTAAATGACTAAGTTATATATCGTCATCTTACATATTACATTAATCACTATTAAGAAAATATAATTTCTGAGTTTTATTTAGTTATTTTTTTTGTTGAAAAGATCACTCTTCTTAAGAAATACCACCACGAATTAAAAGAATGTAAAACACATTTTTATACCGCAGTTCAAGCCTTTTCTTGTCTGTATATATAACGAAGAATTTGAATTTTGAATATATATATATATATATATACTCGTGGATATTTCTTAAAAAATTTCTAAGTTTGGTATCAATTTCTTTACAGTCATGCTTCTCTAAAATGAAATTAAAAATAGAGTTTTTCTTATTGTGACATAAGTGTACTTTTAGAAAAAAATGAGTTAATGATAATTTTAGTGAGATATAGATACTCTCACTTTATATTTAAAATATCTAATTCGATCGAGCTCGATTTTTTCGTAAATTATCAAGAGGATTGTTGTTTGCTTATATTTTTACATCGATTTACTGCGCAAACCCTTAAGGCTCCCGTCTACCCGTTATTTTGATTTTGCGAACGTAATGCCAATCCTTTGAAACTTTTTCTATTGTCTTCAAATTTATACTACTCTATATATTTGAATGCAAAAAAGTTCATCCGCAACAAGTAATGAAGGGTTCTGCCGATTTATTCTCCCTCAGATTTTTTAAAAAAATTAATGATTCGTCAGTGAATTTTTCGAACTTAAGAAAATATTCTAAAATATTTTCCAAACATTGGGCAGAAAACGTAATTCTACAGAAACATACCTTTTTTTTTCGTTCTTTCGGATGCACTTTTTTGTATTAAAAAAAAAAAAAGTTATAGATTTGAGGACGTATAATAGAAATTCTATAGGATTAACATTACGTTTAGGAAACCAGAATAGCTAGTAAATAGGAGCCTTAAATATCTTATGAGGAAAAAGGATTTAACTATTCTAAAAAGACCAGCTAAATAATTCGAATAATTTTGTTGGTTTTTTTTTTTTTTTTTCCCATTGCGTGATAATACCTTTGAATCTGTCTTGTTTGTAAATACATTTACCTATTTGCAAGTGTGAATTATCTTAATATTTTCTGTTTTTTTTCTGTAGATATAAATATATCGAATATCACAGCTATTTAAAAAAATTCTCCATATCTTATTTAAAACTGACATGACAGGCGATAAAAAAAAAAAGGAAGCTAGGAAAGGTTTTCAAATTACCAACTTAAAGCTCTATTTCAGCGTGCATCTGATTACGTAAGCTTCCTTCTGACCGAAAATTAATGAATAATAAGGACATCATTAATATGTCTGGCATGGTGGGTGAATTTTTAACAAGATCTTAAACCGGTATAACTCAGTCATTGGCTTCTGAGATTAGAAAATTCTCAACTACTCTTTATTTATTTGAATGGGCTTTAATAAACAGGAAATATAATAAAAATACCGTTAGGTATTTGAACTTTTTTCCAAGTAAAATATCTCTAAAAATAACAGTAATGAATTCTGAATTTATTGAGGAAGCTTTAAACGTATCATTATCGAAGTTTTTTCTTTTCCATTTATTACCTAACGAGGGTTATCGTAAAGTTTCAATTATTGAACAGAAATAACCGAGATATCGGTATAAAACTTATTTTGTATATTAATTTATACTTTTGTACATACTACTGTAAATTACGGATACTCATATTTATTATTAATGATTTGATTTTGGGTATCTGTAGATTAAAATAACCTTTGTATTGCAAATTTTTAATTATTACTAAAAATAATCGAGATAGAAACTTAATTTTTATTTATCATTCTTAAGACTTATCTACATAATCACTAACCAGAATTATATATTTCTACTTGGATTTCCTGACGTTTCGGAAGTTGTCATTTTTTTTAATTCTATCTTCTCCTTTCTTCTGTTTACTTCAAGCTTCGGCTTCTTGAAACCAAACAAATCAACATTAATAACCTGTAATATACAATATTATGTACATAAAGATGAATTAATATGTGGAATAAATTTTATTCGGTATCTTATTTCTTTGTAATAATTAAAATTTTATAATACCCCCTTGAATATCGAGATATAGTTCAGAAACATAACATTTATTTTTAGAGAAACGGTTATAAATTATTAAGTATATAACTATTACATTGGTACAATTTCCTGATTATGCATTTAATGGCTGTGCAAAATTTTGAAAAAATTAGCTAACATTTTAAGAGAAAGTTAGGGGGAAATCAGCATCAACTTTCGCGATATTTCTGCAGTTTTCTCTTATTTATAAATATTTAAGTTTCCAATTAAAATTATAAAACATTGTAGTTAAAGTTGTCAAAAAAGGAAAATTTAACATTTAAAATTCGATCAGAAAATAATTTCAAAATAATGGTAGAATTATACTTTTTATGACTTCACATATATTTTTAATGTTACAGAATTTATTATTACAAATACTATTATTATCGAAATACTTTTAAATGAATGAATTAAGTTTGCGCTTATATAAAATGAAGATCTTTTGTTTTATTAAAATAATTATATGTCAATTTTTAAACAAAAGAAGAAACAGGCTATGCTAAGTTTTAATTAATTAAAAACATATGTATTTTCTCAGAACAAAGAAATATGATTACATATGGAAAAAAATATTGAATTCAACTAAGAAAATAATATTTTGTACTGTGATTCTTTGTTATTGAATAAATTAGATTGTGAACGGAGAGAGAGAGAATCACTTAATATGTTTTACCCTTAGACAACAATACTGGGAATTTCATAGCTTTTTACTATTTCGTGCGTATTAAGTTTAATTCTATAAATATATAATGTAGCTTAAGTTAAAAGTCTGTTAATATAGAATATTAAAAACTAATTGTAATGATAAACTTTGAAAAAATTGCTCTAATCAACAGTCCTGCAGATGATTTCAGTAAAATAACTGCGTTCTAAACAATTTAAAGTGTTTCGGAGGTTACAAAAAATTAAAATAACTTTTTTACTCGAACTTTTTTCTGACTGGCCTTGAAAAGATAAGTCCATATAAGTCCTTCAGCATCTAATAGGAATAAAATATTTTCTTCAATAAAAAGCTTTCTCTAGAAGTTTTCCTTGCAGAAAAATGATGACAACAGTGATCGTTGGACCGTTTCAGTTATTAAAATGTTATCAGAGTGCTTCCAATTTAATGGATGAAGTACAGTCGCCAATTTGGTAGAATAAGAACCTCATGATTATGTTCAAGGTTTGTATCCACGAAAGATATTCGAATAGAATAGTCAAGCCTCTTACAACGCAATTAATTAGTATTCCGTTCTAAGAAACCGTGCTATAAGAAACTCAGAATTTATTTAAATCAGGAAATGCGCCCAATGGAAATCGAGTTACGAAAAACATAGAAATAAGACAAAACAGATAATTTATACCGAATTATGTAGAAACCGCATTATAAGGAACTCAGAATACCAATTGAATGAATTGGTATAGAATCTTATAAATAAATAAATTACTCATATTTCTTTAAAGTCCGAATCGTAGATTCATTCAATTTTAAAGATTTTGCACAACAGACGATATTTTTTTCTCCATCCATCTAACGATTTGAAACTTGGATTTTGTCCATAAAAGATGTATATTCTCTTTTTAAATGTTAAATTTTATTTATTTCATTTTGCAAACCTAGGGATAATATTTTTTTTTCCAGATAAATATTACGGCAAATAAGAAGTTTCACCTAAATATTCTCTTATGTTATACAAATCCGATAACATTCACTAAACAAGTCAAAAGAACTTTATAACTCATACACCCGAACTCATTCAAAGACTATCTTAGAATAAATTAAAAGAGAGAGAGAGATAGATACTTTATTGTTTTCTCCTTTTTTTTTTTGAGAAATTCCCTGAAACCTAGAATTGATATAAACAGGGGAATATAACCCATAAATGTCTACTTCTAAAATTTAACACATAGAATAAGTGCTGCCATAGACAAATTTTTCAATCCATTTCAGTTGTAGGAATGTTTTTGTACAAAAAACGCAATATTTGGAGACCATGCTACAGAATTGTCACAGTTTTCGATCCACGTTGTAAGGAAATCACGTTATAAAAATACCATGTTTTAAAATACTTGACTGTAATAGAGACTATCATATATTTTATTCAATTTACATAGATTATATTTCTTCTACATTTTTTTTTATTTCAGTACTCGTTTATAGAACTTAAAAAATATTTTTAAATCGAATATCTTTAATCTATTTTAAATCTTATGGCTGTTGTAGAAATATTCATATCTTGAAAGAGTAGTAGTAAGAAATACTTAAAGGATGAAAAATATGGAAAAAATAATCCTTTTATTTCCTAATTTTAAATAAAAATTATTTAAATGTTTTGTAACAATGAATGGTATATAATTATTTAAAACGGGTGTGTTCTTTATTCCAGACATGTTGCTCATACCCGAAAAGAGAGTAAAAACCTTGTTTGTGAAATTAGTTATAATTTTTTTTTAACTGTTCATTCTCGGATTCCTTTCTTCCGTTTTCTGGTGCAATAGTCTGGGGCAGGTATTGAAATTTGTGATTTTCACATGAATCGCCAGGAGAACCGCATGTAGAGTAATTACCCTCGGTCTCTGTCCGGATATTTCACACGAAGACAAAACACGAGTTCTAATTTAGGAGTTTCTCCATTCACTGGTCTATGACGGTTGGCCCAGTAAATCAACATGAATTGCATTTGTGGTAAAGAAATCTCATTTGATCCTTTGTTTCATCTGTCACGGCTCTTCAAAAATTCACCTAAATAAAGAAAGAAAATTTAGCTCCAGTTGCAGCGTGATTGGTAACAGGATGGAGTGGAGGGACATTCCGATCTTACCGACGGTCACTTAAGAATTATTGCTTCAGTTCTGTCTCGAAACTGGTTCACACTGGACGAGAGCAGATCCATTGTACGTCACGTGACCTAAAATTGAAATCTTTGATCACATTTTTTTTTATTTGAGGTCCTGTTGCGATAGCTCAATTGCCCAGACTTTCAGGTATTTAATGGGATTTTTCCATCTAGGTTTCTCTTGCACTGTTATACTCAGTAGAGTGCAGAAGGAAAACTTTGCAATTAAGATGATTTCAACAATATTTCTTCATTTCGGCATTCACTGCAACTAATTACAAAGGAAGATAAAATGTCTTAAGTAAAATATTATTACTGAATATATATATATATATATATATATATATATATATATATATATATATATATATATATATATATATATATATATATATATATTGTATTGTCATTTTTTTCTACGAAAACGTCATCCACATCTTGGTTGAAAGGACTATATATATCAATAAATTTGTTCCAAGGCTAACATAAATTCATATTTGTCATTTAAACAAACGTAGATATTTAAAAATGGTCATAAACATATAAAATTTTTCTCTGCGTTTTTACTAATGGCATTAAATTGTTATTCTTAATAATATAGTATTTAAAAATATGGATGATCTAAATATTTTTCCAGAATAAAGACGAGTATTTATTATAAATATAAATTTAAGTACACAAAAAGTCATTCACAAGATTTTCAAGGAAAAAAAAAAAAAAAAGGATTTTTGGTAGGAGGGCATTATTTTAACCACAAAGCATTATGCAACATCCTTGTTTCTTTCCACGTAGGTGGTGTCGAACGCCTGAAAACTGTTCCTTTTACGCATCTTCAATATATACTCTATTTAAAAGTCAGAGGCAGATGTAAAAGTAAAATAAAAATAAGATATTTTCCTTGTGTTTTTCTCCATTAAATTCCTTTGTCTAAACAATCTTATAAACAATTATCTTGGCTCTGATTATTAGGACTTTCAAACAATTTTGTAAAATGTTCTTATAAAAAATGATTAGAAATGAAAAATGAAAATGAAATGAATGAAAAATTAGGTTTCTGGTCTTTTATTTGATTAGGTTGTATAATGAACGTATTTTTTATTATATTTATTAAAATAATGAGACTTCCAGCTATATTTAAAGACATAATTGATTAATTACGATTCATAATTAGGAATAATAACATATAAAATGATAAATCGCTTTAATTATTTTATTTAATGATCAAAATAACAGCATAATAAAGACACTTAAAACGAACAGCATTGTCTTAGTGAAATGCGTAGAAAGTTTAAATGGTCGGTAATTTTGGCTCAATCCAAAATAGACTAACGAAATTTAAAAATCCTGATTTAAATAGGGGAGAAAAAAGTTGGAATGTTCCATTACTCTAAAAATTAATATGCAACATAAAGATAAGTATCCTAATAATTCATCATGGGGAAGATTATTATTTTCTTTCAACAAAATTCTCAAGTTTACGTGATTGTAAGATACAGTGAAGCACTTTTTTTTGCGCATAGTAACACCCCCTCCTGGTCATTGATTGTTCCATTTTCCATTATAAGTCTTAAAATATATAGTCATTAAATTACACAGTCAAATGAAGTGGAAGATGGATGAACCAAATGAAAAGATTTTTATTCACATTATGAATATTTAAAGTTAATGCCTATCTGCTCTCTCTGTGGTTAATTGATCTTAAAGTGCTTGAATAATCATTTGGGATAGTATATTTCTTTCCAATTCATTCGGGTTTGAGTAAGTAGAATAACAGGAGTTGAGGGTTCGATTCCTAAATCATTTATCTATCTCTTCACTGTGATCGTTTCTGGGATTACGAACAGTTGGTCCAGATGTCTCTCTCAGATTTCCTATCATTAACTAACTAATTTCCAATTCAAATATTAAATTATTCCAATATTAAATTATATATGCATCCGATCCATTCATTATAATTCATTTTGTCAATCTAATCCACATGAATCACGTTTCATTTCATTGGAAGAGAATTGGAATTCAAACACAATCAAAAATAAGCCCAAAGTGTTAGAGAAAATCGCGATAGAGCCTAAAGTCACAATTTTATTACATTAATTTACCATAAGTGTGATGAAAGGATCACAGTTACCTGTTTCTTTTGGCAGTTTCAATATTTTTTAGTAAACTTTTTTTTGTTTCTAAAATAATAATAACTTTAGTATGATGGAACTTCCAGTGTCTAAGGTCATACTAAAAGGGAAACTAAGAAAATAGTGTATGTTCTTAATGTTTAGTGAAATCAATGTGTAATACGCAATAGAATCAATTTAGGTTTCACGCTATTTGAATCAGACTTTTGTAAGTGATTTTTAAGTTCTGAGCAAGGCCGTCGCAACATAACTGTAACATCGTTTCTTTAACCTATTGTTTAGTTTGCTCGTTTAAGTCATCCCATTCGTACATCTACGCTTCAGCTACCAAAATATTGCACGCAAGACTGTTACCTAATTACCATATTTCAAAATTTTGTTATTAAAATAAATTTTTCCTCATCTTGATAGCAGTATTTCGAAATAGTTTTACTTCTTTTTTGTTTCTTTTCGTAAGAGAATTTTTTATTTCTGAAAAAGTAATGGGATCAAAATTACGCGAGCTAATTTTCTGTAAAAAAAATAGCAGTTCATAAACCAAAGTTCCGGAAGAAAAATGTGCTTTGTTTTTTTTATTACTTCTGAGCGAAATTTCGAAAAGTTTCCTTTTCAGTCTAGAAATTAAAAAGAAAAATTATTTAGAGGCAAATCATATTAATCGAGGACTCGGAAAAATAAAGCTCCGAAATGTCCCCATAAATGGGCGAGTCCGTGAACATCACCATTAGGTTACCGCGGCCACACGCAATAGCTTCAAATAACATGAATATTATTGACAATGTAACTACATACAAATTCAATCCAGGCTACCCCATCGGAATCTCCCCCGGGGTTCTCCAGCGATCCAATCTACTTTTGTGAACCAATTTTTCAATTTTTCTTCCATCTTTCTTACATTTGGACCAGTGGTTCCCAAAGTGTGTACCGTGGCGCGTTGGAGAACCATTGCATCTTCACACGGGTGCCGAGGAGTCTTCCATTTTGATCTCTTACTTGTGATTATTTGTGATTTTACAAAGGGTAGGGCCCCTGAGAATATCTCATTTCAAAAAGGGTGCCGTGATTTGAAGAAACAACTGATCTAGATCACAGTTACATGCGGTTTGGCGAATCATAGCCTCATTAGGTTCTTACGCCATAGACCCCAACTTCCACACATTCCAGTGCACTTTTTTTTTTATTCCTGACAATTTTATTTCGTGGGGAAGAAATGCATTAATTTTGCTTACTAAAACATAAATGTACAAAGATTTGGATCTATTTTGTGATTAATGCCGAGTTAATGTCAGTCTCCCTTTTATCTCTATTTAGCTTCATAATTTCTTACCATAAATAAGTATTATTCACGATGTAAGAGTTTGGCATTAGTATTTTTTCATATATCGTTTGCTATAATGTGCATCTAATTTTCCTCAAAAAATTAAAATTTTGAAATAATACATTTCTTTCAAAATATTCATACTATGCATTATTTTGAAGGGAAGTAATAAATATTACTGTGGTATATAAAGTGTATATATATATATATATATATATATATATATTATATATAGAAAGGAGAGAGTATATATATATATATATATATATATATATATATATATATATATAACCTTTTTATTAATGTAAATATTTTTATTGAGATGGAAATAAAATGATTATGTAGATATTCAATCTATCGATTGCCACCATCCGGTCAGTGTGTAACAAATTCATTATGTACCTAAAAGAAAAAAAAAGGAGATAAAAAAAAAAAAAACGGAAGTACAAATCTTGGCCCGCGATTCTACCATTGTAATCAACTTCGTCCATTGAACTTGAACTGTCAGATATTAACGCTTAAACGCTTAAGCTTTCACGGTTATCAGAGAGAACAAAGCGTAAGAACCAATATGACAAGTTCGGTAGCAGAGAGTTGACCTTAACCTTCCTAAATGTTTCTGAACTGAATACCGAAATACTTCCACCTGGGCAAGGTCAATACAGCGTTTTTAAAAATGCAGATAGCGTTAGAGACGTTAAAGTCTCTCTCTGTCCTACAAACAAGTATTCAACGAGTATCAAACTTCTTTCGAGCTTATAAGACACTTGAACAAAACGGAGATGTGTCTTGCATTAATTAGGTATTCAAATTTATCACAAACATTCAAAGTTCCTGGGGCAATAGGGCAAAAGTTTTATGAAGAATAATCTAATAGATATAATATATAAGAACTGATTTCTCGAATAATACAGATGCCAAAGCGAATCCGAACACAAGTTTATAATTAATGGTTTTATCACTAACTGTTATATGGAATAAATTTAAAAAATGGTTGCTAAATCGATAATTAATTCTCTTTTCTTGTAAAAAAAATCGCAGCTAATTTTTCTTAAAACTGTTTATGATTCATTGTTTCCTTTATAGAATTTTGGTAACCAAAAAGCAATAAAATAATCTTCCTGAGTCTTCATCCAGGAAATTAAGTCTCACAGTTATATACAACTTAAATGTTTTTGAAAAGAAATATTTGAAAATCATTGATTATACAAAATTTATTTTCAAATTTTTTATACTATTTGTTCAAAAATTTGCAAAATAATTAAAAATACAATTTATTTCTTTTTAAATGTAAGTATTTCAAGAAAAATGAAAAGAAATAACTTTATGTCCTTTTTAAAAATATTTTTAAAAAAATACACGGGTTTTTCAGTATAATTTTATGCAGATGTTTGTTGTTAATTTTAGATATGCAATAAACCTAGATGTTTTTAAATCTAGTATACTTTTTTTAAACTATTGTACTAATTTTTTCATTTGCTACATTATTTTAATTCCAAATATATTTTTCTTTGTTTCTTATTATACGGTTATTTTTTCATCGAAGATTCAATTATTCTTCAATTTTACTTTGTTATCTTAAATTTTTTTAATTATATTAACTTGTGTAAGATTCATTAATTAATTTTGTTTTTTATGTCAAGACAAAAACGCGATTATTTTTTGACAATATTTTATTCAGTAACATTCATTTTCATCAGATTTTACTTTTCTATGTAATGTTCATCTAATTTTTATTGTAACGATTGTATAGAGTTCTCATTCAGACAAGTTTTATCATAGTACCTTTAACATTGCGATTAAAATTATAATGATTTTTTTAACGTAAATATCAGTTTTGTTACAATGGTATAAAATTTCTTCTCTCAAAATCTTGATGAAAGTATTTAAATAAGTAACAAACAATCCGGAAAAATAATTGTAATAGACAATCATTTGTTAAAAATAACAACATTGGTATTCGAAATTAAGGGAATTCACACATTTAATCGAATTTCTCGAAAAGTTCTGAACTGAAGATTAAACGAATGCTTCAAAACAAAGATTCAGTTTTAGTGTTGCGCAAGTGTATATGTGCGTGTGGGTTGTGTGGAGGAAAATGTTTCGTAAGCGAACGTACCAATATCCAAACTTCGTTCGTTCGTACACATCGTGTTTCGTACCGTGGTGTTTAATATCTTTATTCAGATGTTTAAACCTTTATTCAGATGACGCAATTCTGCAGGCCATAGGTTGATATTTGGCGGGCCACATGCGGCCCGAAGGCTTTGCCAGGCCTGGTCTAGAGGAATCCAGAGACCCGCTACATGTTCTCCAATGTGAGAGAAAGAGACGGCCACGGAGGTTTGATTGTCCAATCAAATATCATGTTCGACGGGCACACAGACCTCCTAGCCCTTGACAACGTCTTTGAGATAGATGTGAGATATAGTTATGAAACCCTGGAGTCCTTTGTTTGCCTTTTTAGGGGAACAGTTGGCTTTGATTTAATTCTTATGGATGACAATATTCTCACACATAGGGCTTATCTAACCAATAAATTTTTGAAAAACGAGAATATTCGCCGATTGCATTGGCCAACCAGTTCTCTAGACCTTACCCTTAACAGTTTATTTAGGAAGCTATTGGAAAGACAATAATTATTCGTTTTTTTCCTCCCAGAACCATCCAGGAGCAGATAGTAGCGTTGTTGGAGAAGTGACTGACTGCCCCAAAGGCTCATAAGCCGTTTCCTTCCAGTATAAATAAACGCTCTACAATCTGTATAATTGTAAGAGGGGGTCATACACGATACTAACCCTTTTTTTTTGTTCTTGTGATCTCTCTTTTAGACATTCCTGAATCGATAAACCGCACTTACGCACGCACACACACATATATAATCAACGCTGAAATTCTCCTAATTTTGAACATCTGTGTAAATACAATATAATAATTCGTGCATTACTTTGCTTTTCTATAAATTCATTATAGTGTATTTTGAATAATTTTAAGATATTTTTAATGAGAGTATTTGTTGCTCATTGTTGTTTTTAAAATGACCCTTTTAACATTTACTTTCTTTTACCACAGGTGTATTTAACTAAAGCATAAGAGGTTCGTTTCTTTTAAAACAAGCAAAATGGAGTATGTTGCTCAAGCTTTCCGAGCGCCTTTCGAGTTTTACAGTTGGATGATGTCCAAAAGCGGTATGTAAAATGCATATAATTTTTCTTAACTTTTAATAACTCTGGTACACGGATATAAAGTTGGCAGTATATCGTTAAAATGTCAACACGAAAATTGCTCTGCGTTACTTTACTTGCATGTATTGGAACTTAGCTCAATTCATTATTTGTTATATTAATATAGATTAGCTCATTCCTTAATGAAAATTTTGTGAATTTCAAATGAATGTAAGCGTAGTTAAAAATAACAACTTTAACATTTCCCATAGAAAACTTTCTAATTAATTTTTTATACAAATGAAAAAAAAGTATGCTGTAATATTAACTCATTATATGAATTTAAAATTTTCGTAAAGCTGGAATCTTTGTCTAGAATAAAGGTTGAAACGAAATTTGATCATTTGAATAGGAAGTCACTCAGATTCAATAATCGATATAATTCAAACGAACCAATTAATAAGCAACAATACTCAAATATTATTTCGATATATAATAGAAGTAAGAATAATATAGCTGTTTTAATAAACCCAAAGACGAAAGAAGAGCAGCTCATAAAAACTATTACGCTGCATTAGTAAACTAATTCTAGAAAATATCTAACTTGGAGCAGTTAAAAAAGTTAAATAATATTTAAGATATATATATATATATATATATATATAAATATAAAATAAAAGTATTTTTAAGTTTTTTTAAAAAAAATATCATTGAAGGATTACTTTCTTTAATTTTATTAATATATTAGTTCTTAATTCTTAAAAAGCTTTTAATAAATATGGCCAAAACAGAAACCCATTTCTGGAATGAATTTTATAAATTTTATCATCAGAATAATACATTAATCAGAATAAAACTACTTTTCTAATTCAAAGAGTGGTTGAATTTCAGATCGTGTAATATCTACTACTAACTGTAAATATATATATATATATATATATATATATATGCCTTTGTTACCAACTTAGAATTATTAATCCAGATCCAGATTATTTTTTGTTTCCTGGATTCTTATGAATAATCACTGTCTTAACCTCATACATGATTAAGCTATCGAGAAACTAAAATTTCAATAGTTGTAAAATCTACAAGTCGAAGGTTTTTTTAATCGTCTGGTGACGTGGGGTTATGTCTGAAATTTTAAACTAAAAGAAGTGTTTGGAATATTAAATATAGAAACTATAATTATTTGGCACTGTAATCCGACAAGATGTTTTAAAATGATGTTTCATATAATAATATTTTGGAATAAAATTGTTGTGTTTATTTAGAATTAAAATACGTATTATTTTAATAAATAAGTTAATGGGATTTTTTTATATTAATTAGACAAATTCTGTCTTTTTAATGACATAATTAATAAAAATGTAAAAATGTGGATCATTGCTTTCACACTAGGAAAATTGTGCCGTTGCTACATATTTAAGACCAAAAAAAAAAAAAAAAAAAAAAAAATTCCATCCTTCTTTTATGATCTTGTGTACCCATCCACATTCCTACTTAGGTCATGGCCGAAGGAAACCGGATGATAGTCGATAGAGTTGATTTTTCTTCCAGCTGATTAGAATTCTCATAGCATGTATTATTCGTTTGCATGTGTGATTTTTAAAAATATATTTCTTAGACTTGGTAACATGGTGTGCTTTTTTTTATCGGTAAGAAAACTGACCAAATGACACATTGAACTCCTATGCTCATCTTATGCAATTATTGTTAGATAGAAGCCATATTTGGGAGATAGTTAAGACAAAAATTTAAATATGAACAAACAAAATTTCAAAGAGTGGCTTTCTTTTTTCTGACTTAATCTGCGAATAATAAATTAAGCTTAGTTTGTTTCAAATCAATAAGCTTCAAAATAGAATTAATAAATCATGTAGCTTGTTGTTTTTTAATTATAATCAGATATTTTATCGTTTTTCTTTAGAAAAGAAAATTTTTTGCTACAGATGAATTCTTTTTGTATTATAAAACTTAAAATTTTTTGTGATTAAACAAAAGTATGTCAAAATAATAGCAAAAACGTATTTTTTTACGTCGCATATATATATTATTATTCCTTCTCTCCGTATATATATATATATATATATATACAGAGAGAGAGAGAGAGAGAGAGAGAAAGAAAGAATAACAAAATATACAACGTATAAGAGTAATTTTCAATTTCAAGTTTTGATATTATCATTGCTTTTATTTAAGAATTACTTAGAGATTTGAGGAAAGTTATGTACCCTATGTTGTTCAAAGTTTTTTTTCAAAAAAAAAAAAAAGGGGGGGGAAAATTCAAAATTGAATTTTATTAAATAAAAGTTTATTTAAGAAGAGAAAAACTAACTCTTTGTGGTATCAAAAATCATTGACAAAGAACTTTTGGCGATGAAACCTTTCTCTGAAGCAAATTCACCAGAAGAAACCCATTGTTTTGATTGTTGCTTTGTTTCCGGTGTATAATGATAAATCCAGGTCTTGTCTATGGGGCGAGAACTCGATTCAGTAACAATAAAACTTAGATTTGGCAGACGTTTTCTGCTAAATCAAAACATTTTTTTTACCTTTTAACAGATGGCAGCATTCATTGGCAACACCTACAGATCTTCGAAACTGCTTCTGTTGCCAAAACTGATACTTTTTAATACCACATTTTGAAACACTTGTCTTATTATGCTTGATAAATCAATATAATTTGGCAAAAGACTTAAAAATGTATCTATAACCCTGCTTAGAAAATATTCAGTATTATGTTCTGCGAAAAGGAAAACTTTGTTTAGATGACATAAGCCTATGGATAAATACAAAGGGCATACAGAATAGGGTCCATTAATTCAAAGCTACCATTTCATTCGAATAAAGTACTTCGATATATGTAAATGAGGGAGAGAGACAATGGAGCAAATTGAAGAAAATTCTCAGATCCTTCTTAATGAAATCAATTTAGTACGAAAAGAAATAATTACAGAGAGAATGTAGAAAAAAAAGGAGCAACAAATCAATGAAAGAAAAAGAATTCGGTGATATAATTTCGTTCCGTGACCATTCCAGGCTTTTTCGGAAGCAAGTCTTAAAACGTTTCCTTGACCTGAAGGCGGTACGGTTCACTAACTTTTCTCCCTTTTTCATCCGTCCAGTTCTTCCTTATTGCGGCCACACCACTCTTATGACATGTCCATACTCAATAACACTTCGCTTGTTTTTTATGGCTTCTTTTCTCTCGACTATGGCCAAATTATCCGGGATTTTGCAGGCTTCGGAGTTCATCAACATCTTTCACGACGTCTTCTCGTTCTTTAAGGTCACATACTGTAACAGAGTTGCAGAAAGTATATTAAGTTTTATGATTCTTTGAGGACTCCTAATATTGGACAAACAAATGAACCTCATGAACTTGAACAATACCTTGAACTTTTCAGGGGAAAAAAAAAGAGGCACGATTTTGTCAGAATCTTTCTAAGAAATCGAAAGAGGACGTAGAAACATATGCACAGATTGAAGTTCATAAAATAGTCATTATGTTTTTGTCATTACTCTAAATTGTAACTATTTTTCAACTCAAAATGACCATTATCAGATGAACTCGAAAGTTCATAGAAACAAACTAAACAATGGAATAGTTCTGTCCCTATAAGTCCTGCTCGAGGATAAAAAAAAATGGCCAAGTGACTGTAGAAAAGACGAAGAAATTGAATAATTTTTTTTTTCAAACAAAGTTACCTATGGTACGAATTTTTGTTTCAATTTAATTAGTCTTTTGTTTTATGGGGGGGGGGAAGAATTTCTTAACATTGTTATCTTATTGATAAAACAACACAATATTATTCCATGGAATATATTTCCCAGTTTTAAGCATATATTCCATGGAAGTGTAAGGGAATATATACTTCCTCAGTCAAATAAAAGAATCAATTTTCATTTCCATTTCCAAAATAATCGATCTTTCGCTTTTATATTTAATTTTAAATTTCAAGTTGTACCAAAAAGAGGACAGAAAAAAAAAATTGAAACGCTTTTTTTAGAAATTTTATTTTAAGATATGCCGATAATTTTTTGTGGGAATTGTTTATAAATAGAGAATATTTTTAACTTCTGAATTTTCTACAGTTACTTCGCCATTTTAACTTTGATTACTGTTCTCATCCTTGCTTTATTGCGTATACAGAAAAAATAAAATAAAAGACAAGAGCTGAAAGTGTTTGAAAAAAGATACTTACAAATAATTTATCATTGAAATGTCGCAAGTAAAAAATATTTCTTAATGATTACTTATGTAATATATTTCAGTTTTAGTTATTATACAATTTCCCGGTATTTTATAATTAGGAAAGACATATTCATATACATTAAAATAAAGCTAAGTAAAATGCATTTATATTTTTATTCAAAATGTTTTACAATTTGCGAGGGATTTGGTTTGAAAGTTATGTTTAAAATATCCAATTTTATTAATACTTCAAGTATTTATAGCAAATTTATTTCTTATTTTAGAGCACGTGTGAGAAATGAATACTATTAAAATATTTGGAATTAATTAAATACTTCCATTTGAATTTAGTGAGAACTACTAAAAGTTTTACTTAAAGAAAATATTAATTTTTCTCACAACTCTTAAGAAAACAATTTTGATGAATTAAAATAATAATAAAGTGACTGATAGTAAGTTTTTGTTACTAAAATTTTCCATTTTAGTGAAATGCAATTTTTTTACCGAACCTTACCGTTTTATAAAAATTTCATCTTTACATATGCCCCTAATTTCTTTTTATTGATTATTTCTCTTTCTCGCTTTAACATAATGCGAAGGAAACTTCCAGTTTTATTTGTGAGTTTTTTATTCTATTCCTGAAAGTTTTTATTTATTTATTTTGGTTTAGTGTAGACAAAAAATATTTTCAATATAAGAAAGCCTGATGTATACATTTATACTCAACAACCTAGTTTTAATGCGACGGATGAGATGTCTGCAGTTCGGACACGTAATTACAATCTCCGTTTCAAAAAGAAGGAAAAAATTAAAAGAAACCGTGCACTGCTTGTCATGCTGTTATATTACTTAATTGTTTGGCTACTTTCAATTCAGACAGGTGCTGTTATCTTGAGCTTGACACTATTCAATAATTTTTTGAACTTGACCTACAAATTATTCCGGAAGTGCTTTTCTAAGTGATGACTATGTAATATATCAAAAGATTATTTCAATAGAAAAGTTTTATTTAAAATAATCGTAGAACGAGAGGCAACAGCAATAATAATTTCTTTGTTCATTTTAAGTATGTAATGAAAACGGAAATGAAGTTAAAAATAAATTTAAAATACATACGTATTTCTAATGAAAAGAATATTTAGGATACTTCAATAATTCATCAAACTATAAGTTTTTAGATTGTTCTACACAGCACCAAATTGTATAAGTCTTTTTTTAATTTTTAAGTTTACCCGAATGGCAATAAATGATACATTTTTTAAAGATTAGCGAAACTATGACACTTTTTTTTAGTTTTGTGATAGAAACTATAAGTCTGTGAAAAGAATGGTGATATACATAATTTTTGTAGCTTAAAGAATGGCATACCTTTTTATAACTGAACTTAATTTTAATTCTGAAGTTAACTATAAATTATAATTATAAATATTGTATAAAATAATGAGCAATTAATGCACATGACAGTGATATCCTTTTTAAAAAAAAATATTTGTTAATCTCATTATAAATTAGTTTTACTACAGAGTGAAAGTATCACCTGATTTAAATTTTTAATAATTTCTAAAAAAAGTTTTGCAAAGAACACTTTTAACCACCAAATGTGCTAACTTTTTTTCCATAATAACAGGTCAATTGAAAAGTCCCCGGCCTACCATAGTAAAACACATTTTTTTGGCAAAATTAGTTTTTTTTATTCAACATAATTCCCTTCAAGGGTGATACACTGATTATAGCGATCCTCCAACTTTTCGATACCATTTTTGTAGTACGATTTGTCCTTTGCTTCAAAATAGGCCTCAGTTTCGGCGATCTCCTCTTCATTCGACGAAAATTTCTTCCCAGCGAGCATTCTTTTGAGATCTGAGAACAGGAAATAGTCGCTGGGGGCCAGATCTGGAGAATACGGTGGATGAGGAAGCAATTCGAAGCCCAATTCATGGATTTTTGCCATCGTTTTCACTGACTTGTGGCATTGTCTTGGTGAAGCAGCACTTTCTTTTCCTTCAAATGCGGCCGTTTTTCGGCGATTTCGTCCTTCAAACGGTCCAATAATGCTATGTAATAGTCGCTGTTGATGGTCCTTCCTTTTTCAAGGTAGTCAATGAAAATTATTCCATGGCATCCCAAAATACAGACGCCATAACCTTGCCAGCCGACTGTTGCGTTTTCCCACGCTTTGGAGCGGGTTCATCGCGTGCAGTCCACTCGGATGACTGTCAATTGGACTTCGGAGTGAAATGATGGAGCCATGTTTCATTCATTGTCACATATCGACGCAAAAACTCGGGTTTATTACGCTTGATCATCTTCAAACACTGCTCCGAATCATCAACTCGTCGTTGTTTTTGGTCAAAAGTGAGCTCGCGCGGCACCCACTTTGCACAGAGCTTTCTCATACCCAAATATTCGTGAATGATATGATGTACACGTTTAATTGATATCTTTAGAGTGTCTGCTATTTCATTCAATTTCAATTTACGGTCATCCAAAATCATTTTATGGATTTTTTTAATGTTTTCGTCGGTAACAACCTCTTTTGGGCGTCCACTGCGTCTTCGGTGTTCATTTCACCACGTCTAAACTTAGCATACCAATCCTTGATGGTTGATTTTCCTGGGGCAGTGTCCGGAAACTCGGCATCAAGCCAAGTTTTTGCTTCAACTGTATTTTTCCCTTCAAAAAGCAATATTTTATCAACACGCGAAATTCCTTTTTATTCATTTTTTTCACACTAACAAAAGTTGCTTCACTCAAAATGCTATAATTCACAAACTAATGATCCGACAGCTGTCAAATTTATGCACGCATCTTTTGAGGGTTAGGGCTAACTAAGAAACATATGCATTTAATTCTAGTAGAGCCATCTATATGTCAGGCCGGGGACTTTTCAATGGACCTGTTAATTAAATTATTTAGTTATATATTTGAATTATAGCAAACAATAAAATATTGAAATGAACAATAATATTCTTTTCAGGTATTAAAATTAAAGCAATTGACAAATCATTAAATTAAATATATTTTAAGTTAACGGTAATTATATTGCCATGAAACAAAATAAGCAAGTCACGTGCATTTCACAGTTTATTTTGAAAAGCGGTCAGTGGCACCATTTTGTCGTTGGCTGAAACAATAACCCCTGAAGTGGCTAATAATTTTCAACTTTTTAAATTGATTGCTTAACTGCTTATAGATCTAATTAAAACGTAGCTAAATTTTTATTTCGAGTAATTTGGAAAATAATTCCACGTTAGAAGCTTGTTTAAAATTTAAACTTTGATTTATAATGTATTATCATAATTCTCGGAATGTCATTGGTATTTTAGGAATGCTATAAACAAACTATTGCGTGACTTAAAACAATTTTACATTGTGAAATATGTTCGAATGTTTATTTGAGTCCCACCACTTCAAAGAAAAAAAAATTCCCGCGTTCTTTATTCATCAATCGATTTGCCTGTCACGCTCGAGGTCAGGTTGTTGCGTGTAAACTTCAGTATTATAACCGGTCGAATAATCAAGACACTTGTTATCTTCATTCATAACTTTGTAACGTCTGCAACTTGTAACATGTTCTTTATAGGTTAAAAGAATATTGTGTTCTTTAATGATGTTTAACCGTTAGAATCATCTATAAATAGCCAGCGCTTAAAAGCGTTGCCCTTCACTTTTAAATTTTTCTTATTGTTCTTTTTTTTTTCTTTTTCTTCTTTAAGTTAAATCCGGAACATTTCAACCTCTTTTTACATAAAGTAACTGCCACCTTTTTCCGTGGTTTTTTAAATGAAAGGACAACTAAAACAAACAAACAAAAATATTTTTTTTTTCTTCTTTTTCCAGAATGAAACTTAGTTTCAAAACTATTTGGCCAAATTAAAATAGTATTTAAATTAATTGATTAATTAATCTAAATTATTACATAAATTACTAATCATCTCCTAAGCTCGTGATTTTTTTTTTTTTTTTTTGGTTCTAAAATTAAAGTACTGGTAATCTGATTATAAATTAGAAAATGAATAAAGCTATTTTGTTCACTATTATATTTGAAATATTACTACGTTCTCTGGGTCGTTGCCAAAAGTGTTCGTTTGGCGAGATTTCCGTCAGATCGTATACTGCATCCAGCAATTAATGCGTTGAATAAGTGAAATGTGAGAAGTAAAAATAAAATAAAATTCGATACCTATATTAAAATTTAATTACAGTACTCCTTCCAGTTGCAATTTGATCAAAAAAAAATTTTTTTTACTGCACTTTAAATGTTTACCACACAACTACAGTTCAATTTATCCAATTACAAAATAAACTACGTTGAGAAATTCCTTAATTTATGGTTTCACATAACGTATCTTAGTGACATATGTGTTTAAATAAGTCATTAAAGTGAGCTTGTGTAAACGGATACTGTACTATGTTTATATATTGTATATTTATACGATTTCTAAATCACTGTTTCTTCAATAATCACTAGATACATGAAACTGAAATGCGACGTTACAGATCTAGAGGAAGTCCATACTTAGTCGAATATAAAATAAACTAATGGTATTCATAAAGAATAAGTGACATTATGATGCAAATCTCTATTAGAAAAAAACAATTGTGTTTATTACACACGCAGTAGCTTAGTGGTTGCTAAATTTTTTTAAAAATTATTGGAGCATAAAGTATGAGGACGATTAAAAAAATACTCGTATTAGAAGCGGACAATGACAATGAAGTAACTCACTGCAGTATTGTCCTGTGATCCCCCCCCCCCCCAAGTTCATGAGTATGACGCTCTCTCTTCATATACCTCCCCTCCCACCCCTCTAAAAAAACATCGTCGCCATAACTTTTACTACTGTTTTCGCCTTTTTTGGAGGAAATTCGACGGAAACAACCATTTTTTATTGTTTGGTTTCCCATATAAAATGATAATGATGAATCAAGTCTCATCGAGGGTGATTCTGAAGCAAAAAGACTAGATCATCACTCGACGCTTCGGCAATCGAAACCAATCAATGAATCGATGTCAAATTTGTTACGGCGCCATTTGACAGAGGGCAGCACACAATGGCAACACCAACTTGTCTTTGGCAACACCATCTGACTTCGAACACGGGAATTTTTTGAACTACCCTCATGCGCATAATTTACATTTCATACCCTGTGCATTCAGTTGTTCATATTTTAAACGATTTCTTCCTATAAACCAAATGATTAAATAAAAGTTTTTTGAAAATGAATTCTATTTCATTTTCTTTTCATATTATAGAAAAATGATAACGGATTTTATTGAATTAAATAAAACTTAATTAGTTGTGTTTCTCTCCTTTAGATCCACGAACAATTAACTGGCCTCTATGTGGAAGTCCATTTCCTATTCTCTCAATCATTATCTCATATGTATACTTCGTCAAAGTGTTGGGTCCGCAATGGATGAAAAATAGAGAACCTTTCAAAATTGAAAAGATCATTGCTGCCTACAACATTCTTATGGTCATATTTTCTGCATGGTTTTTCTTATATGTAAGTAGATATAACGTCCCATTAGAGCATAAATAATCTCATACAGTCTTTCAGTCTGAAAAATGTGTGTATGTGTTTCCATACTTCCACCAAAAAAAAATGTAGAGTAAATTTTAAATTAATGTTACTGGTATCAGAACGTTTCCGACAAATATTTTCAGAAACAAACTTTTGCACCAGAACAGGGAGGAAAACTTTTTTATATCACTTGAGGCTCCCATCTACTAGACATTTTCATTTCGTAAACGTCATGTTAATCCTATGCAATTTCTATTTTCCTTCCCAAATCTAGATTACTTTATCTCTTTGAATGCAATAAAGTGCATCCGAAAGAGCCACAAATAATGAAAATTTCTACGAAATCACATTTGCTTTTCGATTTTTAAAAGTATTTCGAAATATTTTTTTAAAAGTTCAGGAAATGTACAAACTGATCTTTAAAACAAAGGTGAAATTTTTTTAAAAAAATCGGAGGAAAAATGTAATTTTGTAAAAACCTAGATTATGTTCTGCTTTTTCGGTGCACTTTATTCCATTCAAATGGATAAAATAAACTAGGTTTTGAGAAAGAAAGTAGAAATTTCTTAGGGTTAACGAAATCAAAATGGCTGGTAGATAGTAGCCTGAACAATAAAATTTATGCATGTTACATAGATTGCAATAAATTAAAAAAATAATGCGTTGAAGAAAGAAAGAAAAGTTGAAATGAAAGTGTCTTTCGAATTTTCGGTTTCAGAAATCGCAGTTTAATGTAAAGTATATTTGCATTTTTACTCCTAATTTTCATCTTTAAATAATAAGTTTATATATAGTAGTAGTAAAATTTACGGTAATTTAAATGTATATTTAATAACTGGTCATTTAGCAAAAAATATTCAAAACAAATATGGTAGTACATCTATTTGATGGAATAAAATTTTTGAAGTTGTTTGATTTTTAAGCGAGAGATGTCGGATGTTTTTATAAAATTTGAACACATTCTATTAGAAAATTAGATTTCATTGTAAAAACAATGTAACAAGTAGTGTAAGTAAGTATTAAAATGCATAAACAAGTAGTAAAAAGCGTAGCTCAAGCACTTTTACCTTTGATCCAAGACTTTCATTCTTCTTTTCAAACATCTAGTTCTTTTTTTTTTTTTTAATAAGCTTTGCTTTTTTAACTCCAGTATAAATTATTTAATAAATTATGTGATTAATACTTTTGATTTTCAACTATTTCAAAGAATTTTTAAATTGCTTTTAGAATATATTAAACATAAAAATTTGACTATGTGGTTTTTACTTAAAATTAAATTAGTCTCTAATACGTAAAAGAATATTTAAAAGAATAGAACAGCACGCCAAACATTACGTACGCCTTTAAATTTGAAATACTGGAACGCTGTCTAATTGTGACTAATTTCATACAAAGGAAGACTTTAAATTTTATGTAATATTTGCTTTTATGAAATTCGTTTTAAAATATTTGTGGAGTATATATATATAGTTCGCCTATTTATTTGAAATATAAATTTGAAACCAAGTTTAATTTAATACAAAATGTTACATTTATTTAAATTATTAGAACTAATATATAAGTTTATAGACTTTTAAATGACACATTTTAATTTAAAAATGAAATTATTTTTGTAATACTCTATGTTTTTTAAATACAATAAATGTAATAATAGAGATGAAAAAAAGTATATAAAAGTCCTCTTAAACATCGAAAACGTGTTTTTTCCGCTTCATTTCAATTATTTATATTTTCTATTACATTTAATAACTTCGAAAAAACTCTCCATCAGTTAATTTGAAAATGTTCATTAAAATAAAGAATAAGTAGTCTAAATCCAAATGGACGTACAGCATATTAATATTTGCGGTCAAAAGTACAAGAAACATTCACATGTATTAGGTTTACTGCCTGTTATCTCTTTCATTTATCTTTTACAGGGTGGTAGTTACTCTTACATTCCTCCATGGGGTAAATTTAGCTGGATATGTGAACCTATCAATTACAGCCGGGATCCTGAAATACTTAATGTAAGTATAGTGATCAATTATTTTGAGAAGTAATTTCAGAATGTCTTTATATATATATATATATATATATGCATGTGTGTGTGTGTAAGTCCAAAATGCTGCAAAAATTGGATTCAAATTAAAAATTTTTATTCTAATTATTTAAAAGCAATGTCTTAGAAAATAAAAAAATATAGCAAATCATTTGAAAAATTAAAAATTACATTCTCTATTGCTTGTTTATTTTCTAATTTTTTTTTCTCAAAAATGCCTGTATGTTTTATATGGTAGATTATATTAGCATACTTTTGCAATTCATACGTTTACAAAGTGTGGCGTGTGTGTTTTTTAAAATTAAGTCTCCTGTTAAAAAGGTGACGGACAAAATTTGAATAAGTAAATGTTTTGTTTCATATTCACAGGCAAACGAGTCGATTTAAAAAGAGATCTTAAAAATAAAGAACACATTTCTTCAATTCGTACAAAAATTACTATAGATAAAATAATAATAATAAAGCTATGATAATAACCAAATAAAACATTTCGTTTTCTCAAAAAATATCTAAAAATTTCGAACAAAAATTCACTTCTATCCAACTATACTAATTCGATTTATAAAATGTGTTCTGAAGTCCAACGGTGTTTCTTCAGTTAAATTCATCGCATCAAGGGATGAAATAACTGGACTTTAAAAAACATTAAAAGGACTTGCAGTATACACCAGTTTGGGTGACATCTTGCCTTTTTTAGCGATAAGACCTTTCCTGCCAAATTTCTATATACCACTTACCTAGTTAAGCCTAAATGCTACATATATTAAGTTTGTGAAAAAATATTGAACTAAACGTCAAGCGTATCCGGCTCTTGGTCCATTAAAAATTAAAAATTTTTAATGGACCAAGTATGATTAAGTATTATAATGTATCGTATAATACAATTAATTAGTAACTACTGGCCGTAGACGAAATATCACTAACTGCAACTCCTCGAAATATCACTATCATTGCCAAAAGTGTGCGCTCTGCGATACAGCTTGACTTGGGTTGCCGCCGCCTAACCAAATAGCACCTAACTTCAAGGATCCGAAAGCAACTTAATATAATTGTGGGAATTAATAAATATATTCTAATTCATATTACCATTTAATTAAGAATTTAAATGCAGATTCGACTACTTTCGAATTAAATTCAACTTCTGCTAAATAAAATGAAAAGCGCAATATCACCAGTTGGATCCTATTTCAGCCCACGCCTTAGCGATGGAAAATAAAATATCGCAAAATAGCGCGTTAGATGCGAAAAATTGGCAACCCTTGTAGTAATGCAACCTTGTTAAATATTGGTTTTGATAACAATCATGATAGAGATTTGGCACCATTTTGTTTCCCGTCGCAAAGCATTGTTAAATTGGATTTTATCAATATCTCTAACAGCATAAAATCAAATAATCGTAACTTTTTTTAACAACTACTCTCGAGTGAGTTTTAAAATTTTTTTTTTAACTAGCAGTTTTTAATTCATTACTTTAATACACTTTACATTTCACTTTTACTTTACAAAAATTAACTTCGAGAAATCAAAGTGTGCTTGCTCGCCGGAAGAAGTAGAATTGACGAAACGTCATGAAATCATACACACACAGGCTAAATTAGATAATAAAATTAAGAGCTATTATTTTAAAGAAATTGTTATTTGTTTCACTTATTATTAATAAAACAATTTCCCCATTCGAATTGTTTGGGTTGATGTTGGAATTTGCTCATTGTAATTGGTATTGTTTTCATATTGACTCGGCCTTTATTTACCATTCCTAACAATGCTGTTACTTAAAAAAAACAATCAAACAAAATCGCAAAAAAGACATAACGATAGCAATACAAAGAAAATAAATAGCATTAGAGTAATAGAGGATTAGGAAAGTAGTTCTTTATTGATGTTGTAAAATGTTACGCAAAGAACAACATTATGACATTCTCGAAAAGAACTTACGCGAAAGTATTTTATTGATTAAGTTAAAAATGTCCAATTGTAATAATTAATTTTATCTTTAAATGCTTGAAACAAATAAATTAGTAAAATTACTGGAGCTGAATTAAATGGGTTTTCTTAAGTATTTGTAAAATTTTATGTACACACACACACACACACATATAGATAGATAGATAGATAGATAGATAGATAGATAGATAGATAGATAGATAGATAGATAGATAGAGAGAGAGAGAGAGAGAGATTAATAGAAATTAAATATTTTAATTGGTGTGTTAAGAATAGTTGAAAACGTAAAAAAATATTTTATATTTTCACTTGGAAACAATAATTGTATCATTTTTCATAAGATTTATTTAATTTAATAATTTTTCGTCTGCTTTTATTTCAAAATCTTAAAGGATATTATTGTCTGCTTTAATGGTTTACTGTGTGTTTTAATTTTAATATTTCACTAAATAATTTGATTTTTATCGTATAATCATTTGCTTTCATATATTTTTTTTTTGTTGTCTGAAGTTTGGTACTGATTGCTTTCGAAGTTTGTATGTCTTGATTGTTACAAGCTGGAGATGAAATAAAAAAAATAAAGTGAAATTCGGGTAAATAATCAGTTTATTTTAGAAATTTCAAGTTGATCAGTCAAGACAAAGTGTTTTTTTTACAGATAGTGGTATTACTAACTATATATATAAAGCTAACAGAAAGCTCTTTAGAATTTAAATATTGGCATCACATTGATGATTCTACATTTTACTTCGAAGGGAATGCCGTATTTGTGTTGTTGTGACCTTTAAAATGCTTCAAATTTACAGTCACAAGTTACATTACACAAAAAGCGTCATACAAAAATATTTTCAAACGATGTAAAATAAAAATAAAAAGAATACTTTCGTCTGAAAATACGCCACTATTAATATCTTATTAGCATAGGATGTGTCTAGCCATAGGAAAATCCGTCACTCCCCACTGAGACTAAGCGTTACCTTTCGAATTTCTTAATAACAAAATGTTTGAAAAACCGTAAGGTAAATGGTGTGACATTCTGTGTGGGGCATGATTCGCATGTTTTTCCTCACATGAGCGTTTTAAACTACATGCTTGAAATTATTTGAAAAAATATTCCACGATGCCCGATTTCTCAACATTTTATGATTCAACAAAAAAATCACGCTGACTCTAAGAATGCAGAATACAAAACAAGAAAACATCATAGTAAATGATTCCGGATAAATATATCTCATTCTTTCGCCTTTCGCTTGTTTTTTACGGAATGAAATTTTATGGAATTAAAAATCGAACACCTGTTTAATTTAAATATGTGAAAAGGAATTTGCTGAAAAGAATGCTTTTCGTAAATATTGGAATTTTCTTAAGGTAACGTGGGCGTCTCAGATAAGAAAAAGAAAATATGTGTGCCAAGTTGAAATAATATTCACATTTAAAATTAAAAGCAACGAAAGTCAGATTTTAACATCGAGATATCTGTACATTTGTGTATCCTTTTATGCAAAAGAAAATTTCATTTATAATCAAACATAATTTTATACGAGCAATTAATAATTATGATCTGTATTTGTATTTGTAAGTCATGCACTTACCTTTTCGTGTGGACGCGGTAGCCTAGTGGTCATGGTCGTGGACTCGCTGCCTGCGATTTTCATCGAGTCTTGATGCCACAAAAGACCTACCATGTAACCGGGGCTGAGGCACACTAAACCTGTCGAGGCTCTAAGTCCTCCCGCTTGGGGTGGTGTGGAAGTTAAGAGAGGGGGGTGCAAGCTCAGGTATCGTCCTCGTCACTTGACCAAGGTTCCAAATTACGTGGTTCGTTGCCAATAGCATTCGTGTTGCTTCTAGAGCGACGTGAATAAAAATCAATCAACTTACCTTTCTGTATTTCTTACAAAAAAAAAAAAAAAAAACTATGCATTAAATACCTTGAAAAAATTGCAATGAAACTTATAAATATAACATTCTACACCCTGAACAAAATTATAATTTCAAAATTTGACTTAAATAATTTAAATTAAGATTTCTTTAAAATTATAATTAAAATTTCTCTTGATTTTTATATAAATATTGTGCAATATTTAAATTTGTGAGTATTTATCAGAAGAAAAAAAAAAGTTTATTATATAGGGTAAAAAGTCTCATACTATAAAACGGGGAAAATATGGATAGAGAAGTGTTCCAGAATCCTAAGAAGTCACATTTTGAGAAAAACGCATATACAGATATTTTTCTCTGTGGCGTTATTCGTTTGCTACTCTGTAACATGTTCTATTCACGAATTTTCCCTTCGATTAAAATGTGGGGTTTCTTTCTGATTTTATATTCAAGTTTCCAGCTTCTTTCCAATCAAATGAAACATGGCGAAGCAAATGAAGTAAAACTTTAGAAGTGGAGTGAATAGAGATCAAAAGTCAATTATCAAGTAGAAAAAAGTGACGTAAAATTTATCAAGTGGTATTTAAGGGATTTATAATTGGATTGAAATATAATAAGGTTAACAAGAAGGATGTTAGTGTTATGTGCGTGAAAGTCTCATAGTATAGATTAGGTGAGATTAAGACTCAATGCTGTAGAAGAAATTGAAGGAGATACTCGCATCATATTCCTCTCTGCACATTCCTTGATAGATTTCAGAAGTTGTTTGTACTCGCGGATAGAAACTTAACCGTTGGAGAGAATTATCCCGAATCGAGGATTACTGAAATAATCGACTATTTAATTAAGTTGTCTGTGCTTGAATTTTAATTGAAATTTAGATCTTGTAATTAGAATAACATTTAAAATGACAGACAAGACAAATAATAGGGAACCGTCACAACTCGTTAGCAATTTCACTGTCCTTCTAACTCTAAATTAATTTGAGCAGATCACGTTTAATTCGATAATCTCATTTCATAGTGTGGAAAATATGAGGATAGAGTAGATTTTCAAAAAAGTGAACTAGAATCCTAAGAAACGGAAACTCATATTTTTCTCATGGCATGGCACGTGCGTTTTCAATTTTAAAATTACATTTTAGAACGTTCTATTCGAGAAATTCTAATAAACAATACATGTACAGAATCAGCGTCGCCTTTTGTTTTTTAACATCAAAATCAGAAACGACAAACGCTGAAGCATTTTAGCATCTAAGTTACCTCAAAGGTATGCGAACTACAATTTGAGAGTCATTTGAGTGCATTGGTTTCATTTTAAGACAATTTGAAACAATCTCAGCCCGTATTGCCTCAGTTGAAAGTCGTTTCAATCGATGTTAATCTCAGTTGCATCTTCCCCCGAAGAAAAGATAAATTTGCATAATTTTTTATTTATTGTTCAATCTTATTCTGACATTATCTGTAATAGTTGCGATCTAAGTTCGACGTTAATCTCGAAACTAAAGAAACTAAACCAAAGTTATGTAGGTAAACATTTATCTTATCCTGAAATTTATTGTTCTACCGCAATTATTCCAAATTTTACAAAATATCGCTAAATGAAAAGATTACAAACTGTAACAACTTGTCATAAAAAGACAAATTGTATTTTCCCTCCAAAGGAACTGGACCATGTAGTATGATCATACGGGACACAAAGAAGTAACGTCAAGATCGTATATTGTAAGATAGTTCCATCCTGTAAATTTTTACTCAAGCGTTAAAGAAGGCGGGATCAATTTAAAAATCTATCAAGTCAGAATTAATAGCTTATTCTTTACAGATTAATGCATGATTGATAAATTTGAATTTTTTGCGGTAACTGACAAAAACACCGGAAGTTTAATAAGTGTTTTTATGAGAAAACCAAGAATATTATCAAACATAAATAACTTAGTTGGCATGTAAGCTCAGAATTGATTGCATATCTCACCAGCAGAATCAATTTTTGGTTTTTTTAGAATTTTATTAAAATGTTTTATGATTATTCTCTTGTTTGATTATACTTCTTTGCTTTTCTTTATTTCAGTTTATTATTTTTCGTGTCCTCAAGAGTTAAAAGTAGGAAAACATTTAATCTGTCCAGTCCTCATCAAAATGTGAAGGCTTCTTTCATTAACTCTACAATCTTAGTTTAAATAGTCAATAAGTTAAGTTCAGCAATCGAAGAATCGAAGATAAGGATAACATTTATAGCTATTAACATAGAATATGAAAATCACTCTCTCTCGAAATCTCTTAAATCAGTTAATCCTCGTTTATATCCTAATAACAAAGTCTTAAACTTAACAAAATGCCTCGTTCTGATTCACACTTCATGTTTATCGCAGATTTAACTCTATTACTCTAGATACACTTCAAGTCAAAAGATTAATTTCACATAATGCAATACAATTTACAAATATCATCAGCGTTTCGTTATCATTATTTCTCTTCTGTTTCCTTTCTATTTC
>BMAW01015411.1:482132-493558 GCA_019974015.1 Nephila pilipes | reverse complement strand
AGGAATGATATGCTGCGTTGTTAATGCGCGATGATGATAATACGGCTTCATGGCCTGATTGCGGTAAAGATGATAGTGGATTGACACCGAAACAAACGCATTTTCGCGGGTTTCTGTTTTAAAGTTCGTTGATGGTACTGAAACATTGAACAAAATTGAACGTGAAATATTCAGCAAATTTGATTGTTCGGTGATGATGCGAACTTTACGCGACAAAGCACCATCCCGCCGTTACCTGCAAAAAACTGGTACAATCTTAAATCTCCAACGTGTCACGTTCTATCCAGATCGAATTTCGTGCAGGTCGTCCAGTATCCGTTGTTGTGCCAGAAAAGATCACGCTGTGCGTGAAACTGGATAAAGCAAGATCGTCATGTGACATACCGTGAGATAGAGGCGTTTTGACATTAGTATGACTAGCATCAATAAAATATTGCATGAACATTTGAGCGTAAAAAAAATTTGTTTGTTGATCCCCTGCATAATCTGACAAACGCTCAAAAAAAAGCTCGTGTCGATTGGCGTGAAAATGTTGGTGAAAAATACATTCAAGGTACAGATCAAAGGCTGTGTATAACTTGCCACAGGTGACGAATCATGGATCTTATGCATATGAGCTGAAAACAAAACAGCAATCAACTGTGGTATGGGTCTTCAAGATGAGGCAAAACCAACAAAAAGTTGTCTGAGGAAATAGCTACACATCGAAAACAAAATGATTGCCTGTTCTTCGGCATTAACGGTCATGTAGCAGTGGCGTTAGGAGCAACGCAGGCAGATTTGTCAATTCCTGAATGGTACACGATCATTTGTTTGCCAGAAGTCATCGGAGAAATTCGAAAAAAGCAGAAGAACAGGCGAATCATTCTTCATCATGACAATGCGAGCTCACACATCGACTAAACAAAGGTATTTCTGACGGAGCGAAAGATCGAACTGATGGTCATCCGCCGTACAGCCTCTGATTTGGCAATTCAATGACTTCTTCTTATTCCCACATCAAAAAATAAATTACAACGATTTTCGACCTCGAAGAAGCGGTTGATGCATTCAAAACGCATGTTTGAGTTACCTAATCGGACTGGAAAGTGCTTTTGAAAATTGGTTCAAACGCATGCAAAAAGTGTATTGATCATCATGGAGAATATTTTGAAAACAATAAAACCAATTTCGATCCTGCTATTTGTTTCTTTTCATTATTAGACAGAAATATAAATAGCGCAACCCTCGTAATTTGCATTTTTGTTTGTTTTAAGATATATTTACATTACTATGGATGTATTTAATTTGACATTTTATCGTCTGCTTTTTTTCTGATATCCAAACAGAATATTATTATCTAATTTAATAATTTATCGTTTGCTCTTCTTTTAATTTTTAATTTGATTTTTTTTGCCGGAATCGATTGTTTTTATTATTTTTGTTGTTAACATTTCCAACTTTTTTTTTTGTACTTTAGAATGTGTCGCTTGCGAAAACAAAAACGCATTGGGAATTTGAATAAGGTATTTTTCTTCTTGTTAGCAATTGCTTCTGGATAGCCTGAAACTCGGAAGTGCGCTTATTTTACGCTAATTAATATTCATTTTGTTGAACCGGTGATATAGATTAGAAAGATGAAGGCTACCCTGTATATAGACTTGAGGCTTTCAACGTCGAATGAGCTCGCTTCCAAGGGTGAAGGCCTATTAATACGAATAAATCTTTAATTATAAGTCAGGGGATGTTAAAATGAAATTACCCAAGGTCAATTTAAATTTTTTTTTTTAATTTTTATTTTCACTTGAGAACATTTCAAGATTATTTATTTTCAATTCATAAATTTAAGAGTACTTCAATAATACACATTGAGTGGGTATTGAGATTTGAAAAGAGAATTTTATATATATATATATATATATATATGTGTGTGTGTGTAACTATACACTATTTTTGTCTAAATAAATGTGTAGAGATACTTAAAAAATTTTTATAGTTCATAAAAATAAATTATTAGGGAAAAGGAAAAGTTCTTTTAGGAAGAAAATGTATAAATAGTTTTTATTTTAAACAGAAAAAACCAAAAAGTTTTTGTTTGAAAGCGTGAAATTTATGCTTAAAATTTTTAATTCAATCAATTCCTTTCAGGGGGCTTTCATTTCGCCCTTTCGTATTTCTTTCGATTAAAAATTAACTTCTTTTTAACGATTATCAGGTAATAATACTAAAACAAGTATTCGAAATATTCTAAGATTAAGATAACGCTGTGAATGATGCTTTTGGAAAATTAAAAAAAAAAAAAAAATACACATTAATCTCGAATAGGTTAAGACTTACATGAAAAAATATGGAAAAATCATCATGTTTATCATAATTTTTTTTTAAAATCCGTCTGTTATATCTTTCAAAACTTATTATTGACATTAATTTGGCACCCTCTTATCGTGTTGGTTGGAGAACTTTCGTTCCGTTTAACTTTTAAATAAATTATGTAAATATTTTTTTTATTAAATACTTTTTCGTTTTTTGAGATATCTCTTTGTTGCAATATATATATATATATATACACTATGTAGGATTTTCCAGCTAATTATTAAAGAATTAATTTTATTTTCCAATGTACTGTAAAACCAGTTCCTCCAATACTCGATAGATAGCGCCACGAATCAACGTCATGTGATAACTCACCCACCTATTCCAGAACAAAACTGAGTGACATTTCTTTCTCGTTCTCTCTTCTCTTTCACATTACCCGCGTCGGAAGAAAACTCCAAACGCCCGAGCGCGTTCCAGCGCCCTCCGCCAATATGGTTAAATGAAGCAGCCATCTATTTTGCTCCGATGAACTGGTCAATTCGTCATCTCATAGTATAAATATTTCACTCTTCATCATGTCTTCTAATAAACGAAGTAAAATAAGTCGAGCCTCACCATTGAATTTCTACAAAAACTAAATTAATCCGGAAATGGAATTACCCCCCTAGACAACCATTGTAGATTCGGGATGTTTAATCTCAACACCCCACAGTCTACATATATATATATATATATATATATCGTAATTTTTTAATTATTGCTTTGTTACGTAATGTAATTAGTTTCTTTTGTTTGTTTCATAAAATTATTTGGCATTATAGAGTTATTATTTATAATTTTCATGACATTTTGATGTTGTGTAATTTAAGTTCCTGTGACTGCAATCTGTGAAAATATATTAAAAGGAAAGATTTGTTTCAAAATGAAAAAGAGTAAAATGTTGTTGTAGTTTCGATTTGTCTCCGATATTTCTAGTATGATTGATAACAATTTAGCGTTTCCGTCTGAAATTCACTCCAAGATACTAGTAGTTATTAGGTGAATAAATTTTGTTTGAATTTAGTTTTAATAGTACGCAGTCCCTTTGTATTGCTTTAAAAATAAGCAATTCGGTTTCTTCGCGTTTCACATAGAACAGTTATATCGGGATATATCGTTTGAAAAATTCTGTAATTGTTACTGAATGTATTGAATTACTTTAAGGAAAGAAAACTTTCTCTTTTCTTACAAGGGCAGTAAGCATCGCCTTAACTTCCATCATAAACTCAGATCTTCAGTCATATTAAGAAATATCCGGTAAAATCTAAGTGTAAGTCATACAGAAACAATTATTTGAGAAGATTATCAAGAAAAATAAAACATCTTGGAAACATTAACATATATGAATTTTATTTAATATATATTTTTCTTTTTTTTCAAATTAAAACAATTGCGGTTATTTCCAAAAATTCATACCTTAAGAAGCAAAACACTGTATGAAGAATATACGTGTAAGAAAAAAAAATATTTAGCTAAACATCCAATTAAGCTGACAGCGAGTTGTACCGAATTCGGTGAAGAAACTATCTGTTACCTTCGAAGATGACAATCATCCGGATTTAAACATCTTCTCATCAAAATAACCTGAATTCTAAATAGGTTATGGTATTCAACTTAATAAAAAATTATTTAATTTTTTTAAAAAAAATGAATTGATTGTTCTAAAAATTACTTCTGAGTTGTTTGTTTAGTTTATTCTGTAAGATTTATCCTTCTAGTTAATCAACCGTTACTAAGACTCTTACTTCTCAATTTTATAACCAAATTATTCGAATAAATATTTCTCATCATTCATCATTTAATATCTTTTCGCCCATTCCTCGGAAAAATGTCCCCGAGTCCTTTTCAAATGGATGAATTTTAGACAATCAGCAGTACCTCATTATATACAGTTAATACTAGCGAGTCAGAGTAGCATTAGTACAAACAAAATAAAATTATTATCGAAACAGTTTTGCTCTGAAGAAAACTAAATTAGATCGTTGTTATTTTAAGAAAGTGAATGATGCCTGTCAGTGATAAGATTTACATACAAACTTTCAGTTACAAATAAAGCGCAATAATCTTTATAAATTGGATTTTTTTTTTCTTTTCATTTTTCATTGACTGAGAGCGAAAGAGACTCATGAATGATTTAGAACAATAATAAAAAAAATATACGTCGTTTAAATTTGCGTCTTGCTTTTATATTTCCATTTATATTTCAAGTATGACACAGTAATATTAAATTGTGCTATCTCTGCTTTAGTTCTGTGATCAAAGAATTAAAATCATATGGATTTACAGTACTGAAGTATATTGAATATCCGAAGCTAAGTGTACGAGATTATGATTATGTGAATCAAATTATATTGTTTGTTACTGGAATCTATTTTTCTAGCTATTTTTATTTCCTCAAATTTTATCCATCGCTGAATAATATTTATTTCTAACTGGGGCTGAATACGAAAATGGTTCAAAAAGTACATAATTTTGACGACAGATGATGCTTCTCAAACAAATAGGTATTACCACTGTGTGCTATCTTCTTATAAAAGGATCGAAAACAAATTTGATACTGATTTATTAGTTAGTTTTATTTGGCAGCCATTTACTGCCGAATCAAAATTTAACAGGTGCCACGACAAGTTGTCAACGTCATTTTGCATCGAGTTGTCGCCGTCGATTAGACTTGAATTCATTATTATAAGCCGAAAATTGTTTGGGAAAGTATTAAAAACCCATGTAACACAGCGGCCTATATTACTCGCTTAATCTTATCATTTTACTCCGGTTATTGTCCCACGTATTTCATTAAAATTTTCTAATTTTAATTTTGTTCGAATTTACCTGCTTTAAATATTTTCCATAAATCATTGCTACGATGTGCGAACGTTAGTAATTGCAGTAACAATTTTTTTTTATTAAAATTTTTATTTTTAAATCTTTTCTTCTGTCGACATCCACTGTTCGAAAATTTATAAATTAAAAGTAAAACACGTGTTTTTACAACGTGAACTTTCTTTTCTGAGAACTACATTCTTTTCTGTTAAATTTAATCCTTCTCGATCAAACTGTTTTGTCTTCGCTAATGGAGTTTCCCATGCTCAGTCGTATTTTTGCTGATGTTATTTTCGGATAGCTCTCGTTTACCTGATTCGCGCATGTTTATCCCATTCCTTCATTACAGCCTTCGATGGCACTGACCTAATCTTGAGAGGTGCAACCGATTGCTAAACAGCAATAAAATCGGTAATTTATAGCTATTTTTTCCAATTAGTGATAACTGTTTGTTCTTTTACTTTTAAATATTATGATCTTTGAATATTTTCCAATTCTGTCTACATGTCACAAAGGCGTAAGGTTGTTATCATCAAATTAGTTTAAATTCGATCTCAGACCGAAATGGCTTTTTGACTTGCTGAGCTCCAATCTTTTCGTTTCATTTACTTTTCTATTTTTGTACTGCATTTCTTTTTGTTTTGAATTATTTATTAGCTAATGTTTCAATTTGTATGTATATATATATATACAGAGAGAGAGAACGAAAATTGAAAATCTCGCGCATTTTTACTTTTTAATTATTAGTATTCTTTTATTTTCTTCGTAATAACACGTAAAAATTCACAAATATTTTGCAAATTATGGCAAGTTCAGAAATCAGACCTACTTTTTTTTTACAAGTTCATTTATTCAAACTTTTTTCGCTTATAAATAAAAAAAAAAGACTCAACTCACTGCATTAAAAATTTTCTATACTATTTTGAGAGAGAGAAATTTATATCTACAAGTTACAAATATGCAATCGCTAATTCAGTTTTAATTGGCTTATGGAATTTTTACAACGAAGTGTTGTGCGAAGAAAAGCATAATTTAATGAAAATATTTAATTTATAACGAACTAAAGTGCACTGACTTTTTTCCTTTTTTGCAATTTAGGTTACAGTCTAAGTGGCGAATCAAAATTGTTTGCAAATTTTAATAAGTACAACTTTCACTCGCAAATACGTTTCAGAGCGAAGTTAAAAACATTATTTAAAATTACTGCAGCGAGAAACGTTTTCCTTTTTATGAGTAAGGTAGTGAAAACAGCGAGGAAAACTTGAAAGTAAATTACTAAATTCCTATTTTTGTGCTATTAATATCAAAGTAAAAGGTGAATTCCAACATTATGAAACTGATTATAAATTTTACAACCCTTGTTCTTTTCCCAAAAGAATTTCTTTTGCTTAACTGATTAAAGATACGCGATTTAAGATAACAATATAATATTCGAAAATCCGTCTAGCCTTCTCTAACAAGTAAAAAAAAGAGGAAAATAATAGTAGATAATGATAGTTATCAGTGAATTAAATTAGTACCAAGCATCAAATTTTTTTTAGACTGTGTAACATATATTTTACAATGTTGAATTAAAATAAAAGTACATTGCGATTAATATCATTTAATGAGTACTTAATGTTCTGTACCTATAATACACTGATTTTTCCTTGTCTTTCACCTAATGCACATACAAATTTTTTTGCTTTAATACCGGATATTTTTACATAAGATTGCTTCTAAAACACATGTATTTCTAATTTTGCTCTGAATTTTAAGCTATGAGGGATTTTTGAATAATTTTATGGGACTATTTTAATTTTAGTCCTATTTATAAAATAATTTGAATCTCAAAATTATTATAATCATTACAATAAGAATAATTACTACAGTTACATTGCCTTTATAGTTTTATAAAAAAAAATAATGAGTAGAAAATAATGCACTATATAGATCGTTTCCATCGATATTTTTTTTTTCATCAGAATAATTTAGAGGAATATAAAGTAATTAAACACATATATATATACTATTATTAATTACTACTATAAATTAACTGATAGCTTAGAAAATTTGTTAAATATTTCTATTATTCTTCAAGGTTCAACAAATAGTAAATACATTAAATATTTCTATTTAACGCTTACAAACAAAACAAAAAGAGCACAGTACTTCCTCTATAATCCGACATTTCTCCTTTTCGGCCATGCCCAGTGCTTTCATGCCGGGCTGACAAGTCATAGAAAATTATTTTAGGCCATCTTCAATATAATAATGTAGGCTATCAATAAGAAACAGTACATTTTTTTGTGGTTTACAGTGTCTCAGGACCTTACATTTCAAACTTTTCGATACTTTTGAATAAATGTTATGTTAGAGTCCTTTCTTTTCGGAACATTTTGGTGCCAAAAGTTTGAAAATACTACTAAAATCTCCAAAGTTATCGAGAAAAAATAAAACCTTCTTAAAATAGTTCTTATTTTTTTATTTATTTATTTTATATTTTCCACTTCATTTTTCTCAAAACGAAGGATTTTAGCTAGAGCGCGGGGTTCCGTAAAAACTGTTAATCATATAAGTTTGAAATTTCTCACCCTTATTCAAATTAAATTCCTTCATAGCTTATACATCAATTTTTAGACAAATTTTTAACAGAAATTTTTTATATGAATTTGGATTGGATTTTTTGTTAAAATTTCAGAATTTTCTAAAAAAAATATCGCAACATATTTTTCTCTAAATTTTTTAAAAAATATGTTAAATATCTTTTGCTATTTAAATGAGTTATTATTAGTGATTCTACAATAACCCAGCGGTATTTTGGTCCGATATCCGCGGGTTTTCTGAGAGAGTAGTGTATTATCTACAGTAATGAACAAAGCCTTTTTGTATAACCAAAGGGTAGTATTGTTCTTACATACGCAAATTTCCAACAATGCTTTTCAATGACTGGCCTACATGTCAGTCATGTATTATGGCTGTATAAAGTCAAATAACTTCTCATATAATTTCAAAAAACTTATTCAAAAGACCAGACGCTATTCATATTCCATGATTGTCCTTCCGGTCGCTCTAAGGCTTTGAGTGCCCGTTTAACCAATACAATTAACCTCTGAGAACACATTGCTACAAGCGTTACTTTACCTTAGAAATAAAATGAATGCTAAAACTTCTTAGAATATTTAGATTCTAATTATGGCTTTAATATTCTTTTGACCTGTGCAAACTTGTAAATGTAAGCTTTGTTGAATGATCCAGAACATATTGTTACGAAGATTTGGGACTCGACATTATTTTCAATTTTATTTAATTTATGTGTGAAAAAATGAAGAAAATCTCTTTAACCATTTCTCGTATATCATAACTGAATTAAAATGGAAGCTTTCAGATATCTAATGTCACGTAATGTCAAGAACATTTCACATTTTAAATCGATTCAGGAAAGTCGTCGTACGAGGTATCAAAAGTTGTTTTATATTTTTCAAATCTATAGTCAATGTATAAATAAAATACAACTTATATCTTAAAACAACTGTATTTTTGCTTTATTTTTCCCTGATAAGCATATTTTTACAGTTCAGATTATCACAATTATTTCATTCTTAAGAACTTCTTTTCCATGATATTCTTTTTTAATTTTCAATTGAATTTTTCTTTTTGATATTCTGAAAATCGTTTGCTCAATTTATGTTTGAAATAAATGTTAAAACGCTGAAGGATATTTTCTTGGCTATCTTTGAATCTCAAATAACTATTATGTTTATATATATTAAGATTCAGAGCATTTTTATTTTTAAATGCTTTTCTGCTCTTTAAACATTACAGATAACCTCAAACATGCTGTGAATTCTAAATGAGTTGAAACACGTCATAAATACAATTTCTAAATGCTTTTTTTAAAAAAATATGGAAGTATATAATTGAAAATGCTTCTAAGATTTTTTTAAAATGTGTTTTTACTCTAAAACTAACAAAGGAAAAATATTTACGTGTTTTTTATAACTATTTAACATCAACCACTTCCTTTCCATAGCATATAAAGTGGAAAAAATGTATAAAGAAATTTATTAACTTCTTTTTAATCTTAGCCTACTGAAGATATAGTTTAAAGAATTTTAAGGAAATGCATTTCCTTGAGCGCAACTTTTTAAATTAGATATTTGTAAAAAAAAAAAAAAAGAAAGAAAGAAAAAATGTGTTTATCCAAACTGTTCGAACACACATAAAATAAGTATTTCAGGGGAAAAAATTCAAATAAACAACTGCATAATTTTTTTTCCAAAATAATTCAGCATTTAAAATTTCTTACAACTTTTATAAATTTTAATATTTTTAAACAATTTTTTTTCTCAATATTTTATAAGTGACTCTTATAATTCTGTATAATAGTTTAGTTGTAGTAGTGTAAATTATAGTTAAGAAGTAAGTTATAGTTAGTAGACTATAGTTAATAGTGTAAATTATAGTTATTATTATTATTTTTTTTTTTTTTTTTTTTTTGATGCTTCGAAAAACAGTAAAAAAAAAAAAAGACGTATCAAAATTTATGAATTTTTCAGAAAATAACAATTTATCTAAATCCATGTTCCATGCCCAGATTTATCAAACATAATATGCAAAACAACCAGAAAAAATTTTCAAACATATATTTATCACAAAAAAGGCTTTAATGTTTTAAATATAGGACCGTCATGAAAAATAAAACGATGAGAAAAGCAGTTTAAAATTTGTTAAATTCAATGAAATGACTTAAGGCTACCATCTACCGTCCATTTTGACTGTGTAAGGGTATGTGGCCCCTTGAATTATTTTTATGTATAAATATTTCCGTTCGTTAGAAACTTTATGCTGATGTTTTATTAATAAAAATTTTGTCTCTCAACAGAATGTCTGTCACATATTGAAATAATCAACTACGATTTGCGAGATCTCTATACGGCAGGCCTGCTAAAATTTATGCTCACATTCAACTATCAATCATTTTTCACTAAATGAATTAAGTAGACAGATATCACAGTTCCTAAAATGATCGAAGTATCAAAAAAAATTATTACCTTATTTTTATTACATGAATTTTTCAAATATATGAAGAAAATTTGTATAGCTCCGAGAGAGAGAGAGAGAATACATTATTTAGAAGTTATTTAAAATTTCTATAAAAGGTAAGCCAAATCATTTCAATGACCTTCGAAACCTTAAACTGCTTTTTCTAAACTTTTTTATTTTTATTTTTCATGACGATCAAGTATTGAAAATGATTACAAGTTTTTATTTCCAGAATGATATAAAGTTTCGATATTTTTTAGCTGTTTTGCATAATATGCTTGATATTTCTGTGTGTGGAGTAAGAATTTAGATAAGGTTTTTTTTAATCTAACTATAAAGTTAAATATAGCTGTTTTTTTTACTTCGTAATATATGATGGAAAAAAAATATTTTAACTCTAAATAACACAAATACAATCAAACTCATGCACAGTATTGTCATAAACACTTCTAAAAATTGAGAGGAAAGTTGTTTTAAATTTTTAAAATGTGAAGATAGCAAAATTTAAAAATATTAAAATGTTTTGTAAGAAATTACAATTTTAAATAATTCCTTGTTTAGAAATGTTTTCTTTTCTGAAATGCTTATTTTATGTGTGTTCAAATAGGATGAATAAATATTATTTTACTTATAAATATTTAATTTTAAAACAAGTAGCTCACATGTAACTATGTTCCTTTAAAGTATATATGACATTTATAAACGTACTATATGAACCACGAATCCACATTAGTCTTCGTCAATCTTATTTCTATATGAATTCATTTATAAAAATTAGAGAATTGCAAGAGTCACAGGTTACAAAAAAAATTACAATTTAATATGATTTTTGTGTTCTTTTTTCATTCAAATTTAAATAAATGCTGTTCGCCTGAAGTATTCTTCCGAGTGCTAATATTGTCCAGAGAAACCGGTATTGTAGTTTGAAGCCACAGGCTCCCAACCTTTTCTGGCCTGTCGCCTCCTTTTCGATAAAAAAATGATTACTCAACGCCTCATTTCAAGGAGGGGGGGGGGGACACCGACTTCTATTTTTTTTTTTTTTTTTTAATCAATAATGTAGTTTTGAATTTTCAGATATTTAATAAATATTTAAAAAACTCTTTCAAAAATCAGAAAAAGGACGTAATCGCGTAGAAACAATCCTTTTTTAAATTCTTTCGAATACATTTTATTCCATACAATTTAAACTAATAATATAGATTAAAGAAGAAAAGTAAGAATTCTGTATAAGATTAACATTAATT
>BMAW01015411.1:426935-469053 GCA_019974015.1 Nephila pilipes | reverse complement strand
TATATATATATATATATATATATATATATATATATATATATATATGAATTTATAATTTTTCAAAATAAATTCAATTCTGAATTTAAATCTAATTTATTAAATTTTTCCTTTTATTAGAATTTGATCAAAATTTATATAAGTTTTTATGAAGCTGATTTTTTAGACATTTACTTAAAAATTATTGATCAAAGGATTGTTAATAATGCTTTTGACAAAGCAGACAATTGTTTTTTTCCCAATTAATGAAATTCCTTTCTTTCATAGCAATCTAAGTTTAAATATATATAGAAATATATTACACATTTTTTTACTTAGAAGTATTAAATTAGCTAAAGTGTTTTTAAATTTTCAAAATAATTTAAGTAAATTCATATGTTAAGGCTGATTTCTTTATAATTTTTAAAAACAAATTTAAAATATGAAATTATAAAATGCATTAATTTTTAAAAATATAAATTAGAATAAATTTATTCTGCCATTAACAAATTTTTATTTCTTAATTTTTTTTTAAAAAAAACTGATGCTTAGCTTCTAAATAAAATTTTTATTATTTATTCTGTACTTTTTTATAAATTGTATCAGCTAATTTTTCTAAATTGTTTTTTTTCTCATTTTTTATATTTTAAGAATATAACGTTTCTCTTACAATATTTATAATTATCTTCTGCTTTTTAATTTACTTCTAATACTGGTGTTATAATATTTTACCTAAATTGGTTTTTCTTTAAGCTTTTGAACGGGAATTCTGTCATCTATTTTTTCTTATGTTATTCTCGTGTCGCTGCGTTTATAGTATGTTTTCTTATTTATTTCAATTTATTATGTTTTATAATTTCATTTTAAAGTAATTTTGTTTTGTTTTCTTGTTTATTTGGTTTTATGTTATGAATCGTTTAAAAATTTTCTAGGAGTAGTAGTTTATTTTCTTTTAAAATTATTTCCTCCTGAGTTTGATTTTTGTTTATATGTATCAATGTGACAATTGTAACTTTTAGGTTTATAACCATTTTTACGTTATGTAAATGCTAAATGGGACAGTTTGAGCATTTATTCTGAAAAACACCTTGCTTATAACGGTCTACAGCATTAATTATTTTACATTCCCTTCGTTTACTTTCCTTCAATTTTGAGATATTTCAATTTTTCAATTTCTTTCTCCTTTTAGAAATTCATCTATAATATAATATGATTTAACGGATCGATAACTTCGTATTTTTATTTATATTCATTTTTCTTTATTTGCAATTATTTACTTGTTTATTTATATAGCTTGATATACGTGATTTTTCTCAATCATATAATAACTCTTTGTTTCTCACTATCTATTTTTAATATTTTTGAGATTTACTTTTTATTTATTATTTTTAGAAAAATTTATTTTTTATTATAATGTAAAAATTATTAATTCCATTTATTTTTTCATAATATATATATATATATATATATACTCTTTTTAACACGATGCCTAATTATGTATTTATTTTTAATTCATTTCTTTAATTATTTATATTGAAGATTGGAATGAGAAGCTGATTAAACTTTTTATTTATAGCTACCCTATGCGATAATTTGTTAATACATTTTCCATATATAATTATTATAACAATAGAAAAAACTCACAATAACAACTGTGTTACAACTGATAAAAATGAGAAATAATCGGTTTAATCATAGAAAAGATTTTGAACGCATGTATATAGTGCTGAGCTTGTGTGTTATTGCATTAATTCTTTTCCAAAATTTACCAAAATTGTCTGCTATTTGGAAATCACCTCGAGTAAAACCATCCGTGAAAAAGCAGATAATGTCTTCTACAAGGATCACATCCATTATTGCAAAACGAAAATTGGAATCTTATGATCAGTTTAAAAAACCAAAAGGTCTAGAACGAGTTGAAGTTGTGAAACTGCGATAAGTTGTCAACAATTATTCTAAGCCTGAGTTGGCTATTATGATTTTATAGTCTTGTTTCTATTCCCTAGCTATATTTGTGATATTCAGTAAAATATCAATTTGTTGCCCTTTCTGTTTACTTCTTTATACCTTTGAGTTTTTTCTACTGCTGGGTCATGATTTTAAGGTTACAATTAAAAGTATTTATAGGTTCTGACATAATTTATTTATAACGAGATGAACAATTTGATATAAATTGCATTATTTATGTAGATTCTTAAGGCGTTCTATAACTTTAAAAAAAAAAAACTCATTTTAAAATATTCAAAATATTTGACGCTTTATTTCTACAACATATTTCCCCCCTCCACACTCACACAAATATCGTATTTTATTTACTAAATAGAAGAAGCTTGTTGTTTTTAAATATTTAACCGAGAATTAAATGAGCGCTTTAAAGCAAATTGTAAACAAGGAAACTGGCAACACAAAACTTCAGAGAATGGCGAAAGCTATTTCTTCATCCTTTGTCATTCTGTTTTCGCGATGTTCAAATTATGTCGTCTCCTTCTTCGTCTCGACGGTGATGTAACAGTTGTTTTCACTTGAACTTTCCGAAAATATCAATGTCAACCTATAATTTCTATGGCTCCATAAAATTGCTTCAGAACTGTCGCCTTTTCTACTTTTTTATACGTCGCGTTAATTCAAAAGGATTATAAACAGTATTCAGACATTTTTTAGAATCATTTAGATAAATATATACTAGATAAAGCAAAGTATGTTTACGTCTGTATAGTTTGAAAGAAATGTATACAGTGAATGAGAAATACATACCAATATTAAATTTTAAAACTATACTGTTTATTGGATGTTTTAGTTTAATTAGTGAGGAATTTAAAGAGTCCAGTGAAACTTAATTCAAAGGATATTAAGCAATAGATCGCAATTTTTTCCACTTCCTTCGAGTGTTCTTATCTTTTTGAGAATTCAATGAAATAATAAATACATTTTGTATGATAAATTATAATCTTATTAACTATTTTAAATATTCATAAAATTTTTAATAAGTTATAAGATGCCGTTTAATTATAATGTTTTTTTTAAACATTATTTAATGGTATATTGATTCTCACGCATAATTTTAAACGAATTTTCACTTCAAAATATATAATTTTTCTTTCATAATGCAAATAAATACTTAGAAATATAATTAAACTAAACATATATAACATTTAAAGTAATTTTTTTTTAGCTTTTTAAGGCTTATTGAAAGTTAGCATTAATTTTTTTTTTTTTTCATATTTTAATACATATTACCCCTGAAAGGGTATGAAAATATGAATGAAACAAAATAATTTTAAATTAAATTATGCAACACAATATAATGACATAATTGCACAGTTTTCTTAAGGTTATTTTGAATAGTTTTCAAGGCCCCTTGCACGAAACAATGATGAATCACATTTTGAGAAAATGAGCTTTAAAGCTTTCCATGCATTAAATGTTATCAGAAATAAAAATATCCATTTTAAAACATATCTTGAGAAATAATTAAAATATCTTCATAAGATTTGTTTTAAAGTATATCCAGGAGAATCTGTATCTTAATACTTTTTTTTTTATCAGGAAATCGAACTTTTTAAAGCTTAAAGGGTCCTAAGACCTCTTAAACATATTTTTACTATTTTTTCAAGAACTGCACCTTATTTGATATGTTTAATTTTTGGATTCTTATATTACTCTATATCTGTTAAGATTTGTAACTGATTTAAAATTTCTTTCGAATTTTAAAAACTTTTTCCTGTTTTATTAATTTTTTTATTGTTTATATATATACTTCGCAAAAATTATATCTATTTTTATTTTATTCGTGCATTAAAGTTTTTAAAATTCCCGTAATTTTTAATTTGTTGAACTTTTTTTTTTAAATTCCTTAGATAATATATGTTATTACTTATATTTAGTTATTACTTTAAATACAATACTTTTTTAAATTTTTGTAATTAATAAATTTTTTGAAAAAAAAATGTGTTTCAGTTATAATTTGGAAAAATTTGGAAAAAAATGAGGTAACTTTTAAAGGATCTTAGTTTTTTGCTTCTTTAAAAAATAATTTAAAAAACTCGCTCATAATCTAGAAGTCTTAAAAATCATCTTTCAACTGCTTAAAATTGAATTTAAGTAAGAAAATCGTTAATTCTTAATTGTTAACTTGTTTCTATTATTCTATAATTGAAAATTAATTAGATGATAGGAAATAATTTATAAGGAACGACACATGTTTTAAATTATAAGAAAGTGTGAGTTTATATAATTTTTAAGGAATGACAAAAAAAAATTAGGAATTTCACGATCAAATAGTTCTCATTAGGGTTTCTTTACTGTTAAAAACAATTGTATTGATTCCTAATGATAATGAACAAAATGAAAACTTTGATTCCAGATTATCAAATGAACCAATTTAAATCGCAAATGAAGTTATTATTTTCTTGTAAGAAATGTAATTAATACAAAAAAACTACTTCAAATAAGATTTTGTAATTAGGTATGAGAAATTTAACATTATATTCACACAAGATGAATTTGTTTTATAAAAGAGAATTTTACGATTAATTTATAAATTACAAGAGTTTTAAGTTATATTTTGATGTTTTAATTCTAAAGAAGCCCTTACAAATTTAAAATAATATTTTATATGTGGCTGCAGTGAATAATTGTATTAAATGTAACAACAATGAATTAATGCATTAAATACATTGTTAATAGCAGTTTTTGAATGCACTTGTAGCAACAGTGAAGATCTAGTTTATGCTCCGCGAGATCTCTGGTTCACGTAATCCGAATCTTTGAACGTATTCTACTTTAATGAAATCAGAACTCAAGAACACGATCCCTAAGCTACTGAGGCTTCTTCAGTGCAGACATTGGATTTGCGTACAACAGGTTTCCACTCATGTGGAATACGTATATTTGCATAAAATTTCTGTTCCATTGTTGAATTATTTGAATCCAAAAATACATTGCCTGAGAAGTGTGTAACAGAGGTCAAAAGTTAATATCACCACTAAACAGTTCTTGCATTTAATAAATTGCATCAAAACAGCAGAAACTTCTATTCGGGTACAATACAGGAGATAGTAAAATATTTATCATCCTCTTTTTGAACGAACAAATATGGTACTGTTAGAGAGCGTAAGCTTTATTCGCAACAAGTGGAAACCGTTATTTTAGTAACTTTGTTCATAAGATATAATCCAAAAAATGACTTTAATTCCTATTTTTGTGTAACATTTTGATCCGAACTAAGTCAACCATTTTCGGGTCCCCAAGAAAGAGAATTGAATATATTGAGATGAATTCCAAGAAAGAATATTGATTTTAAGTTACTTATTTAATTGTATTGCACGTACAGCTATTTACAGATAAATGTAATGACAGGAGGTATTGGAGACAATCGTCTCGTCTGGAATCAATTCAGGGACTGCCGAGTTCTTGCTGAAAATAAACCTCGATTTTTCTCTTAGTGGGGAATTTCACTTATCACACCAAAACCTGTAGAAATGTAATAACGCTCTGGAACGTTGAAACATTTGCAAACATAAGTAGCTCCGGATGTCGAGATGCACAAAACACTCAGCTATTTATGAGTTTTAGAACATAAAAATACGAACATTTAGGTAAAAAAAACCCACCACTACATGCATTAATGTCAATGTTGTCAGATCGACACCTAGACACAAAAAGTCCAATTTACATTAGATTGATTGGTTTTACTTACGTCACGCTAGAAGCAAAAGAGGGCTATTGGCGATGGATCTCGTAATTATGAGCCTCGGTCAAGTGGCTAAAACGATACCTGAGCTGGGACCTCTCTCTCCTAACTATTATCTACACCAAGCTGGAGGATTTTGAGCTTCCCCACATTTAGTTTGCATCAACCCAGGTTACATGGTGGATCTTTAGTGACATCGAACGATTCGACGAAATCCACCGGCCGCAAGTATGCGATCATGACCACTAGGGTACCGCTGCCAATTTATACTAGAAAAACCAGAAATGTTACATAATAAATCTGAAGCACTGTTAAATTTTTAGAAAAAAAAACTATTTAAGATAAAAAAAAAATAAATAAATAAAAAAATAAGCTGTGAAAATTTGTGGATTTTAATCTTATAAGTCTCCTAAGCTTCAACTAAGTCTTAATCATGGATGATAAGACCCATATTATGATTCTCCAGTTCTCAAATTCGAACCACATTTTATTCTTCTAATAACAGCTCATGCGTAGACATTTGATAGAACTTATTTATTTCATGGTAGGATAAGTATGATAATACTCTCTTGGCAATCCGGCAGATTTTGGAAAAGAACATCACTGGATTACTGTAAAATTACTAATAATAACCCTTTTAAGTAGAGAAATAAATTCATTTATGCTAAACAGTAGCAGTGAGACTGGGAATTAGTAGAATAATAGGGAGAGGGTAAACAATTTGCAGGCAACAATAGATAACGGTGAGTCTGGGAAGGTAGACACAATTTTTTTATAACTATAAAATAAGTGTTTGACCCTTTCTGAACGAATTTGGTAGCGAAGTGAAAGTTGACAGTTTATACCAATTTCACTGTGGTTGAATTTCAAAATTAAAGTGTAATTTTCATTTAAAATTTTTATTAATACAATATTATACAACTTTAGTCAAAAGAACAGTATTACTAATGCATTACAATTAAACAGAAGTATTATGTGAATTCAAAAATGATCAGAGATAATTGCGTCAAAAAGTTTGGCATCTTTAAAATGAACACAAAAAATGATATATTGCCAAAATCCAACCAGTTATTTTATGCCACATTACACTGCAAAAAAAATATATTAATGCAGTGGTGTTGTTATGGTTAGCGTGTTTGACCACGAACTATGCAATTCAAGTTCGTTCCCTGTGGCTTAAACTTGGGTAGCTGGTCACGTGTCAACTCAATCCTTCACCCATTTGGGGTCGAAGACATAAGTTCGTTTGGGAAGTTAACTTGGATCATCGTCGAATCTACTAGTTGGCTTGGACACTAGTTAGTAATTAACCCTCCTGGCCCAAAGAACATCTTCGGGAGATTTTTCTTCTGCCGGTCTCAAGCTTGGATAAAGAGGGAGAGATCTACAGCAAGAGGTTCAGGAGAGAGAACCACCGCAATCCCGACACCGGAGAAAGGGCAAGCCTGCAAGCACCGGAATCGGTGACGAGAAAGGCTGCAAAGATGCCTAAGAGAACGGCTGGTTCTGCTCCAGAATATTTTCTCCTCGGAGGATAGAGTAAGGAGGAATTTATGTTCCTCATCTCCCCCAAGCTAAAGTCGCTTCTCTAAAAAGTTTCAAGTGGTAGTTTAGAAAGGTGTGTATGTACCGCTGGGTGGATGTCCCTCAAATACTTTTTGTTAACACTTAAATGTAGTTTTGGCAATTATATAAGAATAAAAACTCATTTGAGACTTCTCCGTTTGGGTACCACTTCTCCTTTTAAAAAAGCCGGACAAATATTTTTATAGTTTTATTCAAAATGTCTAACATAGAAACAACCACCAAAGTACCACACTTAAAGTTGTAAAAACATTAAAAATCTTGCAGACATGCAGCTAGGAAAGTGGGATATATGCTATCAATATGGACTGTATGGAAGAGTCCACAGTCTGTTTTAAATGGAAATACTCTGTGTACCTTTTCTTATTAGCAACCTCGGTGACTGGGTCCCTTGGATCGTAACGTATTGCACCCGATGAATAAGAGGTGATTGTGGAAACGGAAGTATATGATATGGCGTATATAGTTATCTAACGGTTCATGGACTCAGCACGATGAAGAGTCTTCTTGTGGTTCAGCTGGCAGAATCCACTTAGATTGCAGCGAGAAATTTGCCACAGGAAACTGTGGCCCGTGCTTTTGAGAGGGCACGTTGCGGCAGGTGGAGGAGGTTGAAAAAGGGGCCTTGGTACCTTAACACGTGAAAAAGAGGCCCGGGTTGATTCGGCCGTTACTCCACGTCCTTTGGGGAAAATAAAAATGGTCACCCCTTTCCTCTCAAAAATTAATTATGGCTTACATTTTCAGTAATGATAGGCATGTTTTCTTGAATGTGCCAAGCGATGAGGAAATACAATTTAGAATGCCGGACTCCTTTGACACAGACGCTGAAATTATTGGAACGTACACTCCGACAACTCTGAAAAAAATGACACCCCAGGTTCTCCATAGTACGCGAAAGGAGAAGACTAGGAAGATGAGAAAACCAAAACAGAAGTTCAAAGAGGAATCGAACACGCAACGGTTCACGGCGGCGATGTTCGGCGCGGATAAAATCCTGGATGAAATTGAACTCAATGAGAGACAGAAGACGAAAGTTAAGTGGATTCTGCGAATAGCTGCAAACATCCTTTTACGCTCAAGGAGCGAAGTCTTTTAGCTGAAAAAGGAGATACCACTACCCACGTTGACGTGGGAGCAAAGGATTCAAATAGTGAAAGAAGATATCTCAAAATATTAAGAGCTGTGTAAGGAGACCCTCTTACACAATGAGATTCCTGCTGGTGAAAAGGAACGTTGTCTCAATCTTACACCTCCGCAGCAGCAAAAAAGACGGCTCCTACAAAGGATGACAGCAAGCCAAAGGAGGCCAAAGAGAAGAAGGATAGATAAGAGACCGCAGTGCCGAAGAAGAGGAAGCAGACAAATTTGGGTGGTTCCCACTGTCGAAGTCCTCTAAAGCGAACTACTACTGAAGACCTTTCGCAGATCGATCAACACGAGCCAGATAGGAGTGAGATAATCCTGTCTCGTCATATAGAAAAAGAGGTAGTCGTAGTGGAGGTGGAATATGCAGAGATGGTGGCGAAGTTGATCCAAGCGATCAACGATAATGTCGTCACAAAAAATATCTGCTTAGCTTCGGAAAAGAGAAAGAAGCTGCCGAGAATCTTCCTCTATGACACTCCGGGAACTGAAAATCCTGTGAAGCAAAACAAGTTCCTGGTCAGGTTAAAGGAGGCAAATGACCTTCTAGAAGATGTCTGTAGTGTCTTTTCACTCAAGCACCTGAAGGATGGCACGGTACACTGAGTCATCGATGTAGTGTTTGAGTAGCGAAGATTCTTCCTGGGATTCCAATCCCACTGAGTAAAGCCGAATATAGCGCCACAAAGGTGCTATTTATGTAACAAAATTCGGCCATGTCATTATTAAATGCATATACCGCAAAGGATGATGGCTCATGTAGGATTAAGGGGTAACGAGATGGCAGATGAGGCAGTAAAAAGGGCTACTGAATGACAGCTAGTTACGGCTCCACTGAAAGCTTCCAAAAAAAGAGTGGAGTGGATGCTGACAAACTCAGGTCTGAGGAAGAGGCAACTGAGATGCCAGGATAACGTTTAAAGAAGGCTCAATCAGATTTTGCCCAAACCATAATTACATCTCCAAATAAGCTGCAGAAGAATATTCCAGATGGTGACGGGATGGCAGGTTCCCTGCTTACCTTAAGAGGTTTTGAATAGCGGATAAAGAAAATTGCGAGTGTGGGGAAAACGGCGAAGTCTTCTCCTATCTCAGCAAATGTCCTAGAACCAGGAACATAGCCTCTAAAGTGGACCTAGAAGATGGATTGGCCTCGTAGCTCAAGCCTAAAATCTAAGTAATTCTTCGGGATAAGACACGCATATAGATGAGATGACCTTGGTCAGCTCTAAAATATGAAGATCGTACTTCGTTACGATTATTAGATAGAGATAAAATACCATTCGTTTGGTAGGAAAGGGTCCCACTACAGTGTAAAAGGTTGAAAGACGCCTAGGACCAAAGCATTATGGCCAACAGTACCCACCAAAGTGTAAAAGACTGAAAAGAAGTCTAGGTACAAGAGGCAAAGAGCGATAATTCCCTCTGCGATATCAGATCGTACCTCTGTGCCCCAATTGAACACAGTAAGTCGCATCTCGATACGACAAAAAAACTGAGGGAGAGCTCTGTAAGCTCTGTATGAAAGGGTCCACGATGGGGTAAAACCTATCAACTGATTGAGAGGAATCCTAGGACTCAAGTACTATAGCCTCTGGCATCCGCCAATGGTGTTAAGGACTGCAAAAGAGTCTTGGTACCTGTGACAACGAATTGGAGCAAATCCGAAGTTAGGGGCCTAAGCCTGATTTGCCGAGGCTGATACCCCAGCTCCTCGGTAGTCAGTCGGTTTACAAGTCCGGAAAGTGGGGATGTCAATGACAAAGCTTTTAACTAGATCTCCGGGCCCATCCATATACCCAAAGCACCTATGCACAATCCTGAGTGCAAGGGAGCCCTGAAGCTCGGTTAAGTTAATTCTTAGTGTGACCGAGAGCCTTCCTACTACAAATCCGTAGTGCACTATGTGCGGAGTGGGGGGGTGATCTTTTGAAATATGTCCACGCCCAAAGGCTACAGAACCAGAAATGTGCCTCTTAGTCCTGAGAAGACTTAACACTGTAAAATATGCCAAGGAAAAATATTAATAAAAAAGAACTCTTATTGATTGCTTGTACTAAATAACATTTAATCCTGTGTTCAATGAGCAATACAATTGATTATATTATCGAAAGAAAGATAAACAATATAAAATAAGTTTCTCAATAATATGTTTAGTCTCTCTATTTCAAAACACTGTTAAAACAGATGTATGAATTAAGAAGGGGTATCATGGCGCGATGCAAGGTATTGCATTTTGTGCATATTTCTGCTAAGTAATATTTTTAAAACAATTTAAGAAACTGAAAGGAAGAATAATTAGGTGATAAGGCTCTTATACAAGTGTTTTGTTTATAATTCCAAGTGTCAGGCGGCTACCATGGAATAAAAATATAATTTTCTCCCCCAAAAAAAGTGGGAAGCTATCACCCTCCTTCCCGTAGCTTATGTATAGCCAAATCGCATTCATTCTAAAACCATTCCTAATATTTTCTTGAAGAGAGTGAGTTCTTATAAATAATCTACCGTAGCTTTCTAGCTTCATAATATTTTAAACTTAGAGTTCATCTTGTCAAATTTTTTTTATATATCTAGATTATCTTGATGCAATTGTATATAACAGGTATGTTTTTTTTAAAAAATCACACTTAATTTACTTCATTTAATTGTATCGTGTTTTGGACTGAATAGCATAGGTTAGAGGTGTGAGTAAGGAAAGATATTTGAAAAACCGAAACCAGCAAAATAATTTTTATTATTTTACAAAATAACAAGCATTATTTTACTGACAAAAATTCTGTGAAAGAAAAACTAGAGAAAAGGGAAAATTTTTGTTCCGATAATGAATTTTTGTGTCATGCAGTAAAGAAAGATTTTGATGTCTTTATAACAATGAAAATATTCAGGTAAAAAGTCAAATTAATGGTAACAGAAATTATCTAATTTTTCTCAGGAAAAAGCAAATGCATGGCATCAATCAAGGTGGTTATGACACTGATGAGAGTGGGTTCAAATTTTAGTATGACAAAAACTTCTCAAAAATATAGAGATGAGACCAAAGTTCTGAAGCATACCATAAATCAGTCTGACGATTGTTATACTTGCGCATGAATCTAAACATTCTATAAATGAAGTTTTAAATTCAATTTTCAAGCAATTATCAAAATGAATGTAATGATTTCAATTTTATAAAATATAAATTGGCAATCTGTTTCAGAATAATTGGACCAGTTTCTATAAGCAAATTTTACATGAAAATGTTACAAAATTTAAGGAAGGAAAAGGCAATTAAGGGGACACTAATTACCATAAAATTCCCTTCAGCCCTTCGAGAATAAGCCCATCTCATTTCAACTTTCATTTTGAATTTCCCTTTCATTCCTAAGAAAGCCATCCTATTATATTTTTTTTTATTCTATACAATATTTTAATCACAATTTATTATGCCATACAATTCATACATTTTTTATGAAAAGGCCTCTTTGTAATGATTGTTCTCAAACAGAAAAAAGCAGTAATTGAAGAACACTACAATTTTTAAATGCTATTTTTTCTCCTTCTACTATTTTTTAACTCCTGTTATGTTATTTTAAACGGTAGCAATTTGAGAACTTTATAAAAAACTAAGATATTCTAGAAATTTGTGTTACATCTTAATTACTTAGAGAAAGGGATTGATAAAAAGAGAGAGTAGACACATCGTTAAGTGTAGAGCAAAAGGAAGAAATCCATTTCGTCGGCATAAATTTTTAATAATATTTAAAAAATAAATGGGTAATATTTTCTTTATTTTTTGCACGATAATATGACTTAATCATTTTATTTTTGTACTAAAGTACGAAACATTATCTTTTTAGTTTGGGAAAATATGCCCTGAAAATCAATCACAGCGATTGTTAAGCCACTAAAATACATCAACATCTAACAAAATTATTTTTAGTTGACAAAAACACTTTAAAAAATAAAAAAAAAAAAAATACATATCTTCTCATACTTTTCGCAAAGCTGTTTCTACACTTTTGATGCAGAACCTTTGTATTAAGACTCCCATCTACCAGCCATTTTGATTTCGTGGACGTAATGTTAATCCTATTGAATTTCGACTTTAATTTACTATTAGATCTATTTGAATGCTATAAAGTACATCTGAAAGAGTAAAAAATAATCAATGCTTCTGTGGAATTACTTTTTTCCTAAGATTTTTAAAAATATTTTTATTCTTACTTTAATTATTCATTTTTAAGTTTTCCGGTCTTTAAAGAATATTATCAAATATTTTTAAGAATTGGAGGGAAAAAGTAATTCCACAGAAGCATTCATTATTTTTTGCTCTTTCAGATGCACTTTATTGCATTCAAGTAGATCAAATAGTAAAGATGTGAGAATTAAAGTCGAAATTCCAAAAGATTAATGTTACGTCCACGAAATCAAAATGGCGGGTAGACGGAAGCTGTAACTTTAAAACGAGGGAATTAACGTCAGGATATAACTCAAAATATGAGATGTAAGCGATTCAAAATATTCCTTAAAATTCTTTTCAGAGATAATGATATTATTTCATAATTATAATGCATGACTGTTTTATCTAAACATTGTTTGATAATATTTAAATTTCATTCCTTTTGTTTTTCGCAATTATTTTTTATTACATTGTGAGAATAAATGTTACTAACTTTCTTCAAATTTAAAGATTTCCTGTAACAAGCAGTTTCCTTTCAAATTATACATTTAAAATAATAAATCTTAAGTCGTTTTATTACTTCAAAAGATATTAAAATTACAGAAAAGCGTTAGAAACAATAATTATATATTAAAAAGTGCATTATATGAACAGAACAGTAAACATTTAAGACAAAAAACAATAGAAATGTATTTGCAGATATTAAGACTCATAGTCTAAATTTGTTATAACTAATATATCTCTATTTACTTTCTAGAATACAGAAATCACCAGAGTTTTTCAACATTGGAATGAAAAGAATTATAAGTAAAGTGAACTATAAGATAAGTAACAACTGAAATAATAAAACCAAAAATGCAAATATTCATGTAATTTATTTACAAATTCTTATGAATTACCACCAAATAGGAAACATTGGTATAGATAAGGAACTTGGGAATACTAAGGACGCTAGAGTCTTTGTTACTCCATATCCTATAAAACTCTTCAATAAATTATAAGTAATTGGGAATACTAATCTCCAAACAATGTAAGAGAATTAAGAAATTCCTTGAGTAAAAAAATTCATTTGAAGTAAATTATATTTTTAGTAATATGGTATGAAATGTAATATATGCACATTTAAAAATCGATTTCAGAATTAAGATGACGAAATAAATATTAGTGTTGAAAATATATTCATTGTATATACGTGGATTTTATTAGACGGAGTTATATGAAGAACATTATTCGATTTTATGCTAAGTTTTACATAAAAATACATCTTTTTCTATAAACGTCTTAACAATAAATGAGCAAAATTAATCCTTTTAGAAGGAATCTTTTTGAAGTGAAGTGACAAAATGAATACTTATATTGGAGTATAACTTAAAAATTGTCATACGTATTAGCGTTTCTGAGCTATTAAAAATTGTTACACTTACACATAAATACTAATTCTAAGTAAATGTATTTAAATGATTGAAAATGGTTAAGAAACTTACTTTATCTTATATGATTTGTTGTGTCTGAATCTGTAAATATTTCGGAAATTAAAAGCATTAGAAATACTCTTGAGAATAAAAAAATAAAGCTTAAGAATTTGAAATGTTCATATGGTTTTTTTTTTATTTTGAGGAGACATTAAAATCGAACGTAATATGGAAACAATAAATGAAATTATTTTAAAGGTAATTCTTTTCCGTAAAAAATAACTAATGTCCGTAAAATGACAGACGATTATAATTTCTTTTGAAAGTAATTCGTCCTCGAGTCACCTGATAAATAAATGTCCACAAAAAAGAAAAAATAATATGCTTTAAAGTATTTAACTAATTAAAAATGTAATGTAAATGTGAATTATTGTTTTGATAATGAGTTTCAAAAGCGCATGTACAATTTTGTTTGTATTTTCTGAAAACAATCCAAAACAAAAAAAAATTATCTAAAATTTAATTCTTTGAGTAAAATTTGAAAAAATAGTAGATAGAGGGATTTACTGTTAAAAAAATTTTCATCATGCAAAGGTAATTTTTACCAGGTAATTTCTTTGAAAGAAAAATAAGAAATGTATCGAAAAATGAGCGAAACAGCACACGATACCTTTATACAAAGAATACTTTCTTCTTTTATTTCTGGAGATCGATTGTATTAAATCTTATCTTATTTTTATTCCAGAGATTGTGTAAGGTGAGCAAGATACTCACACAAAAAGAACAAAGAATCACAGAGTTTTTAAGCTAATTAATGAACAAATTCCCTCACTCTCTCTATCAGCTTGAGAAGTTTAATAAACGCACACAAAAAAAATTAAAAGAAACAGAATAATGGTTATCAAAATTAAGAAGCAAGTTGTAACTAAATTAATTAGCGTACTAATAAATTACCTTAAATTTATATAATCAACATATTCCAATTTAAATCTACATTTATTAAATTGTGGTAGGTGATATTTTCAATGCAGGAAAAAATGCAATGATGTTCTTTTGCTCACAATAAATCTTTCTTTCTGAATGCATCAAAGAACACTTATCATATACAAAATAAGAAAAACAGTTGGCTTTTTTTTTCTTAGAATACTAACATAACCTACTTAGAAATATAATAGTTGAAATAGAAGTAGAATCAGAGTAAATGAGCCAACCAAAACAAGAGTGAATTTCACACTTTATAAGATATTTTATCATTAGAATTTTTTATTTTCGGATGAAGAAATACCAAACAAATAATGCATCAATTGAATTATTTAGGAATATATTGAAAAATACGGATAGAGCAGATATATTTATACCATAGACAAAAGGCGAGAAAAACATTATGCTTCTTTTATATTTTTTTTTATTAACCTAAGAAATCATAATACCCAAATAAACACCCGTCGTGCAATGGGGTTGAGGTACGTTGATGTCAGCACATTGATGTGGTGTACAAATTTGGAGAATAGGGTGGCAGGTCAAGTGTCGTCCTCGTTCTTTACATTCTGAAATTATGAGGTTCGTTATAAAACGCTCTCATGTGGCTTCTTAGTTCGATATTTAATAAGCAACCTATCAATCTCAAATTACTATATGCATACTTCTTGTATCACGTGCACTCCAAAGAGAAAGTGGCTCTCAAAGTAAATTCTAGAAATATTTCTTATCGCAAAATTTTAAAAACGTGATAATACCTGATCACTCATTTTCCCGTTTATATCATATGAAAATAAATAGCTGGAATTATTTAAGTTTCAAACCCTCATGTATTAAAAATTGTGTAATTTTAAAAAATCGTTTTGCTACACTAATTTCAAATAAAATAATTTTAATCAGTCTTATATGAAGAATTTACTCGTCAAGGCAAAAAGTTGCTGGACCTTCTACAAGTACTGACACGTAAAATACAATAATGTGAGAAACCAAAAAAGGAGTAAATCTTTCATATACAAAGTGATCAAAACAGTTGTTTACAACATATCAAAAATTTTAATTTTTGCAACCAATCAGATAAAGTTATTTTGTTCACAAATTAAAAATAAATAAATACATAATTCAGTTAAAAGAATTCGTAGAGTTCCCTCAGTTTTTTGATTGATTGGTTGGTTATTTATTAACGTCATTATTGAAGCAACAATTGCAGTTGGTGACGGAGCTCGTAATTTTGAACTTAAATCCGGTGACAAGGACGATACCTGGATAAGGTGGATTCCTTTCTCCAAATTTCCTCACCACACTAATGAGAGCAATTGAAGCCTAGACAGACTTAACCTACACGTTGGGTCTTTGATGGCATTTGGACTCGAACACAAGACTTGACGAAAAAAATGCCGGCAGCGATATCGTGACTGAGAAGTGTAACTAGATGTTTCAGTGCCCAGGGACAATTGAAGATTTTGTGACCCCCACCTGTTTTCTAAAATTGAAAGTAAATTTTTAAAAATGTATTTGTAATATTAGTATTTAAAAAATATATTCTTATTTTTGGTTTTAAACAATTTTGAATGTATAAATTTCTTAAAGTACATTTATGCGTATATTTTCAAGGTTTCCCTAAGTTTTATAGACAGAACGAAGCAAAATGTTTCTGGTAGCTTGTAAGTATAATTATTCGATAATATTATTCAAATATAACATTGCAAAAAATTGTAAACATTGCATTGTATTTAATTTGCATTATAACCTAAAAATGAAGTTACTATAAAGATTTAAAAAAATGAAGCATAATGCTTTAATGAAACTATTAAATTCAAAAAGAAATTTTCCTAGTCCTTTCTGTTGCTACAAATTTATAGAATAGTTCATTAAAATGTATGCTGTGGTCAAATTCCTGCTCAATATTCAGCAAAAACACGGCTGATAATCTTTCCCATGTCATGGATGATCTCAGGAAGGTCTAGATATGAGCGCTGAAATCAAAAAGAGAAAAAAATCATTATGTCTAGAATCACGATAGCGGAGTGAAGAAAAGGGTGCAAACGATGCCGTCGGTCAATCGCTACTTCTTGTATTCCACGATTACTGATTCTCATCGCTATTGCTTCGTTACATCCGACACGATCACCGATCCCTCAGAAGTGCAATTCGATTTCTCTATAAGCGATATTGGTCGAACTCAGAAACGTGTTCTAATGACGCTTGTATTCTTCTTCGAAGGAAACTGAAGATGCTAACCGCAAGAAAAAGCAATTCCAATACTTCAAAACAGCATTTTATACTTCCTTCTATATAGCACTTGTTGATAGAACTACAGGTGTCCATCTACACTGTACTGCTAATCAGTTGGATATCTCATCGCGGTTTTGGCGAGGTGATAATTCCATGCAGTTTGGATGCTTCCTTCATGGTGTTGCATTTTGGGTTGCCAGAAGTGTATGTGCAATGGAAAATTATGAAACGTAAGGTACGAAATTTTTACTGAAGCATTTATTAAACACAATTAATTTGATGTAACACTATATTGGTACTCTTGAGTTGAAGAATTCTTGACGATCAACACTTTTGAATATAGATATTAAACGGTGTCTGTCTACTGCTCCTTAACAAATATTTAATTTATAAAAGAAGTTTTTAAAATTTACGAGCATTAGAATCAAAACTATTACTTAAAGTTGTCGTACAAATTATCGCAAAAATATTAAATATCAGAATATAAAATGGTACAGGATATTTAAAATACGCTACATCATTTAAAATTGCAATTGACAACTTAGTTATTGATCACAACAATTCAATGTTATTTTATTTCTGGGCGATGTTTTTTCAGCGTCCTTCTTTTTTTAAGCTCAAATAGCCGTACTTAAAAAGTCTACTGCAGCTGACAGCATAGATTTATGAAATACAACTATTATTTGCGGTGTGAAGAAATTATTCGGGATTATAAATGCGATGTGTACTCATCGCATTTATAATCCCGACAGCATCAAATACAGCTGTCAAAAGTAATTATAATTTATTCATGTTCTTATTCTAACATGTATTTCAGAAAACCAGACAACTTATACACAGCTACGGTATTAAAGATTAGAGGAGGGGGAAATAACCAAAAAAGACATTTCTTGTTAAGAATGAGATTTTACAATAAAAGAGCTGATCTAATCTGAATATGTTATATGTATGTATGTATGTATGTATGTATGTATGTATGTATGTATGTATATCTATATATATATATATATATATATATATATATATATATATATATATGCTCCTTATATAACTAGCTGACCCGGCGAACGTTGTTTTGCCATGTAAATAATTTCTAGAGAATATCTAGTGTAGAAAAAAAATAACTAACTTATTGGAAGTGTATAAGGATGTGGAATATGAGTGAAAAAGGCATACAGTGCTGTGAACGATGAGGGAATATAAAAATAACAAAACACCAAACATTAATTTTTTTCAGTTTATCAAAAGTAATAATTATTTATATCATTAATTCATTACATAATATTAATCTCTTAATGCTACAGCGTGAACAATATTTTTTGTTAGCCCGTCTTTAGCTAATACAAACAAACTTGATGGTTTACCCACTCGAGAGCATGCAACGTATAATTGTCCGTGTGAAAAACATGGTGTGCTCAAATCTAAGCCACAAACAGACATTGTTTGGCCTTGGGATTTATTAATAATCATTGCAAATGCCAATCTAATCGGAAATTGAATACGCTTAAATTGAATTGGCGCATCTTTGGGTATAATAGGTATTCGTGGTATTAATATATTTTCACCTCGAAACTTGCCATTTAAAATGGTGCCTTCGATAACGTTTTTCATTAATTTTTTAATGACTAATCGCGTACCATTGCACAGCCGTGGCGGGCTCAAATTACGAAGCAAAATAATTGGAGATCCAACCTTCAATTGTAAGTTATGTCATGGCATGCCTGGCAAATCCAGTGAGTTCAAAAACTCTGTTGGAAAATGTACAGCTTCAGTGTCATCGCAAACTGTATCAATAGATTTATATGATACCAAGTCCCCTGGCAATAACTGTTGTATCTTCAGATTCAAAATGTCAACGTCCACATTTTTTGCAGCTAAAATTGCTCTTTCTGCAAGCCACTCGAGATTTATGTAATTCGTGTGTACATCGGGAAATATTTGTTCAATGAGAGTATCTTGCGAATCAATGATTGTGCAGAAATCAGTCGCTAATTTTATGTATCCAGTTTCATCTATAGTGACTTTTCCATCGCCGATATCTAAGAGTTGTTTTGAGAATGTTTCAGCAGATGGATCTTGAAGCATTTGAACGCGCATATTTACTTTCAGCTGTACTATTTCATTTCAGTGTTCATTAAATCAGTTGCTCCTCGATTTGGCGAATTCATACCGAAATGACTGAGTGGTAAGTTGGCAATGATAATGCAAAGATCCTCAATAGAAATCAATGCTTCATTGTACATATCGTCGCTGAATGTTATCGCTAGATCGTTACACCGTGTACGATGTTGATGCAATATATCATCAGTCATTGAATCTTTGTGATTATCCCACAATATCTCTGCTCGGGCTGGAAAATATGTAGTCAACACTATAGCGAATAGTAGAAGAATTTGTATTGCTGTACAGTTCAATGCTGCTTCAGCAAGCATACATTCCCACTGATTGTCATCTTCCAGCAAGCCGAGTGCAAGGCATGCATCTTTATACGTTGTATACTGTTGCCCATTCACTTTACGTATATCTTGAAATGATAATGGGCCAGTAACATTAACCAACAATAGTCGAAGATAAAAGCCCTCAGTCTGTCTTGGATTCACTGTAAATACTCGCCCCAAGGCGTTTGATTTGAATAAATTGGGACATGCATCAACTGGAGAGCCTTGCTTGCGGGGTATCCATTGTTTTGTTTGAGCCCATGTGAAATAGCGTGGTACTTGTGAATAGAGTAAAGTACATGCAAAGGCACCAAAATCATCCGCACGATTACGCAATTCAAAAAATTCAGTAAGTGTAGTTTTTGGTGGATTTATAGCACTATCAATTGCTGTCTCGTTCGTGAAATATACACGCTGACCGTTTTCAAGATGAACGGCTAACTGAACAACTGCTGGATCCCATTCATGAATCGGAAAACCAAAGATACGCCAAACAAAAAATTTCCCAATTGTAATAAAAATCTAACTGTCACCGAATTCGTTTTTCACCATTCCCAACAATATTTTCGTTATAAATAAGAAAGAATAATTTTTGATTTTATAATAAACGTATAAAAATAATTTATACTTACAACTCAATAGCCGTTGTTTGCGGGAACTCGTGACACGTGTTGAGTATTTTAGAGGTTATGTAAATCACTTAATTAACTGATCGTGCGAATTATACTCAAAATTAATAATTTTATTAGTTGTTTTGTTGGCAAAATTTTTGGGGTGGACTCCCCTTATCACTTAGAGGTTTGAAAAATAGATAGTAGCCGATTCTCAGACTTACTGAATATGCATAAAAAATTTCATAAGAATCGGTCAAGCCGTTTCGGAGGAGTATGGGAACGAACATTGTGACACGAGAATTTTATATATTAGATGATATATATATATATATATATATATATATATATATATTCTAAACAGCAGTTTATACTTACTGCTGCTAAATCATTCCTTTTTTTTGTTCAATTAGCAGATACAATTTTGAAACAATCCTGATCTTCTAAATAAATTGAAAAAAAAAAAATACATCCGGAATAATTTATGATAAATTATTATTTTATATATTTATATTAGAATAATTAATTTTCATAATTCATTGTGTCAATCTGGGGCCAACAAAAACTCTAATTTCTACTACACATACAGTACGATGCGAGACGCATTCCAATACAAGATGTGAATATATCGGTATTTTCTCTCAGTAGTAGCCTGTGTGGGGCCAGGCATAGGTCTGCTTGAGATAGAACCATCTCGTGACAACCACTGACAACAATTATGAACAGAGAATACATCCCTGCCAAATCTTTCAGCAATATCGCGAAAAAAAATCCACCTTTTCGTAGTCCTAATTACACTGCCTCATTCGAACTCAGTAAGCTTTTGATATTACTTTCTACGTATCCTTTAAAGGAAGTTTATACATCGGGGGAGAGCCTAGAGAGGGGTAAGAATGAATAATTCAGAGCAGCAAATACGGGTGTCTAGTGGACCACTGATTCGGCTGTTCTCGCTCTTTTAGATGAACTGGTTCTGAAGAACAGATTCTTCTTTTCATCCTTCCCTTAATTGTTAGCTCTGACTATTTCTCATACAGTTTTTCCAAACCAACGAAAGATATTATGAATGGAACGGAATGATTAGAGCAAAAGTGAGAGTTCATGAACCGAACGAATAAGCAAGTGAACCGAAAAGAACTGAAAATATTCTTAAAATATTCCTTGCTTAGGATGATATGGATTGAGTTATTAATAAAATATAGAACGCTAGACCATGTGGTGTTCAAAACTTTTGTAAATATGCATCCTAATCGTTTTAAAATTAAACATTTTAAATCTCGGAAAAAATATTCGTCTAAATAGGAATGAAGAAAGGAGGGCACACTGAAAAATTTCAAAAATATAACAGAGAATCGTATAATAGTTAAGAACATCGCAAAAAGAGATTCATTAAAGTATTTTTCGATTCAGTATTTTATTCTACATAAAATCACGATTCAATTTTAATAAATCAATCACACATTTAGCGTACAAATATTTAAATCTTATTAATGTTTATTAGTTGTTCAGAACACTCTTCTGACTTCCAATTCCTGACTGCTCTAAGAATCGCTTTTTACAGTCAATATACCGCGTAATTTTGATCTAGTGTCAGATGGCAAACTCGAAACCTAAATGGGCCCCCAACATATCACACCCAATCTTCGAAAACTTGAAGGTCTTAAATCATGACAATTTTAATGCGTGACAATGCCTCATTCAACCTTAGTTAATGTTTTAAATGACACTCAAATCTTTTACCAATGAGATGTAGGTCAGCTACAGTGATATTTATCTGCAGATACACACACACACACACACACACACACATATATATATATATATATATATATGTATATTCCATTATATTAAATGTATTTTAAATCTTTAAATTAAATTATAATTTCAAATTTTCAATTAAAACTAGCAACTATTATAATTCGCTTGAATTTCACTTTGAAGTACTCAACTTTCACTTCTGATTGCATCATTCCGATTGGTTAAAATTCATGGACTAAGACTGTATGTAAGCAAATTCTTAATTTTCATATGAGATTTCACAGCGATTGAACTTGCGTTATACTTGCTCTGGGCTCTTTGATAAAAAAAAAGCGACCTTATTTTGTTGATTTATTGACTAAAATATATTGTATTTCAATCTATTTTTTTACTTTTATAAATTTTGATATTGGTGAAAATGCAGTTTAGCGTAACCACTTGGCGAGATTTGAAAAATCGCCAAACTTGGCGATTTTTATGGCGGAGCCTGAAGTCCGCGAAGCTTAAAGTAGGAATTTTTTGACTTACCTAATTTTCAGGGTCGTCTAGATTTTCCGGCGAGTACACAGTAATAACGGTTTTCAAAAATGCCTAGTAGGTTTCATCCTGAATAGAATGATTGTGTCTCCGTCTCCACATGTATTAACCCATGTAAGAATCAAATTCTCCCTCGACAAAGAAACTGGGATTGGGAGAATAAACGTGGAGTAAATGATTGACGGTAAGGTAAAAAACGCAGAAACACAATATCAACCAAGCAGGAGAATTTGAATAGAAAAACGTTAAGAACGTAAAACGCAAAAGCACGAAAACACAGCAAAATTAATAAACGACTGAACTGTACAACTAGTACACCGGAATAACGGACAAAGAATATTCTAGAAACTCTGAGAAGTCGGCACTCAACAACGGAAAAGGCCATAAGATTAACCCTTGATTGGTTAAGATTTAAAAAAAAAAAAAGAAAAGAAAAATAGTTTCAGTTTAGAAACGGAGACTCAAAAAGGTACTGTATGTGATTGGCTAAAAGAAAAAAAACATCCGAAACAGCTGCCTGACTGTGAGATTGTGCAGGTGTAATGAATCCTGGAAAAAAGTAATCCAGACTGAAGGGGGGGGAAAAAAGATGGAGGACTGTAATTCCGATTAATGAGGCAAATTTGAAAAAGTAGCCCCGGCGAAAGCAGCAATAGTGGAAAAAACATGATCAGAGGATTGTATAACGAAAAAAAAACATCAGGTGATCTGGAATCCGTATTATTGTGGCAAATTCGAAAAGGTAGCCCCGGCGAATGCAACAAAAGTGGGGAAAAAATGATCAGAGAAAGGTATAAATATAAAAAAAAAAAAGGCTCCTTACTGAAAATCAAAAATCATGTATCATATGCCATATTCGAAAGGGTTGCCACGGCTAAGGCCACCGCAGAGGAGAGAAAGCATGGTAGCCACAGTTGGCAAAATATCGCCAAACAATTCCTGTCGCCAAGTTGTGGTTACGCTAAACTGCATTCCAACCTTGATATTTATATTATTGAATACTTTATATTTAGTACTTAATTTTTAAGTTTCCTGTAGCGTTAGGCTTAGTATTTAAAGTTTAGTTTTGGCGATATTCTAATCCGTTCGTTAGCGAGAAAATGATGGAAGTTAACTCTGTTTGTGAGTTTTTCCTTTCAGTTTGCTGGAAAACAGATCCCATCCAAGAAGAGGAGCCATTGGATTGGGAGGATGTCCCCACCCTCCTTAAGGTAATGCCATCTTTTTATCCTAACCGTCCACCACGGAAGATGAGCTCCCTGGTCTCCAAGGTAAGTGAACCTCCAGTTTCAGCCAACAGATTCCCGAACATGAAAGCTCTCGTGGCGAAGGTAAGGACACCACAGGTTCCTAAAGTGACTGTGATGTCTTTTATTTTTTCTGTTGTTTCTCCCTTTACTTCTTATGTTGCTTCTTTCTTCTCTTAATGTATAATAATTATATGTATGTTACTATTAACTTTTAGCATTGGCGACATTTTTATCTAAGGCTGCGAAATTATGGCGACGAAACTTATGACTGACTTTCATAATTAGAATTAACATTTTACTGAAGAGAAGCGAGATTTTCTTGCAAAATAATAATATTGTTGCTTCAAAAATAAATTAATTATTTATAAAAGTATATCAGGAAATAAATTTTTCTTGGGCTTTGAAAATATAAGTGAACAATGTATAGTTATTTGGCGCAGTTCACACATTGGTTTTAACAAAGATTCACGAAAGTGCATTACACTTAATTATTTGGAAATAAAATGCGTGATATAGTATTAGTTAATATATTAACATAATCGTACATAATGCTAGAATTTCACCATACAATTCTCAGCGCCAGTGCGCTAACGAATTTCTTTGCATCAATGCTTTTTTTAAATTTTCATTACTTTTAAGAGGAAAAGTTTAACTGTAATAGAAAATTGTATAAAATATATCAAAACGTATCTCTAAATTTGTGTGTAACATTCGAAAGAGTATATGAATTAAGAGCAGTTGCATTTTTTAAAAATAAATTTCTTAATGCAAAACTAAATTAATATTGAATCTGATGGAGGACTGGCACCATTTTGGCGAAAAGAGTTTTTATGCCAAATTTCTTACTTCTCTTAAATAGGACATATTAATTTAACGATAGAAATAAACGAGCTCGGCGTCCCAGCATAGTTGAAAATGTAGTTTAGCCCCACAACTTGGCATGATTTCGAAAATTACCAAAATGACAACTTTTTATAGAGTAGCACATACTCAATAGAATCCGCAGAGCAGGAGCTATTCTAGATTTGTCATTTATAATGACCATGTGAAACCCCGAAATTCCCACATTTAGTGATTTATCACCAAATATCTTCCATCGCCAAGTCTTCGTGTTTCAACAACTTTTTCATAGTGAAACTAATAGGAAAAAACTCATCGCCAAACAAAGCACCAATCTAGGGATATAATGCCTCGGATCCAATTTCTCTTGTATCTAATTAATATCTTTAATTTCCATAAAAATATTTATTTTTATTTGTGTCGCGTTCATTGAGTTTCAGGAAAAATTATGTCTTTTTATCATATGCACATGAATATCAAAATTTATGATCGAAGAATTTAACAGAAAGAAGAATTTACACTAGATTATAATTTTTTTTAGTTTGCATAGTGTTTTGTGTAATGGAAAGTACACGTGGAGGATGCTTACTTCAGCGTTCCTTTCCTAATTATTTAGCAATTTTTAATTAACTTTGAATTTTTCAATTTTTAGTTTTCTGTTTAGTACTCAGCTCTTATTTGCATAATGAAAGACTAATTTTTTCTTGCAAAATATTTATTCATCTTATAATTTTGTTTTTGAAATGAATTTTACTAATAATTTTTAAAAGTATTTTCATCTTGTTAAATTTCGAAAATATTTTCTTTTACGTAGGATCATATTACAATATTTTCAAAGTATTTTCATTCTGATATTTTTTAAAAATATTTCAAAACAATTTTCCCTTGATAAGTTTTTGTTTCATTTTAATGATTATGCATAGTCTTTAAAAAAGTCTTATAAATTATAAGTTTTGAAATATTTATTTCAAATTAATGTAACATTCTTTTATTTCAGATAATTCGCAACCTTTCTCGTGAGTGATTTTTATGTGCATTGTTTTCCTCCAAAATAACTTTTCTTTCTTACAGATTACTCTGGGGATGAAAGGGTGTGATTCCCGTTGGGCAGCCCTCGAGGGACCAAAGTAGCCGACCTCCAAGTGATGTTCCCCTGGCAACGCTGTGCTTCGAATTGAAGACAGTGGCTGACGGGCTACGAAAAGAAAGCAAATACTAAGAATAAAAGTATTGCTACTTAACTTTAGTATTTGCTTATTATGAGCGACAAACTCTTATTGAATGATAACCCCTCGGAATAGATGTGATATTTCTCCCCCTCCCTCTTGCATATTTTGGATTGGTGACCAGAACAGTTAATCAAAACTCCAACCATACGCTATTTTAAAACGTTTTTCTGTATTTTACTTGTATGTGTGTGTGTCTGTGTCTCTCTCTGTGTGTGTGTCTGTGTCTCTCTCTCTGTGTGTGTGTCATCAAATTTTCGATTGTTAATATTTAACCAACTTCCCATTAAGCTAGAGCTCTGAAACTTTGGTAATCGTTCTTACTCGCCTAACAATACAATATTTAGACATTTGCGACAAGTTTTAACTAATATTTCAATAATTTTTTACCGTAATTTGTGTAGTAACCTGGTGCCATCTATGGAAGATATATTGAATTACGCAGAGAGAGTGATCTTAAAGATGAGAGAGATATGAGGTTTTTTACAAAGTTTTAACTAATATTTCAATAATTTTTTTCTTAAACTTTGCCATTAACTAAAACATTAGTTTTTTATCTCGAATTTTTTCCCTTCAAGTTTTTGTTACAAGGTTCATTAAAGGTATACCAACCACTGTTAGAAGTTACCAAAATAGACAATATTATTTATGTTACAACGTACACATCTCACAAAGATAACTTTAAAAAACCTTTTGTCAAAAATTACTTATTGAGCTGATTGGCAAGATTGTCGATTTTTTTGAAACTATAGCAGTAATTAATACAAGTTATTTACACCATTAAATATTTATTGCATCGCCATATTTCGCGAGCTCTCAATATTTCACTTCAAACAACTTTTTTTATGTGTAATAAATTGATATGGAATATGTGAGTCTTTTGGGAGTTTATATACGTATTATACGTAAGTGTAATTGAAGCTGTTGGAGTAATTAGTTTTTCTTGGCTAATTGACTCTTGTTTCTTTTAATTTTGCAAAATGTTACCCTGCTCCTTCTCTTATAAATTATAATTATATTAGCTATGATTATTTCATTGAAAGTTAGACAAAATAGTGCAATTCAAATCTAAAAGTGAGGAATTAAATTTCAGCACGTTTAGAATGTAAAACACTTCACTATTTTAAAACGTTTTTAACACATCAATCAATAACTCCCGAGACTAAGCCAGAGATGGCGCTCGTAGTAAACCAGTAACCAAGTCTTTCTAGAGTACTAACCTTTGCTTGAAGCGTGTCAAAATTTTAAGTCGATCGGACCAGAAACAGCTGAGTTATCGAGGTTGGAGTAAAGTCGTTTTGTAGTTTGTTTAAAAAATGGAAAAAACCGAGTTTCGTGTTCTGATAAAACATTGTTTTTTAATGGGTAAAAACACCGTGCAAGCGAAACAATGGATTGAAAAATGTTACCCGGACTCTTGTCCATCAAAAGCAACGATTTGTCGGTGGTTTGCCGAGTTTAAACGTGGTCGTACCGACACAAATGACGCGGAACGCTCGGGTAGACCTGTGGAAGCCGTTACACCGGAAAATGTGAGTGAAGTGACAAAAATTATAATGAAAGATCGTAAAGTGAAGCTCCGTGAGATTGCTGAGATGACACAGATATCATATGGAAGTGTATTTACTATCCTTCATGAAAAATTGAGCATGAAAAAGGTTTTTTCCAAGTGGGTGCCGCGATTGCTTTCGATGGAACAAAAACAGCAACGAGTCGATGATTCAGAAAGCTGTTTATCGCTATTTACTCGCAACAAAAAAGATTTCTTGCGAGAAAAAAAAAAAGAAAAAAAAAAAAGATTTGGAAAAGCGTTGGAACGATTGTATCACCCTAAAAGGTGATTAACAAAAGGTGTTATGTTGATGAATAAAAAAAAAATTGCAAAAAAAATGTTTTCAATGTTAGTCTCGGGAGTTATTGATTTATGTGTTATGTATTTCAGTTGGTGTGTCTGTGTGTCAAATTTTCGATCGTTAATTTAACCAACTTCCCATCAAGCTCTGAAACTTTGGAAATCGTTCGTACTCGCCTAACAGTGCAATATTTAGACATTTGCGACAAGTTTTAACTAATATTTCCTTTAATAATGCAGTTTATTTCAATCACTTGGTGCAATCTCAAAAATTGGCACCAAACTTGGCTGGTTTTTTTTTTGGCTGAACGTTAAGTCCGTAAAACGGAACAGGGTAGCCACATTTGGCAAAATACTGCCAAATAATTCTTGTCTCCAAGGGTGGTTGGGTTAAACTGCATTCCAACCATTTAATTTACCGGATGAATTAATTATAGTTAGTTTTAACGTTTATATGTATTTCACTTGGTGTGTGTCTGTCTGTGTGTGTATCAGTGTGTCATCAAATTTTCTATCATTAATTTAACCAACTTCCTATCAAGCTAGTGCTCTGAAATTTTGGGAACCGTTCTTACTTGCCTACAATGCAATATTTAGATACTTGCGACCAGTTTTAACTAATATTTCAATAATTTTCTTTAATAAACTTTGCCACTATATAAAAACGTTGGGTTTTTTTCTCGAATTTTATTATTCAGAATAATACACTCCGGCTTCAATACACTCATTATACCTATTTGATAATGATTTGAATGCCTGTTTTAGTTCATTTTGCAGAATTGCCTCCAAAGCATTCGTCAGAATTCTTTATATGGTAAATATAATAAAATTATTGTCAAAATAATAGCAATTTTAACTTCATTTTAGGTTTTGGAGACAAAGAGAAGTAGAAGGGCGAAAAATATTGCTACATAGTATAAGAAATATCTGAGGGAGTAGAGCAATTTTTCTTAAATCTGAAATACGCTATCACGAAAATTTCTGCTTTACATAGTGAATTAGATAGTTAGATCTACTGAGCTTAGCGATTAACGTAAATAAATTTACATTGTTAAATATATTATAACTAGTGTGTTGCAGAATTTAGCGTTACCGATCTTGAAAATTAATGGAGAATGTATCTAGTGGGGTTATGAAGGTTGGAGGTGGAAATATGTTTGGTAAGACTGGTATGGGTAGAGGGGGGGTGAGTGTTCCGTTGTTGTGTGTGAATAATATTTTTTTTCTTGGGGGATTAGTGGATTCGTACACACAGGAGAAGAACGGAATAGAAGTTACGTGCAATTTTGGTTATATATAATTCAATGAACTGCACATGATGCTAGTAAGTGCCATATTCAATATGAATTTTTGATGTGCCATGCTGCGTTAGTTATGTTTTTATTTTATAATTGTATTTTACTCTATTTGTCTCGGAAATGTGACACAAAATGGCGCTGTATGCATAAAAACTAGACGAATGACTTGTTTATAAAGTAGGTGTTATTTTTAAGTGAAAGTTGGGAGTACCTATTGTTCCAACTTTCTTCTATATAGGGATGGAAACATGTTTTTACATGTTCCTGTTTATTTTTAAATAACCGTTATTTGACCTGTTCTTAAATTTACTTGTTCTGAAGATTCCTCGAACAAAACCTCTAAGATATTCTGTTGAATTTAACACTATAGAATTACTACACATAATTACTTTACACGTTTTAGGAAAAATCAAATCTGTTGAATTTTAGGAAAAAAATCATGTTTTTAAATACATTAATCCTAATTACACTGCTGGCCATTAAAATTGTAATATCATGAAGGAAAACAAATAAAAATAATTAATATAAAAAAAAATTCAATTCCTACTTAGGTCAACAAAGAAATTTTTTATTTTAGTTACTTATTATTAAATAATTACAATTAATATAAATATGTATATACTTATGACAGAATCACAATATTAAGTGGCAAAAGAAATTTTTTTCCAGCGATCTACACGCTTCGTGACTGACGGTATTTATTTCTAAATTTATATCCTGCTAAATATCTTACATAAGAGAAATTTTTTTCTCCCATATAAAATTAAAATTAATTATTTGAAAATCAAATAAAAATTTTTTATGCATCTACGATATTTAATCCGAAGGCATGAAGATTCCACACCGACTCTCTACCAACTTCGCTATTGCAAGATAAATGATATAGTAGAAGCATTGGCTTATTTCTTAATTCATCCAGTAAATTAAATGGTTGGAATGCAGTTTAGCCCAACCACCCACAGGAATTATTTGGCTGTATTTTGCCAAATGTGGCAACCCTGGTACGCTTCGCGGACTTAACGTTCAGCCAAAAAAAAAAAAAAAAAAACTGCCAAGTTTGGAAATTTTTGAAATTGCACCCAGTGGTTGGGCTGAACTGCATTTTCATCAATTAAAATTTAGTTAATAAATTAATATTTGAAAAAACTGTATTAACATCATGTGTCATCCAATAAAAGTTTTAAAAAATGTATTTGAACTTGAGTGGATGAATAAAAAGTATTTTATTGACGATTGAAAATTTAAACAAGATATTTATAGGGAGAGTGTGAGCTAATAGTAAGAATTTAAAAAAGATATTTATTATACGTAAACAGTATGCCATGAAGACAAAATAATTAAATTTGTAAGCTGTTTGGAGGATAAGAGAGGTACGAAATTTGTAGACACAGTTGCCACCCCTGACAGCTAAAATGGCCCTTACCCGGTCTGGCATGGAGTCTAACTGGGCTTGGATTACAGGGGGCAACTCATTCCATGCTGCTTCAAGATTTTGTCACACTTCATCAACCGTATTAGCTGGGCCAGTCGCTCAGGAACCCATGCCTAGATATTTACAATGAGTAACAGATCTGGAGACTGTACAGGACAGGGCAACAATCGAATATCCTGTGTATCGAGGAAGGCCAGAACTCGACGTGCAGCATGTGGTCTTGTGTTATCTTGTTGCTAGCTGGCGTTAGGCAGGCCTCGAAGTTAGGGCATAACCCCTGGACGTAACATGTCAGAAGTGTATCAATCTGCGTTCAAATTACCTTCGATCCGAACTAGAGAGGTACGTGTCGTGTACCCAATGGCTGCCCAAACCATCACACCAGGTGCAGGGACTTTATGCCGATATCGAATGCGAGCAGGCAACGAGTGGTCTCTTCGGAACCTCCAGTTACATTACAGACATCAAAATACTGCACACAGAACTGGAACTCATCTGAAAAGATAACATTGCACCACTCCTTTATTTAGCTTTGTCGTTCGGAGCACCAGAATCGCCGTCTCTCTCTATGCTGCATTGTTAAGGGAAGCCGAAATAATGATCACTGCGATGACAGTCCACGCAGTTGTGAATGTCGTCGCACCGTACGAGCGGATACTGGATGTGCTGCAAACATGCTCATTTCCTGACTAATGATTCGTGATGTGGTTGTACAATTTTGTAGGTCCAACCTCACTATATGTCTGTCCTCTCGGGTATTAGTCATGGCAGGGCATAGAGATCCTGAATGCCATTCAGTAGTTAATTTTATAGCTTATGTAGATATTTTGTTGATTGTTGTGTAATAAATGTATGTTTTATCGTGTTTGGTACTTTTCATAGAAATTGTTTAATCCTTATATAAATAGATACTGAACTTATTTCATTTTTTCATTTGAAATGTAGAAATAAGTGCTTAGAAATTAACCCTTTCATTTGCGAACATTTATATTCATCCTTTTGTTTTTATGGTTGCTGAGCATAATGAATTTAGTTAAAATTGTATTTTCACGTTGGAAAATTTAAAGCTACTCTTAAAAAATTTAAAGCTCTGCATATAATAATAAAAATATACTTTTACATTTGTCTCTAAGAGAAACTGGCCCATATTATTAAGGCAACAAAAAGAAATATTTTAACATAGCTCTGATGATTGAAAAAATAATATCAAATCATTAGTGAGATTTAATCTTTTAATAGCATTAATGTTATTATTAGTTAAGAGTTGAAATATTGTTCTCTCTTCATTTTAAAACATGAAACCGTGGCAAGAAATACAAATTTCGGAATGACGAAGTCGAATCCTCGTGAGTAATTTATGTAACGTGATGTAAACACTGATGGCAACATCGCGAAGATGAGTGCGATTATTAATATATATCGAATTTTTAAATAATCGAACTTTCTTTGATGAATTTTTTGAAAAAATTTCACTTTGGAACTTGAAGACGAGTATGTATCTTATCTTGTAACATCAATGGTAGTTTCATTTCATTATTTTAAATTTTGTATGATGGATGAAAGAGGTCATGCCCACAATAAGCCTAGTTCGGCAGTTACATCATAACTATTATCATACCTAACATTACTGAGAATGTGAGTGATGCAATGTAGCAATCCTGAAGTATAAAACAGAAACAAAAAGTATGAAACAAAACTTTATGAATCATATTGTTATTCCTATTAATGTGTGTTTTTTGAAAAATTGAATCCTATTAAAATTTTCTGAAGTTTTCCGCTTTTTCCTGTAAATATTTTTTTTCTTTTTGGATAAATTATTGTATTATTTATTCAAACCAAATTTCAATATTTAAAATTTTTTCGAGGAAAAAACATTTGCTATGAGATTTTAATAGAATTTAATTCAATACATTAATTGTTGATACGATTTCAAAGTAATGAATACACTAGATATATTTTTAGTACGAGATGTGCTACATTTTTTTTGTAATGTTTATAGTCTGTGTATAGTAAAAGTAATTTATATTCATTCATAATTCTGTCCATGAAATACTTTCTTTTCCCGGACCTAGTATCCTTGACCCATTTTTAGTTCCTGGTAATGAAAAAGAATTCTACGTTCGTTCTTTGAGGATATATGGGTCTTTTTTTTCCTCTTGTGCTTTTGCTCACATTATTTGTCAACTATTTTTATTGTCTGGTAATTTTTTAAAAATTATTTTCAGAAATTTAAAATAAAATTTCATTTTCATACATAATTTTTTGATATTTCCCCCTCCTGTTTACTAATGAATTGTTTTGGGGACAATTGAAATGTAGGTACAGGTATGATTTTGTGAACGGTGTTTATTTAATAGTCTCAGATACCTGTTACATTGTTAAAAATATTCAAAGTAAGTAATCTGTTAATATGTCAGTTATGAATGTGATTTTCATATGTATTTATTCAATTTTTATAGGTCACACTTGATTAAAAGTTATTATTGAAATTTCTGTATTCTTAATTATTTCATTTGTCCAGTTAAAATAGACATTTTATTATGAAAAAAGAATTAATGGAAGAAATATTGAAGAAGTATATGGTTGAAAATGCATGTCTGATTCACATGCAAGTTGCAGCATAGATGCCTGTGAATTGTTTGTTCTCTTTTCGATTCAAATAATTATCTTTTATATACTTTTTGTCAATATTTCTTACATTTTACAAAATATTAAGAAACTTATAAATTTCTATAATTAGAATTTTGTGTAAAATATATTTGAATCTAATGTTATTGAATATTTTCATATTTGATGGTATTGAGAAAAGTAGAAATAATGAGATATGTGGTAGCCTAGTTATTTTTATTACATATATTAAGAAAATTCTTAATTAGATTATTTTGTTTTAATATAAAAATATAATGTATTGGAATTGTAATTTGTAAAATAATGAATCGTAATTTGTTACATCTCTTACCTAAATGGGGGAGGATGGAACAATTTTTGGAGTTCTGCCCTAAACTTTTAATATTCAGCAGTTGAAACAAATAACTTGAATATTAAATTAAAATTTATTTCAAAATAATTTCCCTGTCAAGTTGTGCAAATTGCAATGTACATATGATTTTTTTAAAAAAATATATGTGCACTATATTTGCTGTTAATCTGTCAATATCTGGCTGAAACTAAATTTAAGTTAAGGCAATCTCTCTACTTGCCTTTTCCTTAATAAAAGCATAGTTCGTAAAACATTTCGTGTAGGGAAGTTTATTTCATAATCAAGATTATGCAGTTATAATTTAAGATTAAAATCATTGTTGATTTACATTTTTAAATATCATTAATTAGCCAACGTAATAGAAATTTGAATGTGTGTAAATAATAAATTGTTTTTAGTGCTAATAAATTTATTTATCATATTCATTATATCTCTTTATGGTGAATATGTAACTAATCATTGGTTGTATATTATACATGAATTAATTATATATGATTAGCTAGGTAAATGCTCCTACTAGTTTTATTCTCATCAAATATTTTTAGTAATTTTTCCATTGTAAAGCATGTTCCTGCTCCCCCCCCCCTTTCTTAAAAAATCCTAATGTGTTTTATAGCATCTTTTATTTTCTCGCATTCGTTTATTGTATTTTTTGAGAATCAACAATACTCATACTGTAGTGAACTGAAATATGTGCCAGATCCACCATGTATTAATTTTTTTATCCCAATTCCTTGCCATGAACTTGTGAAATACTTAACTGTGTAGGTTCAACTGTTTGTATATAAATATTGTATAATAAAATTTGTTTGTTGAAAGATTTTTAAAATGAACTTTTTTTTAATTCCTCCTCTGATGTTGGGTAGAAATCTTATGAAAGAGGGCAGCACAAAGTATATTTTAATAGTTGATATAATGACATATAAATAAGACGGATATATAACTGAGTGTATGAAAATTTGCCTCTAATTGTGTTCATAATTTTATCTAAAACTTGTAGTATTGAGTAATAAGGCTGTTGTTTTTTAAATTTGGCCAGACTCTTGTAGCATGGTGCGGCATTTTAAGAAATTTTATAGTTCAAGTCTCATTTGTGCTACTTAACCAGAATCTTAAAAAATTGTAAATTTTGCGCCCAATAACAAATTTTTTTTTAAGTAAAAATCAAATGTTTCACATTGAAGATAAAATAAATTGCCAACATTTTAGGTTAACATTATTTGTTCTGACAGTGTGTATTTTTGGTAGTACTGATAAATGTATGTAATTCATTTTAGCAGTATTTTTTAAACATGTTGAAGTGTTCTAATTTTATGTATATGGGCATCAGATATTCACATACCATATGTTGCAAGTGGCTTTCTATTGTTTTTCTGGCAACTCCTGTCTTCATTTATAACCAAGCTTGCTACAAAAATTTTGTCTTTTCAGTACTATTAATTTTATTTTAAAATTGGAAGATTTAAAATCTTTCTTGTTAAAAAAAAAAAAAAGAGCTTTTGTAGTGCCAGCTTTAAGAAACTGAAAAATGTTTTTGCTCGACATCAGCTGTCAAGAATCTTTTTTCTGATTTTCGAAAAGAAAAATGCTGAAACCATCATTTTTACATAAAAGTACATCTAAAGTAGCCTGAATTTTTATTATATACTACTATAATGCACATTAACAAAATAAATTCGTGATAATATATTCAATTTTTATAATAAAATGTGTCCATTATAACTATTATAAACTACTGTTATGTAATGCAATACAAGTCTGTCAATATATGTATCAAAATATATCATCAAAGGAGGTGGGGGTGCAATATCACATCCATGTTAGTGCTTATTAATTTTACATGTAGTGTATATGTATATCCATAAAGGGCTTGTGTATTGTTTTTAAGTTTAATTGTGTTTTGAATTTATAAAGAATGATTGAGTAATCAATTTAGGGCCTAATCTTTTGATTGTTATTTATTTGTTAATGATTTTGGCCTGTGTGGTGACCGGGAATGACAGAATAGTCCCACTGTAGCTCATGCAAGTCGTAAGAAGGGACTAAAATGGGTACCCAGATTCTGGGGGTATAGCTGGACACCCTCCCCCTGGGGATTATATCAGGGGACCTCAGGGACTTGCCTTCGTTAGGTAAGTACGGGCATCATGACTCTGAGGCTACCCTAGTGATCTTTTTCTTTTCTATGGGGTTTACTGTCTTTGGTAAATACGAGGGATGAGCTCCCAGATTACCCTAATGATCCTTCTCTGTTTTTGACTCTTCTTGTCAACCAATTTTTGACTTTTTTTTTTAATTTCTTCCCATCTAGACCAGAGTTAAATCTTGTTTGGTGTAGGTAATTCATATCTGGCTCTTGCACCAATAAACTTTACATTCACTCTCACTTTCGATCCCCTTCTTGTTGACCAATCTTTTTCATTGTTTTAACGTCTAGATCATAGATTTACCTTGTTTGACGCAGTGTGGCCACATCTGGCTCTTTCGCCAATAACCTTCACTATCACATCACATTGCTATTGATTTCTCCATATTGAGTAGAAAATTATGCCTTTTATGGCTATGCATCTTTTTTCCCCTTATGATTTTTTTTCTCTTAGGTAGAATAATACCAATCTTGCAAAGGTTTCTTTTAAAAAAAAAAAAAAAATACAACTTTTTAAAATGTGTTTATATCTCTGAATTTCATTTGTATTTTTTAAAATAGTTGATAAAACTGTGAAAAGGAGACAAGTTTATTCATATTTAAAGATTTCTGTTTATTTTAATTTTTTTTAATTTATAGTTCTTAATAGTAAGGCAATAAATTCATTTTGAATGTTTCAATTGTAAGATGTGATAAATATAATTATAATTTCTTGAGTTTTTAACTCATATTTTTCTTCTAGTCATGATATCGAAAGACGGCTGGGGGTTGAAGATTACGCATAGACCCATCTTGTGTAGTATTTGATTCTTCGGTTTTTTTTCTTGATTAATAACTGAACTTGAACATGGCTATGCGAGATCTTATCGATGGGGATTGTGGGTTGAGCAACCCGCTCATGAAGGTTGCCAGCCATTTTACCCAAGATAGGGGTCAACAGGTATGCATATATTTTTAATAAAACTTTTTCCTACAATATTGTTTTATGTTCAAATTTTAACTGTTCTAATTCTCAGCAAAAATTAAATTCTCTGAAAATATGATACTTTAATGCCGCTTGTAAAATATTTGTAACATTCAGTTATGTGTAGTGAAATTATTTATGTTTTGCATTCTATTCGTGAATTTTCTTATGAAAGCTTTTTTTTTTGTTCAAGATTTTTTTATGTGAAGACTGCTTTGCTTTATTTATTAAAAATTCATATTAAACACCTAATGAAGTCACCTAATGATCTTTTTTGTAGCATTGTGGAATTAATTCATTTCATGTTTTTTAGGCTATCCAACCTTCTAGAGGTTCTGCTTCAGATCAAGTAAGTTATTAAATGTGTATGCTATATGTGTGCATATATGAGAAACAATTATGTAAACTGTAGTATAAATGTAACTTTCATTCTATATTTAATTAAGCCTCTTAAGGAGATCATCTCTTGGAATGTATTATGTAGCTAATTTATTATATAATATGTAGCTAAAATTAAATTTTTTTTGCAGTAAATCTCCATGTCTGAATTTTAGCTTAGAGTCTCATTAGATTTATGTAGGCTATGTTACTGTTAGAAATATATATACAAAAATAAAATATGTAGAAATTTTTTCTAAATCTTGTCAAGCTTTCTAAGTTATTTTATATCCTTAACTGTTTAGATGTCAAATTATGAAGTAGATTGAACTTGTACTAAAATTTACTTAATTATGTACACTTATAGATCCCTTATAAAAACATTTGAAGGAGAAAAAAAATTTTATATGGATTTTTCAGATATTTCCAAATGGGAATATTGGCATCTGAGTACTTTTCTTGTAAATTTTCTTTTTACAAAAATCAAATGAACAAAAAGCTATTAAATAATAGATTTTGAAAATATTTGACAGTTCATTGATTTTATTTACGTTAAATTTGTTTCTTTTTAATTTTTACAATTTTTTATCCATTTTATTTGCAATGATATGAGGGAAAACACGTTTTATGAACTATCATGTCGTGCTGGGTGGGGGGTCAATTTGTGATAAATTTGAATGTTATACTAAATAAATCACTTTGGTACCCAATTATACCTTGCTTTCATGTAGAATATACCTGTAAAATGTCTTTCAAATAGGTTAATTGCTTTCAGTTGGAACATATAGAAAAAGTTCATGATAATTGTCAATATTCCCATTTGGGAACATTGAAATATCTATCTTCATAATTACTCAACTGAATTCTTTTTATAATTTAATTGTACTCAATACAATGTTTAAGCTTACTATTTCATAACTCATCTGAATTTATATTTTATTTACCTTTTATATAATTTACACTTTCACAATATAAAATATATCAAAATTTGCATGTTTGAACATTTGTTTTTGTTATAAAAATTAAATTTTTGGTGTTTTTTAAATTGATGTTCCCAAATGGGAACATTGGTGTCTAAACAGTTAATGTCTTGGCTGAAATCCAAGTGCAAACTAAGTTATTTTTAAACTTCCTAGTGTTAATTACTTTCAGGGATGTCAAATTTTTTTCATTTGTATTGGTAAAACTCCCCATGATGCTTTTTGAAAATAGTATTTAAAGTAAAATTCTTGCTTCATTTATCATTTCAAAGAATCTTTAATTGTTGTAGAACATAATAATGAGAATTTATTATTTTTTTGTAAATGTTTTTAGTTTAATTTGTTGCATATAAAGTAATCACAACAAGTTTAGGGATGTTGTTAAGATATATTTTTATAAAGTATGTTAATGTTCTTTGCAGCATTGTTAAAAATTTGTTTTCTCTGGCCTTACATTCATAACAAGTCTGGTTTCTTGTTAATTCTGAATTATTTCATATTTTTTTGTGCAGCCATAATAATGCATTCAATATTATGAATTTTTAAGGGAATTTGTTTAGTTTAAATGTTAAATAATGTGATAGGTATATTCAGGAAATGCAGTATACTGATTTCACAGGTGAATAAAAATACAGAACTATGAAAAAAAATCTGGTGTTAAAAAGTTCAGTATGCTAAAGTTCAAATATTCTTTTCTTTGAATTAAGGTTAGTGTCGGATTATTAATGGGTTTTAATTAAATGAGTTATTTAACTGACAGAAATGTATTTATAATGAAATTAGTGTTAGTCTCTTATGAAGTTAACCATATAAGAAAAATGTTCTGCATTATAGTTTCATCTGTGCTTAAATTTTTAAATCGATTATTAAATTATTTGTAGACATTTTTCAAAGTTAATTCTAAGTTTTTCTTAGATTAATTTGGAGAGTAATTTAATTGCAATAAAACACACATGTTTGATAGATCCTTGTTGTATATGGTTTGAAATTGGAGGAAACTACTATATTTTAAAAAAATGTCTAATTTTGTAATTAACACAACTTAGAATAAATTATATGTAAATGAAATTATTTAGAATAAATTGTATGCAAATGAAACTAAAGGGAAAGTTCGATTTCTGCAATATACTGAAATTTCCTATGGCTTTTCTATTTTCATTTTGCATGACATTTTTAATAAATATTAAGGAATTGAACAAAGCCAAAGGAGTAACATTTGTATCTTTTGATATAAACAATCCATTCAGTTTTTTTTTTTTTTAAATTTGTTCTATGGAGGCAAATGTTTTGTCATTTCTTCAATATTAATGACTATATGTTTGTACCATTTATCTAACTAATAATTCAGATGGTATGTAAATTAACACAAGAATTCACAATTAAGAATCAGAAATTTTGCTGACCTGTCAGACTAGTGGCTTTTTCAATAAATTAATCCATTTTATTGACATCAGTAAATGAGTTTATTGCTACAATATCACAAAACGTTTGAACAGAGTATAATACAAATTTCCGCCATTAAGTTTCAAAACATATCTAGGCCATTCATTGAGGAAGGCAGTTACATCTCTGACCTAGAGAGCATCTTGTAAGGTGCACAAAGCCCTCAATTCTCTAGTTTCAACAGATGGTTTTTACATTATATAACTAGAATTAGTTTTCACTTTTAATATTAATCTGAATTTATTGCAGTTGGTGAAGGAATTTCTTTTGGATACTAATCAAACTGAACGGCATGCTCCTGAAACTTTTAACATGGAAAACTTGCTACATCAAATGTCTGAAATCGATTCTCTATGTTATCAATCGCCAGATGGTAAATTACTTTCATATAAAAATAATCTTAATATCATTTAAGTATATACATGTATTTATAATTTTTTTTTTTTCCAGCTCACACTGCTGTCACTGGGGAAAATATTTGGGTACAAAATTATTTGGAATCTTGTGATCCTTCTTATGAGAATAACAGATTAAATAGTTTGGATTCCTTAGATAACTCTTGGGCTGAAGAATATCTGATAACTTCTGAACAGGATATTCAGTAAGATTTTTTTCAAATGAAGTTTGTATCATTGCTTAACCTAAGCTTGCATTTTTATTATGGACAACATAATTTCAATACATTTTTCATAACAGTAGCAATATATCCTTTATTTGCTAACTTATTTACAAACATTGTGTGTAACATTTAGTAGTTTGATGTAATCATTATCCAAAAACTTAATAGAATAGATATTTAATCAATAAAATTTTATTTTTTCTCATATTTTCTGCAACATTAAGGATAGTCTTTTCTCTTGGGGGAGAAAAATAATAATAAAAAAAAAAAAATTAAAATTTAGTCTTGGTAAAGTGTATAAGTAGTTTGAAATAAGTTTATAGTCATAATAATTTTATTATATGCTTTAAATAATGTTAGAGCTGAATTAACAGCATATTTTTTTAACTTGATATTTTATTTGATCTTAAAACCATTAATATATTTTTTTAAAAAGTATATTTTCTTTAAAAACAAATATAAAAATATCCTGTAAATTTTGAAACCATTATGACCAACTATTCTGTAATTTCCTTCATTAGAAAACTTATATGAAATTCTTTCTAAAAAAGTTTTTAAAAGCTGATCAATAGCCACATCTTTTGCAATAAATTTGCTAGAAAGATTTTTCTTGTAAATATGCAAATATATGGTTTTAAGAAGGATTGTAGCGCAGTGAAATGATTTCTATTTATCTGTAATAAAATTACCTTAAGAACAAACAAAAATCAACTCATTTTAATTTTTTAATGTTTTTAGTGAAACTTAGTAAGTTTTTATTTTCAATTGTCTACAAGTCATTTTGAAGTTGCTTATATAATCCCTAATTTCTGAAGTTGCTTACATATTTTTCATCCTCAATGCTTGACCATGGTTCAAAATTACTAGGTCTGTTATCAATAACCCCTGAATATCACCAAGAGCAACTCCTATCGTATAATATCATTGTGTGGCACTAATAAACAATCGATTCAAATTTTTGTTTACTGGCATTTTTACCCTAATAGTTTTTGTATTAGTTTTTCTCTTTCATAAGTTGGTTGCTTATGCTTGTTGTTAAGATTTCTTTGGAATGTAACCCCCAATCACACATGTTTCATATTACTGCTTTAGATCATTGTTAGATTAATAAAAAAATTTAAAAATTTGTATTAATGTAACAAAAGTTATTTTGAATTATATTTCTGTAATCTAAATATATTTTAAGTACAAATAAAGAAATGCAAGATTTAGGAGGGGGTGGATAATTTATAATGCCTTTTCGTATTTTTTTTTATGTTTTAAATTTGCTTTTCAGAAATCAGCGTTCTCTAGGCAATGATTGGGCTCAAAATTTTAAAGCCCAGAATTGTAAGGAAGCTTCAGATATAGCTACATCATTGACTGAATCTGTAACTGATCCTAAGATATCAGAATCTAAAGTATGTATGGTCATTATATACCTCTTATAGGATTGTTCATTCAAAACCTATGTATTTATATTTACAGATTATTAATATTTTTACATTTAAAGTTTTAATATATATTGTATAATTTTTATTTTGTATATATTAAAAATATCTAAATTGAGAAATTTCAGTAAATGTTATTGCTAGAAAATATTTCCTTTTTAACTTGGATATCTATCAGCAAGACAATATCTCTAAAATTTATGGATGTATTACATAGCATGAAGAGAAGAGCAATCTTTTACAAATACTATAATTTTTTTCTATATATATTTATATATATATATTGATGATTTTCTTTGTAATGCTTCTTGAAAATCTAAAACTCACAATCTTTTTTATTGTGTTATAACACTGTATATGAAAAGATTCTTATTTTTCATAAATTAGAATTTTTTAATAGTAGTATTATTTAGTTTCAATTCAATTTCTTTATATTAATGTTTTCTCATTTTAATATAATGTTATATATTTTGAAACATAATTTTTATTATTGTTTTAAAATGTTAGTCTTAAACTTTCTGTAGTTTTATGTACATATATTTTTCATAAAACAAGTTTACACTTCCCCTAAATATAGTTTATGAGGTTTATTCAGAAAGTCGGTGATAAAGAAGTTAATCTAGAAGAAATTCAAGAGAATGCTCTTAAGCCAGTTCCAGACATTTGGAGTGCAGATTTTGCTTCTGCATGGACTCGGGTAAGATTTTATTTCACTTCTATATATAAATTGAAAATTACAAATTGGGGGGGGGGGGGT
>BMAW01015411.1:383489-426835 GCA_019974015.1 Nephila pilipes | reverse complement strand
ATTAAATTTTATTTTTCATACAAGTGTAAAATCCTGTTAACCTTTTTTATCATGCCAAAAAAATGTTGCCAGACAATTATTGGATTAGAAATTATTGGTATTCTCGAAACATAACAATGTAATCTCAAAAATGACTTGTAAATTTCTTAAAATATCTTCAAAAAAAAAACACTTTTAAAAATTAGTTGTTAATTCAATATACTATTGTTTATCCTTTTTCAGTGTCATAATTAACTTTATAATGTGCATAAAAGTTAATAAAGATTTGAAAAAATAAATGTTCAGGGATTATCAATCATTACATTATTTAAACAAAATTTAATATTTCACAGTTAAATAAAAGATATATTTTAACCAACTGCTCTCCGAGTAATAAAACTTATTTTAATAAAAATTTTATTAAATACATTTAAACTACTGTAACTAAGGCTAATTAAGCATGCAAGCATATGCAGTGCTTAAAAAAAAAACGTGTGTACACACCTTTGCCCGAAATTAACAAGAGTCATATGGAATTTAATTTGGTGTTATAAGAATTTATATCACTGGAAGATAGTACTTCAAAATATTTTTTTAAAAACTCAATATTTTTTGGTGTGGAAAATTTCAAAACACTTTGAGTACAGGTGCATTTTGTACTTCTTACGTATATAAAATGTGTTATTTTTGTAATATCGACATTAATTGTGTGCATTATTAATCCTTGCATATAATATGATCAATATTTTTGAACTTAATATCAACTGGTGGAACTCCTTTGTGGAGGTCATCTGTAGGTTAAGCTTTGACCTGCAATATCTTTGGGTGGTTGTGGTAGCACAGTGTTCACATTCGAGAACTCGCTGCCTGCATTATTTTTGTTGATTCCTGATGCCACAAAAGATCTGCTGTGAACAGGCTGATACATATAAATTTTGTCAAGATTTCAAATTCTCCCATTGGAGTGGTGTGGTCATTTGGAGAGGGAGGTGCCAGGTTGTGTGTCATCCTCATCATTAGACTGAGGTTCTAAAAGATGAGTTAAAAGCCCTCATGTTGCTTCTATATTCCAATGGCCCTCAGGGGCTTACCTACTTCAGGTAAGTACGGGCTTCACGAACCCGAGGGACCTGAGTGATCTTTTTCTTTCTGATGGGGTTTACTCTCTTTGGTAAACACGGGTATCGCGCCCCCGGGAATCCCTAGCGATCTTTCTCTATTTTCGACCCTCCTGCTTGTCTCTACTTTTCTCCTTTCATTTTCCTTTCTTCGTCTAGAAAACAGATTCTTATGCTTTTCCATTTCATTTAACAGATATATTTTGTTCAAATTTACTTTTGTCATATTTTTCCTTTATTCAGTTTTGTTGGCATCCGTTTTGTTTCCCATTTTCCTTTTTTTTCTGTTGGCTTGCCAACCCGCATGTTTGCCGTGTGCGGCGTCCCTTAAGGAGGAAATTGGGATCCTGGGGATACCTTTTGCGTTCCCTTTGGCCCATGCTTCACTGTAGACGGGTGGCAGGAGTGAGCCCGCTTCTGTCAATCGGCTGGTGGTAAGTCTCTTTGTGGATTCCTCCGCAAAGAGACACTGCTGTAGAGTTAGTGCTGCAGATAAGGGGTGCATCGGGTTTCTTGATGGATCCTCGCCCTGATGCTGCAGTGCTATATCCTGGTTGACCTTCAGGTAAGTGCCGTGCCTGGCAATCGCCAGTTGACCGGCAACTGCCTCCCTCGTTGGACTCCATGGTGGATGGAGGCACACCAGGATGAACAATCTCTTTCTTCTATGGATCCTCATATTTCGTGCCTGGGTAAAGGCCTTAATTTACCCACAAACATTAACATTGATGAAACTGCCAAACATGCTCGATATCTGATCCTCTCTTTACCAAACAATAAAATGTCCCAACAATCTCCCTTTGCAATACAGAAAGCGTTACTTGGTATCGGTGGTGAACCAAAATCTGTCAAAAAATTAAAATCTGGTGACCTGCTTATCGAGACAAAAACTTCTTTACAATCAAAATCATTTCTATCCGCAAAAACCTTTCTTGATTCTCCTCTGAATGTCTACCCTTACAAATCTCTCAACTCTTGCCGAGGTGTAATTTCTGAACCTGACCTGTTGTGCGCATCCAAAGCGGAAATCCTCGATGGATTTTCCGATCAGGGTGTCACTCAAGTCAGAAGGATCATAATTAAAAAAGACAGTTCTGTTTTTCCAACTAAACATTTAATTTTAACTTTTAATAGTCTTCAATTGCCTTCAACTATCAAAACAGGTTATCTAAACTGCCATATCCAGCCTTATATTCCGAATCCTCTGCGCTGTTTCCAGTGTCAGAGGTTCGGTCACTCAAAATTTGCTTGCAGGGGACAATTAACTTGCTCTAGGTGAGCACCAACGTTCACCCAAATCGATCCTTCTGTTACAAAAGTGATATGCCCGCCTCTTCACTGTCTTAAGCCATTGTCTTCCCAATCCAAATCGAATCCTTCGTCTTTTCCAACGTACACTGTAAATACATCATCGTCATCTTCTCAGGCAGATATTTTACCTTCAATAGTTCCTATAAAAGCTACTAAATCTGTAAATGCTCCTAGTTTTAAGACAAAATCCAAAAAGAAAAATAAATTAAATAGCCCGTACTGAAACATTTCACATCCTACACTAAACAATAAACCCAAAATTGATATTAAATTAAATGCTTACAGACCCAAAAAAAGTACCCTACCACCTAATCTTGGAGATAACGATGATTACATTTTATATGATGTCGATAATTCCTGGCTCATGGATGCCATTGATCAAGTAGAACATACTAACTTGAAGCAAAAGAAAATTCGGATTAGAACTTGGCTTATAGTGTTTTACTCTTTTATCTTATTTTAGTCTAATCTGATTACACTTTTATCCCTTTTAAACAGCGATTTCCTTTCGTAATTATTAACATTGATTTTAATTTTCTACTAATTGGTCAAAATAGGATTTTAAATTTTGCCTAAGCACTATGTTTTAACTACTTTTTATGTATCACCTGGTTTGGCGCAGCATAGCCATACCTGGCTCTTGCGCCATAAAATTCTAAATTCACTCACTAACTCTATATTCCATTGTAAACAATCAATGCAATGCCTTTAGCAGCTTCAGTAACATCTAGTACATCTCTAAGCTTTAGTAATCAAGGACTCATTTTAATAAAAATTCAATTTGAGAATCTGAATTTGTTTAAGATATCACAAATTATCCCATTTGTTTACAATCACACTGTCGATCATGTTGATAAACTACATTTTGCTTCCTATTTAATTAGGGGCTTAACTTTTATTTGCTTCCTTCCTTTGAATTAGGGGCTTAACTTTGAAAAACATTGTACTAAATTTGTAATTTCATGGCCACAGCAAAACTTCATAATTAGGAAGACACAGGTATATGAGCCTTTCTTTTTTAACTTTGATTTATTATCTGCAATTAAGAGATAGAAATTTCTGTTCTTTTGGATGAACTGTTCTTAGATCCACTTGTTCTTCAGATTACACAGAAACCTTGAAGATATTCTTATGAATTTAATGTATCATAATTACTGTACATGATCACTTTGCACCTTTTAGGAAAGATCACGCTGGTGGAATTTTAGGGGGAAAATCATGTTTCTCATACTAAATAGAACATCATTCTCTAATTTTATCTGTAGTTAATGAAAATAAAGTATCTGGTAATCTCTTGATGTGAGTGTTATATATATATTAGCATATTCAAAATAAATAAGTTAAAGTAATTGGTGAAGAAAGAATTTTAAATCGTATTGTGTAATGTAAATTTTCTCAGCAAAATGATTTATTTTTTATTGAAAGAATTAAAAAAATCCACTTCAAATGCTGTAGTGTGCAATATATAAAATATTATATTCTTTATAAAACATAATAAAATAAAATAAGAATGCATTTTGTTTTAGTCTGCAGTATCTGGAAAAATAAAATTATTTTCTGTGTTCAGTAAAAGAAACAAAATTAATAAAGATATTCATGAAATATATTAAACATTTAAATTCATATTTTACTCTTATTTGCATTCCTAATACACAATAAGAATGGAAATAAAGAGAAATTTAAAAAAAAAAAAAAAAAATCTTAATAAATCATTCTTAGATTTGATCAAATTCATCATTGTATAAATCATTTATATATATAAACCTGCTGTAGCTAAACATCCAAGTTAATCTTATTTATGAGCCCTGAAATACATGTTGACAATTAAAGGCATTCTTTAGGAAAATTATAATACATAAGAATTTTTATGTATCATTATACACATCGTGTAAACCTTTTTTCCGCTTTCTAATTAGTATCTAATAAAAATGTGAGAATTTAAGAATTGGTTTGTAAATTTAAAAATAGCAAAAGGAGTTAGATTGAAAATAAAAATTACAATTAAATGGAAAACAACTCTTTCTTTTATTCCATTTTTGTATGGAAATCTATTACAAAATGGACAATGTATAAGATTTGAGAATCTGAATTTGTTTAAAGTGTTATGAATTATCCCAGATGTTTAATATCGCTTTGTCAACCATGATCATTTCAATCAAAAGAACCAGAAACCTACCATTCTTTGCAACCCATAATTGCTCAACGTAATCTTATACTTTCCTCAATTTGCTTTGCCAGGTCTTTTACTAAGTGCAGAAAGAGCACACTCAGTGGAAGGTTTCCCCTTCCTTCTAGTTCTCCAGGAGCCATTTGATCTAGTTCTTAAATTCTTTTTGCATTCTCTCTGCAATGAACATTATCAGATGCTCAACTACACACACTTTTTGATTAATGACTGTATTCGGAGAGTTGTGAGGAAGGAAGTCATTGGTGTGTGGCTAGTCCTGTCATTAGATTCTGCAGCAGGTGGACAGGTTCTTTCAGAAAACATTTGCTTGCCTCCCGTATAATAGCTGGCTGCTGAGTGTGGAAAAAGGGAAATCTCAGTAATATCTTTGGGCTTCTTTGGCAGAGCATAGCTTTCCATAATGTGTTGTGTTATAGAAGGTAATACACCTGAAAAGGCAGTGAGAAGAAAACTTCTCTAAACAATTAAGAATGGCAAAAAGCAGGTTTCTGGCATACTGATAACTTGGTGTTCTCATTCTATTCAAGGAACTAGTTCTAAAGAACAGATCATTCTATCACTCTTTATCTGCAATGGGATATTTTGCAATACAGTTTTTCTTACCATTCTTGTAACAAAAGTGTTTGTTCTCAAATTTCCAAGCAAGGCATAAGAAGTAAGAAAATTAACCATGAAGATTCCATGTTGCAGTGTATTTTTGACCACTAACAAAAGATCCCGAACAATCTCCATTTCTAATATAAGACTGATGTTTGTTTGTTTTTCCATTGAATAAGTTTTCATCTCTCCCTTATTCTATGGAATAAATATCCAGTTATTTGAGTAAAGATACCATAAAAAGAAAAGTAGTTTAATCTTCTTCAATGGATAGATTTTCTGCAATAGTTCTCATTCTGAAGTTAACAGTTTACATAAAATCCCTTGTCATTATAAACTTTACAAAGCAATATAGCTTGTATAGACTGAAGCGAACATAGTACTGCTTATAATAAACTGATGTTTACATTCCAAGATTTTAATCTCATTTAAACTTGCAGTGTAGTATGATATCTACTTTTGGCCAAAGGTGCATATATGCATTAATCATGTTTAGATATAATCCTGAGGGTAATTCTAAAATACGAGTTAACATCAAAATTTACTCAATAACATGGTTTATATTTCACTTATATAAGTTCGAAAAAAATTTGAATACTGTAAATTTATTAATGTAAAATAATTTTAAAGATGTGCTTAAGTGATTAAAATTTTGCATTTTTATAAATTTTTTACAAGTAAATTTCTCTTTTTAATTTTTAAAACTACTCCTACCTTAAAAACTATTAAAATAGATAATGTTATAACACTAGAATTGCTAAATTTTACTTTTTGGCATGGAAAATATCTGTTTGAAAAGTTACGTTTACACTTCTTTGTCATATAACGGACTGATTAAGTTATATTTTGATATCTGTTGGATTAAAGACTTCTTTTTGTGTGTGATGTAAAGTACAGCACTCCCTTTATAATCAAGCACTTCACCTTTCCTGCTAGTATTTGAACAGTCAGACAAGGCTTACAGATATTTTTTAGGCCTATTTCATTGGAACATAGCAAGATACTATTATGAAATTAGTAAAAAAGAATTGTTATTTTAATTATTTTGTGTATTTTGATACTTTACTTGTGCACAATAAATTTATATAATTCATAGTTTTTGCAGTTGCAACGTGTTACTAGTGATTTTCCAGTAATCTGGTTTTTTTATTTTATGTCGTTGTATTCTGGTTTGAATTGCTGATTATTGAGAAGATACTATATTAGCAATTGGTTTCTGTAGTTAAAAGCTGGTAAAGACAATGTAAAATTAGATAGGGGATTTGATATTTCTCTTTAATGTTCTTAAATTTTCAAAAACAATTTTACTGCTTGTATGCAATTTTAATCTGAACAATATATGTTTGTCATTGTATCTTATTCATATTATTTATGATCATTAGCCTGTAGAAGGATTAGATGAAGCTTGGGACACTACCTTGCATGAGAATAGGGACTTTAAGACTTTCACACAAACAGAAGATGAGAAAGAAGAAGAGGAGAAATGTGATGCAGATTTTTGGGAAAATTTGCAAAAAGAATGGGAAAGAATGGCTAAGTAAGTTTGTGGTTTTAATATTATGTATATATAATATTTGTTTATTCAAAAGATTTTATTGCTTCTCATCAGGAAACTGGAGAATTGTTTGCTTCACAAGGAGTCGATGACATTTGTTTTTGTAAATTATACATGTTGACAATTACAATATAGGTATTTTCTGTAACTTCAACCTGAAATAAATACTCATTTTGTGAATTTACTGAATGAGAGAACTTATTATTATGATTGGCATATATCAAGTTTTGATTGCAAGAAATAATTCATATTAATTTAATGGCAAGAAATTATGGTTAATAGTCCATTACCACGAAGCCTTTTTAATAAGAATTGCTGAAGTTACTGTATTTGCTGCTATAGTTAAAATCATCTTCAAGTTAGCTTATAGTATAGTATTCAAGTTAAAAGAGTGAGCTATAATTCAGGTGATATATTTCCGTATGACTCAAAAGTAATAGATTCCTTTGTATGGTTTTAGTGCAGAGTATTGTTGTAAGTCAATCAATAAAATTTTAAAATATTTGCAGTCAGTATATTTAAATTAATTAAAATCTTTCCTAATTCTCATTGGATTCAAAAATCTTATGCGTGGAAAAATAAATACAATAAGGAATTATTCCATTATTTACTTGACATTAAATTCTTATATTTCAGAGATGAAAATAATGATGTGCCTTGGCTTGCTGATTATGATAACTTAGATCTATTTAAGGTATGAAAATTTCAATTATGCTGTCATATTTGAGTATTCAGTTTCACAATTCCTTATTATTTATGTTTTTGGCTTTGCAAAATATCTAATTTTTTTTTTATAATTTAATTATTTCAGGAATATACATATTCTAAGGATAATCCTTTTATTGATCATAGTGAACCTTTTGAAGAAGGTCTTAGGATGTTAGAAAAAGGTGATTTACCGAGTGCTGTACTTGCATTTGAAGCTGCTGCGCAAAAAAATCCTGAACATGTCGAGGTGCAATAACTTCTTTTTCTGTGGCCCTAAAAATTACTGATTGTATATCAAAGTAGTTGTTTTAATTTTAATTAATAAATAAAATAACTTATTTTCTTATGTATTTCAATTCTAGGCTTGGCAGTATTTAAGCTCAAGTCAGGCAAAAAATGAACAGGATCGATTAGCAATTGCTGCTGCCAAAAAGTATGTAATTTGATTCTTCTAACAAACATTTAAAAATTATTTATTGTACTTTTCCGAATGTTTAAAACAATTCTTGTGTTTTTATTATCAAATACTGAGTTAATCCATAATTTCATACTCATATTTGACAAATACGAAATGTGGGTTTCCCTCTGTAAGTATACTAATTACCAAATTTTTTTAAGACATACAGTTTGTATACCCCCACTATTTTCTCTCTCTCTCTTTCATTGCGTACTTAAATAAAGGAAACAATGAAATTTAAAATCTTCCTTTATATTGTTTTGTATCTTAAAAACTTTTAAGATAAGCTCAAAGGGATTAAATTTCATGAAGACTTCAGAAAAATGTTTATTTTCATGATTTTTGGTACCTTACTTTGTATTATGCTTTCCCCCTCTCTTTGAGACACATTTTGGTGTGTTAAAGCTTTACTTAAACTTACATTATTTGGAAGTTTGAATTTTGAAAATCCTTGTCTTTAAAAAATGAGTACACTAAAAGACCAAGAGGGATTTGGAATGATTTGTCTCGGGTTTTATGTTACACATCTATATATAGTTAAAATGAATTCTTTTCAAAAGCTTTATTTCAATTTTTTTAAACTCAAAAACTGTGCTTCAAATGCTCATTTATGAAATATGTATTTTAAGTGGTTCTAAATTCAAATTTCCCTTCAATGCCTTACCTTAAGATAAGTACAAGATTTAACTGTGTAATCTTTTCTCTCTGCCATTATATTCGCTGTTTTTGGTATACAAAAGTTATGAATCCTTAGCATGTCCTAGCAATCTTTTTCTTCATTTGTTGTATGTCTAGATCAATTCATAACATGATATTTTTGTTTGCCAGTAAATTAGTGTTTAACACTGCATGGCTTAATATAGCCTGTGTGCCAATAAAATTTAAATCAAATTTTTGAGGAATTTTTTTTTTTTTAATTAAAAATTTATAGAATGATATACTTTTCTGATATGATGTTCCTTAAAATTGTCAATTGTAATGTATTTTGTTAGTTTTTGATTTTGAAGATTTTTTTCTCTTTTGTACTATTAAAGTGTTTTCAAAAATGTTTGCTTTTTATGTCTTCTAAATACAACAAAAAATGTGTTGGTAATTGTGGGAATATTGTTTTATTTCTTTGAAGGTGCTTGGGATTGGATCCTTCCAATTTGAATGTTTTAATGTCCTTGGCTGTCAGCTATACCAATGAATCCTTGCCTATACAGGCTTGTGAAACATTGACGAAATGGCTTTATTTTAATCCAAAATATAGTCATTTAGTGGGTCCAGGAATGATGGATCAATATACACCTTTTTCTTCTGTGCTTCCAGGGTAAGCATCATTTCAAAAAATTATTAACTCACACTTTATGTCATTTTATGGAAAGCTGATAAAGTAACAAAAAGAGATATTTTTAAAAATGTAATGATAAGTTTATACCTGTGCATTTAAATTTAAATTACATTCAATGTGATTAGCAGTTTTGATGTGTAAGTCAAAAATCAAATAATGGATAATCATTATCCTTTGATAATTCTTGAATTTCATGATGCAACTTTGTAATCTTAACTTTTTGTTAAGAAAAATATTGCAAATATGTCTGAAAAGATTTGAAATAACTATACATCTTTGTTAATAATTTTTATTATTGCAGTGAGAAACATAAAGCTACTCTAGAAGCGTTTATTGAAGCTGCTAGAATGAGTCCTAATGAACCAGATCCTGATGTACAAAATGGCCTAGGAGTACTTTTTAATCTCGATGGAGATTATGATAAAGCGATAGACTGTTTTAAAGCTGCATTGCAAGTGAAACCAGAGGTTTGTGATAGTCATATTTGTGTTTTGTATACTGCAGTCATGAGTAGATGAATGAAAGCTTGTTGTAGAAATCTGAGTGGAAATGGAGTAAAAAAAAAATCTCTTGCTTAAATTTAGTATTTCGTGAACTTATCTGAATTTTAAAATATTCATCCATATAGAAATTTTGAGAAAAACAAACAAACTAAGAGAAGTATGAAGAAACCTACATCTGTCAAAAGTGTAATAATTTAATTCTATTATATTATAGCTTGAAGACGAAATATTTTGAACTATATTTTTGTGAAAGTTTCTTTTTTTTTTTTTTTTTTTTTTTTTTTTTTTTTTTTTTTGTTTAATTGCAAAGTGCAAATCGTTTTTATTTCATATTTCAGTTTTCTCCTTTTCATAAGGAAATTTTCTGAATGTAATTGTGTGGGTTTAAGATGTATAAAAAAATGTATGGGTTTTATTTCATAATTTTAGGAACTGTTTTTATTCATTCAAAATAGCTGAACTTTATTGAATATCTGGAATTTAAACTAAATTAATGACATTTGCTGATTGAGATTTATTTATTTCATTTTAAGAAACATTTAGTCAATATTATTATGCTTTTGTATTTTTTAAAAAAATTTCAATGTTTCTACTACGGCAATACATTTTAATGTTTAAAATGTAAGAAATACTAATATGAAGTTGTGAAAACAATATGCTGGCAATGTATAAGCGATAATGTTTGGAGCATATGCAAAAGTAAAATTTCTTAATTTTTCAGCTCACTTTTATAGTATTTTACTTTATTACTACTTTTAAAATTTTGATACATTTTGTTTGATTTTTGTGTAATGTTATCTTAAATACTTTTACAGGATTGCTTGCTATGGAATAGATTAGGTGCAACCTTTGCTAATAGCAATAGATCAGGAGAAGCTTTAGAGGCATATTATCGAGCTCTGGAGTTATATCCAGGACTCATTCGTTCTCGTTTTAATTTAGGTGTCAGCTGCATTAACCTAAATGCAGTAAAGTGAGTGTTTTACCACTAAATAAAATACTAAAAAAGTTTTTGTACAAAATCATTTAAAGACATTACAAATTTAAGTAATGTAATGAAACTTTTAACTAGTATTGTCTTTTTCTTATAATGTAGTGGTTGTTATTTGTGCTGAAATTTTCAAACTGCAAGTATTATATGTTTTAATTGTAGTGTAGATGATTCATAATTATTAATGTAAATAAATATTTCAAAACTGTAAAAAGTTTGATATTAATTTTATGTGGCCAGCGGTTTTCGTTCAGTCGCAGGTTCAATCCTTGGCCGCTAAAGACCCACCGTCTAGCCAGAGCTGATGCATGTTAAATCTGTCGGGGTTCAAAGTCCTCCAGTTGGCGTGGTGTGGAAGTTAGGAGAGGGGGTGCCAGCTCAGGTGTCGTCCTCGTCACTTGACCGTGGTTCAAAATTTGAGGTCCGTCGCCAATAGCCCTCGTGTTGCTTCTAGTGTGACGTTAATAAAAACTAAACTAAATAATTTTTATATTGACAATTGAGCATTCAGTTCAGGAGGGAAGGTTGTAAATTTGAGGAAGTGTTTAAATAAAGCTCTATGTTTTAAAAGTACTTCAATGAATGATTAGAAAAAAAATGTATTGATTTGTTTCAGATACCAAAGTTGATTAAATTTCCCAATATAAATTAGGGATTAGCTGAATTTATTATATTAATGACTGGAGTATCCAATCTTCACTCAGTGGCTGCAGTAGTCTAGTGGTCATGGTCGTAGACTCGCAGCTGGTTGTTTTCGTTGAGTTGCGGGTTCGGGCCTTGATACCACCTAAGACCTGCTGTGTAGTCAGGGCTGATGCACGTTAAATCTGTCATGGTCCAAAGTCTTCCCGTTGACATGGGGGGGGAGTTAGGAGAGGAGGATGCCAGCTCAGGTGTCATCCTCTTCATTTGACCGAGGTTCAAAATTACGAGGTCAGTCACCAATAGCCCTCGAGTTGCTTCTAGTATGACATTAATAAAAACTAAAACTAATCTTCACTCCGTATGAAAACAACACTCAACAAATTAGCTAGCTAGCAAAAAAAATATTTTAATGAAGGCTATCTTGTAATATTCTAAATAATGTTCAGGGAATTGTAAATTAGCCTTCAATAAAAGAATGGTTTAAATCTGGGGTTAGCAAACAGCCTGTGAGTCAAAGTTACAACAACATTTTTTTTATCTTGATGGAAGTGCTAAAAAAATTTCCATGTTTATAAACCCTTTTGATTGAACAATTGATGAGCTTCCCTCAGACCTTCAGTTGGAAGTAATTGGTCTATAAAATGATATACTACAAATGATGTTATTCTATAAATATTTTTTTTCTTCATATCTGTATTTGAGAGTACTGGCCAATGTGAAAGGGTATTTTCAAAAATGTTTGTAAAATCTCTGTAGATTAGTAATAAGTCCAATTGATTGCTCAATATGATGAAATATGTCACTAAAAGTTTCATTCATGCAGAATTTAACTAGTTCTATAATACATTTATTAATAAACTTTTTTTATACTTGTCAGCATGTGTTTACTAATATTGTGTAAAAATATTATTTCCTATATATAATTTTAATCCCCTCACTTCTATAAATTGAATTGCCCTCATGTAAATTTCAAGTTTGATACCTGGCTTGCTAAGCCTTAAAATTTTACAACCTGGCCCTTACAAAAAAAGTTTTCCAACCCATGGTTTAGAAGACAACATTGCAAAGCCAAATGTGTAAATTTGGATCCGATAGATAGATCATGCTGTTCTCAGCTGAAAGTAAAACAGTTTTACAGAAATATCGGCGCTTGCTTTTAATAGGTATTATAATAAAACAGTGCTGCAATGATTCATTTAAAAAAAAAAATTGTAATTCTGCTACAGAACAAAAAAAAATAAGTGTCAGGGTGCGTTTAATAAAAACAGGACTGAAACACAAAATGAAATGATTTACTTTATTTCAAATATTATATCTCATTAGCTGCATGAACATTTGTCCTAACATTACAAAAAGTGATGTTTACCTTGCACTAAAATTGCCTTTGAGTGAGATCGGAACTGTTTTTGAACATTGCCAATGATTTTGCTATCTTTAGTAAAACTGTGACCCATTAATGCTTTTTCCATGGACCAAAAATGTGAAAATCACATGGTGGTATATCCAGGATATTTGGTAGGTGTTCCAGATCAAATATTGCACTATACTTTGTATAAAGGGGCAATAAATGAGCACTGACATGCAGCAAAACCATTTAAGAAGAAAATCTCCATTATCTTAAAAACATGTCAGCATAACTCTTTCTCTATTCAGTACCATCTTAGACTTCTTTGACAGTGAGAAGGTGGTATGTTTCCACTGTAGGGACTCGCATTAGCTTTCCAGTTGGAAGTAATGATATCTAGATTCATCACTTGTCACAGCTTGTTCCTCGAAATTATCCTCAGTACAATATCTGAGAAGCTGTTAAGACAATATTCCTTTCAAGACAACATTATCAATTAACTGCCAGCACATAAGATGTACTTTTGCTCAATGCCGCTCAATTTATCGTTTCTGCCCTACATAAATGCTCTAGGCCCATTGGAGTTTTCCTTCATTGCCTCCTGCTGTACCATTACACATGCTTGTAGCCACACTCGTACAAAAATAAATAAATAAAATGTAATCATTGTTCTGTTTTCTTTTGATCCACCCTTGTATAAAGATTTCCATAAAAAATTACTTGTTTGAAGCAAAGAGGACCATGATGTAATGTGTGCCAGGACTATACATATCAGAGTGGTGGTCATCATAGCACAAGAAAAAGTTTTCTCACTTATGGTGTAATTAAAAATTTATATTAAATCCATTAATCAATATTCAAAAATGGCTAGTTAGTCAACATACTCAAAATGAAGTGTCTTCTTTAAGGTGATGCAAGAATCTTAATTCTGTGATATTTTATTTGTGAGCCAGGCCATATAATATAACAATAATATACTTTTTCATTAAATTTTAAAATCGGAAGCAATTTTTGTATAAAATTTGTTTGAAGTGCATACCATCATCGCCCGTGTTTCAGCATTCCAAATTTCATAAATCTGGACCTTTCCTTTGGACTTTTCCTCATTATATATATTTGTGTGTGTGTTTGCATATGATAAATTAAGAGTTATTACCTTTTTAATTTTGGCCCTAATATCAAATCAAATTCTCACTTTATGAATGTACTGAGATATCCCCATAATAAGGGGATATTAGAATACTTCATGGTGGAATTTCTGAGATTTGCATTGTATGTATCTTCTATTGCTTCCATTGACCTGTAACAGTGGAGATTATTCACTGAAATAGCGAGATAAACTCTTTAAAGGACTGCTTTTGTATTCTGATAGTATTTTTACTTCAGACCTTTTCATTTTGAGAGAAAGAAAAAAATAAGACTTATTTTTGCTGTTAAAATTTCTTATGGGATAGAGTAAAATCTATATTTTTTAAATCAGTTTAAATATTTTTGTTATTTCCCCTCAAAAAAAAGTTGTTGATCTGGTGTAGTCTATTACAGTTTTGTTATACTTAACGACAATATTTTTCACAATAATTTAATCTTGTATGCTGTACTCATAAAATTCATTCCTAGAAATGTTCTAAAATATTGTGTGTATGTGAATAAGAGTAGCAATTTTATGTCAAAGGGTATTTATTGATATGAACATGATCAAAATAGTGCTAATCTTATCTTTTAGGGAGGCTGTTGAACATTTTTTACTGGCTCTGAACCTTCAAAATGCGGGACGTGGACCCCAAGGTATGCGATCGAAAGCTTCAATGTCAAGTAGTATCTGGACATCTCTACGTACTGCAATTACACTCTTAAAAAGGCCAGATTTATATGGAGCTGTGGATAGGAAAGATCTTGATTTGCTCAATAAAGAATTTGGCATGGATGTTTAGCTAAAATTATATTAAAATTCAGCTATTTACTTATAGGAATATTCATCATAGACCTATCAAACTTCTATCTGAATATCTTCTTGGAGGAGAGAAATTATATTTACAAACATAACCTATTTAACAATGTTAACTTCAATAGCCTTTCAAAAACTTTCCAACTAGCACCATGCTCTATCTTGTTCCTTCAAGTAAAAGTTATCAATTATGTAACTCTTGTAAAGAAATTAAAGTATTGTAATAAAATTTTCATTTTTTTTTTTTTTTTTTCTTATTGTGTACCTGAATTTATTGTAATTAATATTTGTTAAAAATATATTGAAATTGGATACAGTTTCTTAAAGTTTATAAAATATGAAGAAATATAAGTGTAAAATACAAATCTTGGAAGAGTAAAATTGAAGAAAAGTCATGATTGTTGCTTAAATATATATTGTTTTTTCATGTATAGTATAAAGCATTTTGTTTAATTTTAATTTGACTGTATGTTAATTTGATTTTCGTAAGTGATAGACTTTTGGGTAATCACTCAAATATTGTACCAAAATTTTGTTTAATAAAGTTATAATTTCATGAAATTTCTGTTAAGGTGATTTATGTAATATTTATTAAAATAGTATTTCTTAGAAATTTAAACATATAAAAACCTTTTTATACATTTTAAAATTGTAAATCATGTATCATCATTTTCATGTAGGGATGTTTGTTTATTGTATTGAGTTTCTTTCTCTTTAATTTTACTTTGTCTTGTACATCATTTCATAATTATATTACCAATAACTATGGGTTTTTTTATGTGTAATTTTATAAATAAATGATGAGCTGTTTTTTGGATCGATAAAAGTTAATTCATCTGAAAAACGTTTCTTTTGTTGAAGCTCTTTGATGTATTTTTATCACGTTCATTAAAAAGAATTTTCATTAAACTAGTATTTGTAAATCATTGTATATTACTATCAGAATACTCAACAATTAACTATACAAGAACACTGTATTTCCAGATAACGTAACTTAAGTTACTCAACTTTTAACATGTGACTACTTTCTGTTATCAATTATAGTGCTTTGACTACTATATTTCAGCTGCTAGTTTTTTCATTGCAGCAGTAAAAGAAGTTACTTTTTATATGATGATTGAGTAAACTTCTAATACACCTTCTTTCTACCATTATAATATTTATCCCGGGTTTCAATGTGATTATCATAATTATTACTTCATATACTGATTACTCAATATATTTTCATGAGCTTGTGTATAATAATATGAAAAAAATTGTAGTTTCGAACAGAACAGTAAAACATTTTGTTATAGAATGTTGTTATTAAAATGAAAATGGTAATGTCTAGTTGAATTTCTCGAATTTAAATGAAGAAATTTTTGAATTTGTCTACATTTTTCTTTATCAATAGGTTTTATGGAACAAATATATAAATAGTAGTTTGTTTTATTCCAATTTTTTTTCTTGCTCAACATTGTTATTCTGATTTTTTTTCTTACATTTTCTTTAATATGAAAATCATTAATTACTTTAGTGAAACAAATTGTGTAATGAAATTAATCATATAATTGTATTTTTAAATTAAATTAAATTGTGTGTTTTCCAGATGATTTTTGTTTGTAAAATAAAAAAAACTCTGAAAAATATTATTTTTAAGACATGCTACTGTGAGTAAAATGTATGACTGACCGTTCAAGAAAGATATAAAATTCCATTCTATTGTCTAACATATGTATATATACCAAAGTATCATTTGGTATGTGTATGTATGTTAGATTAAATCCTGAAAAGTATGGGTGAAAAATCACCCCATGTAAATTGTTTTTCTAATATTAAAAACAATTCCTGTAATAATGTATAACATCAGTAGGGATACCATTATTATAAAAAAGTTAACTTTTGTTAAGTACTTTGTAAGCTGCTCAGCAAAGAAAACTGATCAGGGGTGATATTTCATCCTTGATACCTCAAGTGTTTTTTAAATTTACTTTTTGAATATTTAAGTTGCTGCAAGTACCGTAGTTGTAATTTTTGTTTTTAGTTGGTCATAAGATGAGAGGTAAGGAAAAAATTATTTTAGAAGTGTTTATATTTATTTTGACTTGAATTAGAATTTTCTCTCATTGAACCATTTCTTAAAAAATACTTAAAAATACCGAATTTGCCACATAATCTGCGGATTGATTAGTTGATTTTATTAACTTTGCTCTAGAATCATTATGAGGGCTATTGACGACTGACCTCATAATTTTGAACCGCTGTCAAGTGACAAACACCTGAACTGCACTTCCTCCTAACTTTCACTCCATGCTAACTTCGAACCATGGCAGGTTTTATGTGGGTCGCGGTAGCCTAGTGGTCATGGCTTCGGATTTGTGACCGGCGGTTTTCGTTCGGTCACGGGTTCGATCCTTGTCTGCTAAAGACCCGCCGGAGCTGACGCACGTTAAATCTGTCGTGGCCCAAAGTCCTCCCCTTGGCGTGGTGTGGAAGTTCGGAGAGATGGTGCCAGCTCAGATATCTCCTCGTCCCTTGACAGAGGTTCAAAATTACGAGGTCTGTTGCCAATAGCCCTCGTGTTACTTCTAGTGCGACTTTAATAAAACTACTAAATCAATTTCATTACTCCTCACTCGAATCGTGATTAGGAGAGGGGGTGCCAGCTCAGGTGTCGTCCTCGTCACTTGACCGTGGTTCAAAATTACGAGGTCCGTTGCCAATAGCCTTCGTGTTGCTTCTAGTGCGACATTAATAAAAAACTAAACTCACTCGAATCATGTGGAGTTGCAAAATAGTTTGGCTTTTAAATGAATAGAGTTGTTTTAACCTTTATTATTATTTTTTGATGATTTAATCGACTGCATTCCGATAAATTTGTTACAAGATGCTCCAGCTAAAAGCAACTTTCAGTGCTTCGGGATTCACGCGTTGCCGCAGTAGCTTAGCGATCATGGTCTCGGCTTGGAGGTTTTGTGTCGTGTCTTGGGTTCGAACCTTGATGCCATTAAAGACCCGCTGGGGCTGATGCATGTTAAATGTTTTCAAAAATCCTCCCGTAGACATGATGGGGAAGTTTGGAGAGGGAGTTTCCAGCTAAGGTGTCTTCATCACTTCCAAAATCACAAAAGAAATTTCTTTTGTACAAATAACTGCCACAATTTTAGAGTGAAGAGTCAGAGCTTAAGTTTCACAAAGTAGAGGCTCAGTTTGTATTAATGGAAATTTCTACTGATTGAAACAAATTTAACTATGTCTTATCTGCCCTGACGCGGGAAGGCTTGGTTTAACTGTATAATATATTAACTAACTCCCCATTGATGAATCGTAAAGTTTTTAAATCTAGATTAATTGTAATAAAGGCCGTGGTTATATATCGCGGCCGGCAGTTTTCGTCTATTTGAGGGTTCGGGTCTTGATGCCACAAAAGACTCGCCGTGTAGCCGGGGCTGGTGCACGTTAAATCTGTCGGGGCCCAAAGTCCTCCCATTTTCGTGGTGTGGAAGTAAGGATAGGGGGTGCTAGCTCAGGTGTCGTCCTCGTCACTTGACGGTGGTTCAAAATTACGAGGTCTATCGCCAATACTCCTCGTGTTGCTTCTAGTGTGACATTAATGAAAACTAAACTACACTAAAGCTATTGACATTTAAATGCGCGAATTGTGTTTCAATAGGTACCGGGCCTGTTCGCATCCATGGCTTTCCTCATAATTTCTGAAGCAAATATATTTTTTTAACTATAGATCTTATTCGTGCAATTCATTAGATACCTGTACAAGAGGAGGATGTTCCCAAAACAGCGTTTATTGCACCTTTAGGGATTTTCAGTTTCTTTTAATGCCATTTGGACTGTGTAATAGTGCCCGGTCCCTTAAGCAGTTTATGAATCAAATACTATGTGATTTAGACTTTTATTCACTCTATTTAGGTATCTTAGTCTCATTTCATAATGAGGAAGAACATTTATAATTCTTAAGAACACTTTTAGAACGGTTGAAAAAATGGTTTGGTAATAAATCCCGAAAAATGTGTGTTTGGACAACCTTCTATACATTCTTGGGTTATTTAGTAATTAAAGATTGTTTGAAACTTTTACGATGAATCTTTACTTAACTGAGTTGAAGATTTTTTTCGAAACGTGGCAAAATGGCCACAAACTACAGAAAGCTAACTAAATCAGTTGCGAATAAATTCAGAACAATTAAACCAAATTCAATAAAGAATTTGATCACTCTGAAGAGTACGAGAATGATTTTCTTCAATATAATGAAAAAAAAACCCACCTCAATTTCAATGTTAAGGTATCTATTCTAGTACGAACGGTTATAAAAACTACTCATTTCTTAAATTAAAATGTATTTTTATTTGATTCAAATTACTTTAACTAATTTCTGTTTACTTTTACAACATAACTTAAACTGACCTCTTCAAATTGGTAAGCATGTTTCTTTAAAAACATTTTTATTTTCAAGCGGTTAATCTTAATAGTGGCTCATTTAAAATATTAAAGGGAACTTTTATATAAACAGCACCACCGCCAACAACAATTATATAGTGGTGAGGGCCAGTCCAGTGGACTATTTACTCAATATAATACAGAAGCCTTGAATTTTTTTTTTTTTTTTTTAATATTAAAACAAACATATTAAAAGTGTGCTTAGTGCACATATGAATTAAAAAAAAACACGATGAAAGAAAAGGAAGAAGAACGAGGATAGGAAAGCGAATGAATTATTTCTAATGAGAATGAGATTATATAAACTGCAAGGTGACAGCTGGAGCATAGCCGACAACACTTTTCACACAACAATCTAGAGGATAGCGAGCGCCAATCATTACAAGACTTTACTTAATCTGATTTTTTTATGTTCAAGAAATTTATTAAAAAGTTGACAAAGCATATTAAATGTGTATTGAACAAATGTCATTTAACATGAAATGGGTAAAATGAAGAAGAATTGAAAGGGAAGAGGATATATAATGAGATTTTGTGTGTGTGTTTACCTTACATTCTCCTCCGTAACTAAATGATTCTCCTTCACGCCTTTCTGCTGGATAGATCTTGAGTTCTTTAAGTTAGCAAGCACATCTTTTTTTTTATTATAAATTTTTTTTTAAATAATTATAAGTGGATTACAATTATATTTTATATTTTATTTTTTTAAAAATTTAACTTTACAATTAAATTAATTTTGATAATTTTAAAGATTTTTACTATGAAGATGAAATATTTAAAGAAAGAGGAAAAGGAAGGAGAAAGATTGATAGCAAAGAGTTTATGTTTAGACATAGACTATTTAATAACGTGCGCTTCAACATAAACTCAGCTTGATTTATGGAGGGAGGAATTGCTCTTGAGAATTAAGTGGTTGAATAGGTTGGAAGGGAGAGAGGGGAAGCAGTGTTTGGGGCAACACTTTTCAGAAAACAAGATCGTTTGAAAAATAGTGAATGACAAGAAAAAACAGTGAATTACTTCCCAGACGGTTCCCGCAAACCGTCTTGCTCATGGTTGCTACAAACTGGATTTCTCTCAAGAACAATGCCTAGGCGATTAACTTTTTACAAGAAATGAGGATTTGACGGGGGAAAATCTTCAACCCCGTTAAGTAAAGACTCCCTCGTAAATAAAAATAAATCAATTTGACCAGCAGAATTTTTTGTGGGTGGCATAATTTAATGTAGCATATCAGTGTACTGTTTGAGCTATTGAGTGCTATCCATATGGTATACGAAATTAAACAACATTAATGAAAAAAGTCTTTCAATTTTTTTTAAAGTAAAGATTGAAATAGATCTATGGATTGTTAAGAGGTCCTGAATCAATTTGAAAGGAAAATCTCAGAAACAATAAATCTGATTGATGAATTGTTGTCTTGTTAATTTTCTTTCATTAACTGCAACTGTCATTGGAGGCATAAAATTTGTTGATTTTCGAAAACATGATTTAATAGTTTTGGCGAAATTTGGTAATGAGATTTGCTGCTTTTATTCATAAAACATATCACACCTGTTGAAATTTACTTTTTCTGTATCTTTCATGATTATATTTGTCTTTTAATGAAAATTCACTGAGAACAAAGACAATATTTTTTGATTGACTATGTAAATAAGACCCACATTATATGCTAAGAAATTTCTGATTAAATCTTCTGTATTGCTGCTTTTTTTTTTTTTTTTTTTTTTTGGTATTCTGTTAATCTTTGGCTTTGAACTTCGTTTTTCTACATTGTGTTCAATCTAATTTCTTAAAAAAATGGCATATCATGAATAATTGCAAATTTGGCAAATCAGAATTATGCTTTTGTAATTAAAATGATATTGTTTCACCACGTTTATTAAGATGTGATTAAAACTATTAAATTTAACTTACTTAATGGAATGTGATACATGCGTTTGTGTTGTATTTGTTGCTATATTGCAAAAATCTGCCTAGGATTTTATTAATGACAATTAGAATATTATTTTAAATCTTTTTGTTGCTGTTGAGTGGTTAAAAATTATTAAACATGTATCCTTTAAATGAATTTTCTTGACTGTAGTTATAAATAATTTAATACTGAATTAATCGGAAGAAGATCATAAATGCTTCTAAGCTATTTAAAATATTAATGTAAAGTTTGTTATTTTTTAAAAATTAAATTAAAAATGTATCTCTTGAACAATTAATATGACAACTTCTTAATCATTCTTTGACTTGACTGGTCATGTTACTGAAGAAATAGCTTATGTAAAACATATTATATATTAATCTCTGTTCTCCAATTTTATGCAAAAAAAAATTCTATGTTAATGATAATGGATGTACTTTTCTGCATTTTTTTTTGTTATGAAACTTATTTGTCAGATACAGGTTAGAAACTCTAAAAAATTTGTCAAACTCTCAATATGTGTCATAACTATTGCTAAACGGGGCATTGATCAAATAGTTCACTTTAGTTGATCTTTTTATTTTATGCATGCACAGAATATGATTTCCATTTAATTGCAGTATGAAATCATTTTTATTATTTAAATGAGGGAAAGCAACAATGGAATAAAAATTAAATGCTCTTGAATAAGTATTGCATAATATTTTAATTAAAAAATCATTGATACTATAAATATGTATAACATCTCATACCCTTCTTTTCATATTTTGGAATGTTGCTTATTGCATTCCAAACAAAAGGCAGTTTAACTAATTAGAGATCTGTTCCCATTGGGCACCTATTAAGGAACGCTTTATTATATATTTTCATTGTGCATTATTTTTAAACTCGTAGCTTTGTATATCATACATTTCTTTAGTATTTAATAGTCACAATTTTCAATGTACTTAAGCTATATCATCTCGATTAAAAAAGTTACATATAAATATATTTATATGAATTTTAAAAAAATATAATTGTTTTTTTGGAGGGAATTAAATGATTTATATACTGTAAAAAAAAATCTTGAAATTATTTAACATAAAAGATGGAATAAAAACATATAATTTTAAAAACTTGAATTCTCATTTCTAAGATTATTTCATTTATTTATTTGCTAGAATTCATTGGTTGATCATATATACATATAAAATATTTGTTAACGAGATTCTGTTGTAATATTTAATATTAATAAAATTTATTTATTTTCAATAAATTTAAGTTGGAAAATTTTATATAGTTTTGATACTAGCAAATATTTATGTTTATGAGAAGTTTTAACAATTGTTTGAATATTTTAAATTATTATTTCTTCAATTCATCCTTCAAAAAATTATGTTAAATTTTATTAATGTGTTCTAATCTGATTGCAGAACTTTTCATTAAGTATAATACATCATCATTAGATCAGCTGATAGTTATATCTGTGGAGATAAAATAATTTTAGAAATATTGTTCATATAATTCCAATTTCTATGTAAATTTTCACTCTTGGAAGAAAAGTATGTATAGTTATGTTGGACGTTAAATTCAAAGTTTATGTAGAGTTTGTTTAGAAAGGAATAATGCAATTTTATCATTTGAGATTCATTTGTATATAACAAAATATATTTTTTTATTTTGAAGTTTAAAAAAAAATAAATAAATAAAGAATCTGTCATTATACTATATTGGTTTACTTACAGACCTTAAATTAATTGTGATTTTAAACATAAGTATATGAGTTCTGTATTTTTTAAAAAATATTTACTTGAGCCTTTTTATTTTTTAGATTGTCATGGCTCTAAGGCAATTTGCATTGAGTTGTAGCAAACCTTTATGGTCATATTTACCCATCGTGAAATCGAACAAAATATTGCTTGTTGGAAAAAGTATGTTTTACTCTATTGTAATTTTTCACTGATGTTTTATTTCATGCAATTATTCATTACTTAATGTATATTTCTTTTCATTCAATTTAATTTTTTCTTGTAACAATTTCTGAATCCCTCTTACAACTTTTCTTCATTTTTTTTTGTTACAATCTTAATTCAAATGAGGATTAAAAAAATTTAAGATAATATTTGATACATGAGAACCATTTGTACTAAAAGTTGTGTATGTGCATGTGAATTTAATATTAGACTTTTATTGAAAGAAATTAAATATTACTGACTAAAATGCCATTTAGTTTATTAGTAGTAATTAAATAAATCTACAAACACCAATAAAGTTATTTTTGTAAATAAATAAAAAATGGATATTGAATGATTAATGCTTTCTTTATGTTATTTAAAATTCATCTTATAACTTTAATTTACATTTTTCTTTACTTAGATTCTTTTTATAATATGAACATTCAAAATATGGATATAAATTAAATGGGTTATTTTCCTTTTGCCGGCGCAAATCTCGCCAAGCAGATTTTATTGGCAACAACACACAGTACACATGTAAGAAAATGTTTATGTGCCATTGAATTTCATCTCGAATTTCACATCGATTGAATCATTTTTGGTGATTTTATAGATTGCACCAGCAAAATGGAAAAATACCATTAAATGTATTTATTTCTGTATATATTTATAATAATGTAAGTAAAATAGCTTTCTTTATTATCAAAGTTTAAAATTCATTAGTGATTTTTGAATGCATAAATGCAGAATTTTTATAAGTGAAAAATAAATTAGATTTTTGTAGAAGAGGAAGAAGTTAGCGAAAGAAATAATTCGAGTTAAAAACCAACGTTTTTATATGGTGGCAAAGTATATTAAAGAAAATTATTGAAATATCAGTTAAAACTGGTCGTAAATATCTAAATATTGCATTTAGGCAAGTAAGAACGGTTCCCAAAATTTCAGAGCTCTAGCTTGATGGAAAGTTGGTTAAATTAATAATAAAAAATTTGATGACACATTGATACACACACAGACAGACACACACCAAGTGAAATACCTAAAAAAGTTAAAAGTAACTAAAATTAATTAATTCATACGGTAAATTAAATGGTTGGAATGTAGTTTAACCCAACCACCCTTGGCGACAAGAATTGTTTGGCGGTATTTTGCCAAATGTGGCTACCCTGGTCCTTTTTACGGACTTAATTTTTCGACCCTCCTTCTTGTCAACCACCTTTTACCTTTTTTTCAACTTCACATCTAGACCACAGTTTAATCTTGTTTGGCACAGCATAGCCATATCTGGCTCTTGCGCCAATAAACTTTACATTCACTCACTCATTACGGACTTAATGTTCAGCCAAAAAAAATCGCCAAGTTTGGTGACAATTTTTGAAATCGTGCCAACTGTTTGGGGTAAACTGCATTATTAAAGAAAATATTTGTTAAAACTTGTCACAAATGTGTCTAAATATTGCATTGTTAGGCGAGTAAAAATGATTCCCAAAGTTTCAGAGCTCTAACTTGATGGGAAGTTGGTTAAATTAACAATCAAAAATTTGATGACACACACACACCAAGTGAAATACATAAATACGTTTTAAAAAATTGTCATTTTATGAAGACTTCCCCAATTCTATTATTAGTTGAGAATAAACAAGAATTATAAACTAGGGGATAAATTGTTTACAGTACCCTGAATTCTTATTAATATTAATAATCAGAAAAATTGGGTGAATAGATATCCCTCAGATTAATAACATTTATTAATTGTTAATATTGAATCCATATCTCTGAACAAGGAAATTGATACTTCCTAAAGGGATATTGGAATTCCACTCTGAATTATATTCCACATCCTTGTATTTTTGCAACAGGCTGACTAAACATTTAGTGGCATGTTTTTTTGATTATTCTGAATATTAAATTCTATTATATTGTTAATAAATTAAAATATAGCTTTTTGAATTTTAACATTATTTTTTGCATACTTGGATAATTTACGTAAGTATTATTCATGTGGTTTCATGGGTATAAAAATGTATTCAAATTGCAGGTTATGTTTTTAAAATTATTTTATATGAAATTTGTTTTAATTAATCAATTGCAGTTTTAACTTTTATGAATTTGATTTCATTATGAGAGTAATTGTATTATTTTATTAAAAAGCTCTTCAATCTGAAATGATGTTAATTTAAGTAAAAAAAAAAAAAACATGGATAGTCAGGAATCTTGTTGTCAAATCAATTTAAAGTCATATGAGAATGATATAATTTAAAGTAATAAATTTTACCCTCTCATCTGAATTATTATTTTAACAATCATTAATTTAGGGGAAGTTCCAGAATTTATTAATATGCAATTAAAAATTTAATAGGATCAGGACACAAACATCCGAGAATCGGTGTGTGAGGGTCACCGATAGTTGCTGGAGGGGTAGAATCCGAGAGTTTGTCAAAAAACTTCCCCCCCCCGCTCTTTGAAACTAATGGAATTTAAAGAGGGAGGCTATTTTAGAATTTACTAAAATTGAATAATAAAAGATTTGCTATGCTCAATGCCATGTTTTAGAAATGCAAGTTCTTGACAGAAACAAGTGAAATGAAGGTGATTAATGTGTGGATTAGACTGATGTTTTTAGATCAAAATTAAAATGAGAATTTGAAAATTATTAAAATATATATTTAAATTTAAGGCATTTAAAGTCATATGAATTGATCATTGGCACTACAGCTGATCAACTTATTTGATGTTTCTCTTGTATTGCTCATGGAGACCTTAGTATGAGCAATGAATACAGTTCTTTCTATTAAATTATTATAATTTAGTGTATATATTTCACAAAAATAGGCTTAATTAGTCATTTAATTATTAGGCCCATGATGGTTTGTAAGACTCCCATGGTATTGTGAATTGTAAGAATGAAATTTTAAAATAAATTTATTTCTTGCATAATGGAACAGTCTTTTTTATACTCTTGGTGCAGGAAGCATTAAATGTAAATTGAATTATCACAAATACCAAAATAAAAATAAAAACCAGTGTTTAATATTGGAGATATTGTCCATTTTTAATCATATATTTTAATTTGGGCTGATAATTTTGCATGTTTAATTAATTAATATTTAAAACTCAACAATATTAATTTTTTGTTAATTTTTAAAGTTCATATTCAATATGTTGAATTTTTGTGATTTTAAAACTGTAATGTTAACTGAATTTCTATTATAAAAGCCCACTCATTGATTTTATGATATATATATATACATTGTAATTATTTTATCTTTTTTCTAGATTCCCCAAAATTGCTTGATTCATTTTCAAAATGCTTGGAAAACTCTTCTGTGAAGAAAAAATCAGTTATATTAACTAACTTTTCATTAACAGTCAAAGAACAAAATTTCAACTTGTTTCAAACTAATAATTATATTGATTTCATGACAAATAACTTGCATAAGAAGTTCTATATGCCAACTTGTGTAGTAAATAGATTTCAGGTTTATGAAGATATAAATACCAAAAATGTATTAATTGATGAAAATTTCAATCAAATTAAAATTATTGATCCTTCACCCTTGGAGAGGATAGTAAAGAGAGAATGTGTGCGAATGATTAGGATTCGTAGGAGAAAAATGAGGAAACACAAATTGAAGAAACTGCGCAAACGAATGAAGTTCGTTTTTGCCAAAATGAAAATGAAAAAGGAATTGCGAAAGGAACAACAGTTTCGTGTAGAATTGCTCACTCAGGTTGAAGCAGCTGATAAATTTGATGCAAAAGCATATGTCGAAGACATCCTGCGTACTCTGAGAAATTGTCCTAAACCTGAAACAGAGGAAGAACTTAGAGAACGGCTTAGATTGCGGAAAAAGAAAAATAGGTATAATACTTCATTCATTAGGCCACGATTTGATGATTAGTACATATTTAATTTAGAATATGCACTGTAAATTTAGTAATAAAATAATTATTTTTATGAATTTCAATATTTGTGTGTGTATCAGTTAAGTTGCCTATTTTTTTTATTACACAATGTAGTTTATTATATTGAGATGTGTGTGTACATATATATATATATATATATATATGATGGCTTGGTGGCTTACATGAGAAGCAATTTAATATTAGTAATCATTTTCCTGGATTTGTAAGATGAGTTCAGTCCATTTGTAAATGATATAATTTATTCTTGTTGAAGATTTGTTACTTTAGAAATTCATATGCAAACATGAAACAGATGTTTGGCTTGGATATGCATAGTGCTAGCTTGCAAAAGTAGGGATAGAAAGTAAAATATCGAAATAAATGGAAGTATTTGTAGGATTTAGCTTCTGACATCATATGGAAGAATGTTTTATGAATGAAAGTTGTGTTTATATATACTCACAGAAGTTGGTATAAATTTTGGTTGGTCTTAGAATTCAATAAAATTAAGCAAAGTTAAAAATAAAGTTATAAAGCAGTTTCATTGTGCACACTCACATATATATACACATGTATATAATAGTACACCTGTTAGAGTAATAAAATTAGTTAATCATAAAAATGAACCTTGTTACAAATTGTAGGTTCAGACTTACAAGATAATATAAAGATTTTTTTTACATCCGATCTGGAGTATATTTAATGAATGCTTTATCATGAAGTAATATATATGTATATTATGTGCCAGACAAAAATGAAGGGTGGTTAAAATTTTGGAATAAGCTTTGATTCGAGTAGATAGCCCATGTGTTGCTTCTAGTGGGACATTAATGAAAACTAAACTAAAAATTTGATTTGAGTGGGGAAATGGCTGTAAAAATAATAGAAAATTATAATTGAATTATTTTGCTAAAACTTTGTAAAGAAAGTGTCAAAACCCATTTAATGCCACCCCCTTTAACAATTGAATTTTGTAAATACCTCACATTTCCTTCAATCTATCTGAAAAAGAAACTGTGAAAATTGAATGTTTTAGAAAAATATTTCATAATCTGACTTGTCTTATAATTATCATGTTTCATTCTGGTGTTTTGTGACTACTAATGATTTATTAATGTATTTAAAAGACTTAAGGAAAGGGATCATGGGTGTCCCATTATGTAAAGTTGCAAGATTTGTGGCTTGCAATGTACATATGTTGAGTCATGTATATGAGTCCTGATAACACCAAATACTCATGTAGAATAATGCTGTATGTTAAATGTAACTGGGCCCCTGAGTCCTTGTATTTCTAGGTGTGAAAGGAGAAGGAGGTACTAAAATATGAAATCTTTTGCCAACATTCAATGTGGAGAAGAAATATATTAAATGATTCAAAAGTAAATGATTGATTGATTTTTTCATGCAATAGAAAATATGGATAAAGGTTTATTTTATTAATACTGATCATAAAATCAGATATTTATAAAGAATGTATCGATTGATAAAATGTTAATCTGTCTCAAAAGTGATATCATTCCTTGGTTGAGGTTCTGACATGCAAATTTTTGGGCAAATAAAATTTTTATGATACAAATGTTAATTTTGTTGTTTGAAAATGAAATCTGATGTGATATTTAATATTTTAGGCAGCTAAAATAAAATTTAGGTTGGTTATTTGAAATTTCTGGAACTGAATCTTTGGGACATATTGTTCCTAACACGAAGGAAGACTTTTCATGTAATTTAGCAAAGTAATTTAAAAGTTCATATTTCTATAAAACAAAATCAAGCTGTTTATTATACTTTTAAATTCATGGAATTGTAAAATAGGAAATATTTTTTATTGGGAATTTTCCTCAAAAAACAAATTAAAGATATTTGAACGTTATATAATGCTTTAAGTTGCAAATGGATTATTCTTTTAATTGGATGTTTTGTGAACTCTGCAACATTTTGCAATTTTTTGCAAAATGTTGTTCACTTGCATACCCTATCAAATAAAAGAAGTGATAAGCTTTTAAGCAGTAACAAATCTTTGTTTTCAAAAATTGAACAAGAGTTAAACATTAAAAAAATGTGAAAATTTTTATTATTAAGTGTTGAATTGTAAAATTTAGCTAGGAATTTCCTTAAAAATTAGAATCATTTTGTTTGTTTTAGTTTACACCTTACTGGTTTTTTTTAAGCATTTTTTTTTTTTTGAAAGGTGTGATTTTGTGATGATTCGTGCTGTGATAGCTTTTAATATCGTCTGAAGAGTGAACAAAAGCAGATATTAGCAAACATTAAGACCTAATTGTAAAACTTGTTTTTTATGCCTAAAATGTTTTTCAAAATTACTTATTCTGATAGAATACATAATTTCATAATCATTTTATTTAATCAACATTCAACGGGAAAAAAACAAAATATGAAAATTTTTTTCATTTGCATGTTTTAGATGAGAATCCTGTAGTGCCAGTATTTGAAGTATGGCACATCACATGATAGTTATTCCTTCTCCGATTGTTGCTATAGTGTGGAAGTTTGGAGAGTGAGGTACCAGTTCAGGTGTTGTTCTCTTCACTTGACCATGGTTCCAAATTAAGAGGTTCATCACCAATAGCCTTCATGTTGCTTTTTATTGTTATGATTGTAAGCATTCAACCTGCAGTACTGCATTTTGAGAATGTGTGTGTATTACCTACACTTTCTTGGAAATTTTTTCTGCAAGACAAAAAAAAAAAATAAATATTTAAAAAAATAAACATTTTCTTAGTTGAAGAAATTAGATAATTCATTCTATAATGATCATAGAGTATTTTGACTGAGAAAAGTGAATTTGAGATTTAACTGTACTGAAAACTATTTTACAAAATAATGACGACAGTGTCAGACTTTAAATTAAATTATGCCTCAAATTTTTTAATGAAAGGTTGTGTGAAAGTTAGGACAAAGAAATACATTTTGGTTATTGTTTCTTCTGAACTTGATAATGGATAAAAATTACGAAACCCCATTGCCATCAACTTATTGAATAGCTCTTGTGAGACTTGAAACATAATGATATTTTCTTTTTTTTCCTACTCTGTTTCCGCATTTATTATATTTTCTTCAGAATTTTAATGAGAGCAGATTCAACTAAAATTGTATTTAATAAAAAAAAGTATTCTTCAGTGGAGATTGTTGACCTTGGCTATGTTTTGGGCAGATTTGAACTGCTTATCTGCTTTTTCACAGACATACACGGCAACTGAATCAGAATGGAACTCTGTAACCGGCCAATTGTAAGATGCTTTTACAACTGGATAGTAGGCTGCTGCAATACTTTTAAAATTTCTAATTAGCGGTTGCGTTGAGGGAATGTGTAAGTTAAATAAATTCTCCCAATTATTAAAATGTCAAAAGAATAGAAATGATATAGCTGAATATTTGCTGTAGAATAACAGAATATTGTTTTACATCAAGTGGAGGCTCGAAAATGCCAGAATGAATCCGGATGCCTGGCTCTTTTTAAAATACATATTGCTCTAAATTTAAAGGTATGGGCTGGTAATAATGGCGTAACAAAATATGTAGATAAATTTGGGATATTCGAGCTATGTGGTCTCATGGATATTAAATGAGTTTAGCTTAATGAGTAAAATTTAAAAATGATATAAATTCACGTTTAAAATTAGTGCTTTCTTTTACAAAAATAATAATCGTTAAAATCCTATAAATTTTAATAATAATCTGAATTTTCGCATGGTATTTTCCCCCCTGCATCAGTAACACGTATTTGGTGTGACCGCTGTGTGAACTAGCCACTGTTTCGACAAATTCAGGTTGGAGTCCTGATATTACCAAAAGATCTACTGTGTAGCTCGTTAAATCTATTGAGGTCCAAGTCCTGCCAAAATCGTGGCTTAGAAATTAGGACACGGGGGTGTCGTCCTCCTTACAAGACCAAGACTCCTTACGAGGTCCGTCGCTCATAGTCATTGTCGTTTCATTAATTGTTGATAAACAATTAATGAGCACACATTTGGCTATTTCTTTCCATATTGTCAATTATGTTGTTATACACAGGAATAAGTGTGGGAGAACATACGTTGAGTGATTATTTTATTAACGTCGCACTCTCTCTCTGAGAAGCCACATGATGGCTATTGACAAAAGACCTCAAAATTTTTAACCTCGGTCAAGCGACAAGGATGACATTTGAGCTGGCACATCCCTCTCCAAACTTCCACACCACGCCAAGAGCGGACTTGGTACTTCGACCAGATTTACCATGCATCAGCCTCACTACTCGGCGAATATTTTGTGGCATCAGAGCTGGAACAAACGACTCGGCGGAAACAACGCCGATCGCGGATCAGCAACCATGACCACTAGTATACATGCGGTAACAGAATATATGTTGAACAACCTCGGGGGGTGGACTATAGTTTCAACTTTTCGACCAAGATAATTCGAAAATTGCTCTAGGGCTCGCTGTAATCCAATGGGCATTGTGAATTTTGCTACCAGTAATGCTGTAGTCGAGTCGAGGTAAGTACTTATTTATATAAAATAATGGTAACTGCTTTGTATGAAATGAAATCGAACCGCAAAACCATCTGGGGGAGTGGTGTTGAAATTGGGAGAGTGAGGAACCAGCTCGGGTGTTGCCGTCGTCACTGGCTACGATTCAGAATTACGAGGGCCGTCGCTGATAACCACTGGGTGACTTCTAGTACGGTGTAAATGCAAATTTAAAAGGGTTCTATTGGATTTAAGCCAAGTGAACGACAGGTGACCACTTCATTTGCTATCTACCTTGATCATGAAGGTATTAATTGACAATCACAATTTGATGTGGCCGAACTTTATTTTCCGAGCATCCATTACAATCAATGCATTACCAATTGTTCTAGCTTTGGGCCTCACACATTTATTGAATGTCTTGAGTATATTTTGACTATTTAAAATTCCATGACCATTAGTCTATCCATTGAAATTAGTCCTCTCATAGATATTCCATTTCACTTTAATATTCAATTTTCTTTGCAACTGCTTCAATAAACAATGTTAGGCTGGTGTTAACTGATTCATGATCCATTTTTGACCAGAGTATGAGAAAAACCACTTTCTACTATGGATTCATTCGTAAAGAGTTCAAACTGCTATCCGTTTCTCTTTCAATCGATATGTTTTATCGTCTGTAAATCGGGCATTTCCTGAATTCGGCTTAAAAGGAACTCGCACAATTTTTGCATATAGACTTTGGATGCAAAGACGTCTTGAGCGAGTGAGTGTAAGTAAAGCTTTATGGATCCTAGAACTTAATCTACCTATTCTGCATCAAACAAAGTGTATCTGCGATCTAGATATCAGAAAAAGTGGTGGTGGTGAGGGAAAGACAATTCGTTGAGAAGAAGAAGGGTCGAAAATAGAAAAGAATCTTTGGTAAACAGGGAAAGAAAATCTTTTCACCTGTATTTATCACACAGTAAATTTCATCAGAAAGAGAAAGATCATAGCGGGGTCATGATGCCCGCGCTTACCTAACGAAAGTAAGTTCCTAGGGAAAGACGTTTTGAGACCCATGGCAATCAAAGTTTTCATTGCTGCGAAATAGTCTACAACAAGCTAAGGAAAGAACTAAGGAATTATCTTCGGAAAGCGTTACAGAGCTCGAGGATCAGAAACAGCCCTGTTTGAAACAGAATCTACGAAATGATTCGAAACTCGTTGGATTCTTAGTTTTTACAATTGCATTTTACGTTGAACGCTGTGACAAGTTAGATCTACCAGCCTCAACTTGTGATAAACTAGTTTCAATCCACCCGATCGCGCCCTCTGCTTTAATGAATTAGATAAACGGTTTCTACTTAAGTAATAATAGTGCTTTGAGTTCAAAAACCGAGTATGAATAAATAATTTTTTTCAAAAAGCCGCAAATTTTGAAAGAATTTTTTTTTAATGAGTAAAATTCTTACTTTTAATATTGAGGACATTTTCTATTAAATATTTCTAGTGATTTGGAATTAAATTCCTACATTACATCATTTTGATTTTGAAATATTGTCTTTCATATAAACTTATTGTACAAATTTTTATCCAACGGAATTTCTTAGAGCAGAAATTGATATACATTTATTTAAACTTTGAATTTGATTTTAACGTTTTTTTGGAGTTTTGTGTATTTTGACTATTGACTCGCGAACGAAAACACATCAATATTGTGCTAATAATTAAAACATAACTAGTACTACATTTCTCGTGCTACATTATTAATGGTAATTTAATTAATTTTTTAAGATTAGATTGAATCACTGCATCAAAAAATTGACGTTAATATAATCACTTAGTTTGTTTTACACTAGATGGCAGCACGACATATAAATATCACTTCTACGTAAAAAAAAAGTCGTATAGAACTGTTACTATAATCTGAAAAATATTTGTTAATTTTTAAAACTTGAACTCGCCACAAATTAGTAGAGAATAGATTAATATGCAAAAATTTTCCTTCCGATTTTATATGTGACAACAACAGTTGCATTTTCAAAGATACTTTTCGTTTGAGAATTTATCGTTTGCTTTAAATTTATTATTTGAACAAAATATTATCGATAACTTGAATAATGAATTGACTCATTTAATTGTTCGTTTAAATTTTTATAATTGATAACTAATTTGATACTTTTCGTTGTTGAAAGTTAGCATCGTTTTTGTACTTCAAAATTTTTTTAATATATTTTTTGTCATTGTTTATTTAGAACAAGTAACGTTGGAATAAAATTACATATGTTTAAACGGAATCAAGTCTCTGTATTTATATTTAAAGAAACTTGTACTGTCTTATTTCTAGCAATAAGGTTTATCATTAAGTCATGTGAGTGGGACATATATCCTTTACGCTTTCTGATATATTGTTACTGTGGGACAGGGGGTGGGTAGAGCTAATTTTTATTCGCATTTATTGTAAGTAAAAATATTTATTTAATTTTCTTCTTTAACTCTCGTGGCAGCATTTCAACATAATACGTTGGGTGGCATATCATTTCTTAAGATTGAACATGAGGCAACACGTATAGTATCACATACAAATATAATAATAAAAAAAAAAATTCGTTAATATTATTTGTGTTTTCGACGCTATTGATATCAATTGTCTCTTTATCATAACAGTATTTTGTAGATTACTTATTGTTAATAAACAATAAGAATTATATTAGCTCAAAAATTTAAATTTCGAAAAGTTAGAACCATAAAACGAAATTTTCCAAGAAGTTTTAAATGCACAATTATAAAAAAAATAAAATGTTGAAAAGGAATCTTTGAGAAAAAAAAAAAAAAAAAAAAAAAAAAAAAAAATGCCAAGTTATCGATTCGATAATGCTGTTGGTTGTAATGGAATTAAGAAATGTATCGAATTCGAAATCCTAAAGATTCAGCTATGGCGTTTTATAATTTCCAGATAGATGAAAGATAAAAAAAAAAAAGAGACAAAATCTGGTACAGAGAAACAAACGCTATGAAAAAAAAGTTTGTAAAATTGATAGAATTTTATTCTTACGATAAACTGAATACGTAATAAAAGAAAATTATAACAAATTACACACCATACAAAATTCACGTTTAGTACAGAAGACAGATATTTTACAGGAGGAATGATATAGCACATGCTTGTCTAAAGTGCGGCCCAAAAGCCTTTAAAATGCGACCCAAACGCAAATTATGAAAATATTTAAATTTACACATTTTTATAAAAAAAAAATAAATATTTGCAATATTTTTCATATATAATCGATTCATTGACATTTATTTTGAAATAAAAATTTTAATAAAAACATCTTAATATGCCAAGAGAATTTACGTTTCGAATTATGTGTGTATCCACTCGAATTCGAATTTTTTTGAAGAATTACAATATTTGTATGCAATATATTGCGTATTTTTATTTCCTAATCCTTTTGGCCAAGGGAGCCCTTCACAGAAAAAGGGCCATCGAATTCGTTAGCTATGGACGAACGCACTGACGCTTCTGATACGGCACAATTGGCAATTTTTATAAGAGGAATCGATGAACATTATAATATCACGGAAGAAATGGTTGCTCTAATATTGTTAAAAGACACAATCAAGTCTGTAGATTTATTCGATGCATTAAAAATGACGATGAAAGGTTTTCCTTATCTATGAACAATTTATCAGCTATCATAACCGATGGAGTCCCTGTCATGGTTGGTAAAAATGAGGAACTCGATAAAATGGTTAATAATGAAGTCGTCGCTGCCGGCAATACGATCGTGATGGCATATCATTGTAATATACATCAGGGTAGTTTATGTGGAAAAATTTTAAAAATGGAAAGTGTATTAAGCGTTGTTATAAAAACCGTTAACCTTATAAGAGCAAAAGGACTTAATCATAGACATTTTGAAGAGTTTCTTAAGGTAATGGGCATTGAATTTGCAGATGTTATTTATTACACAGAAGTAAGATGGCTCAGTATGGGGAAATTGCGCAAAAGATTTTACTATTTGAGAACTGAAATAAAAATATTTATGGAAACAAAAGGGAAACCTGTGAATGAATTTGAAGACGAAGATTGGGTTTTAGATTTAGCTTTTTTAGTAGACTTAATCGAACATTTGAATGATTTAAATTTGAGATTTCAAGGGAAAAATCAATTTACTAATAACATGATCCAAACAATGACAATGTTTGAAAGAAAGTTGAAATTTTGTCACAATCAAATAGAAATAAAAGGTTTGACATATTTCAGTACTTTGGCTGCAAATAAACCTGTGAGTTGCACAAAATATACAAAATATGTTGCATTAACTTTTGATTTAATTCAAGAGTTTGAAAGTAGTTTTCAAGATTTTCGAAAAAATGAAGAGTATTTCAACATATTTTCTACCCCATTTTCTTTAGAAATAAATAAATAACCTTCAAACTTCAATTTGAATGCATTGAACTACTAAGTGACTTTCAACTGAAAGAAAAATTTGGAATGTTTCTTTACTGGAGTTTTATAAAGATTACCTACCCCGCAATAATTATCCTGATTTTCACAATCAAGCTTTATTAATGTCTTCAGCTTTTGGCAGTACCTATATTTGTGAACAATTATTTTCAAGAATGAAGCATACAAAAAATAAAAATAAGACAAAGATCACTGACAAACATTTTGAAAATGCATTAAGAATTGCAACCTCGTCTATTGAACCCGATATCGATTTGCTTGTTCAACAAAAACACATTCATCCATCTCATTATATAAAATTTTTTCCATCTTAATAAAATCCAAACTAAATGAAACAAAACTTTTACAAATTTAAAATAAATATGTACCTATACATAATCTAATTCAAATTAAAAAAATTATAATAAAAAGAAGTTAATTTATTTTAATAAAACTACGTAGAGTTAATTTTTATTTCAATTTGTTGAAAAAATATTGTATGTGTGGCCCAGCAAAATTTTTCTTTTACGACCTCAAACGGTCATAGTTTAGACACCCATGATATAACATAACGTTACCTTACGTGAGAAATTTATATTCACGTCGAATTGCGTTGCTCTCCATAATACCATGTTAGGCTGCAACACCATATTAATAAAAATAATTCTAATTCCAAGCATTTTCATTCTTTTGTTCACCACTTGTAGATTTTTGCTTATTTTGAATTTGAGTCAATATATTAATTTACCTTTATGCAGAATAAATTTCTTTGCATAGTTCTTTGTATTATCATGTCTACTGAGACTTGTTTGCTTTTTTTAAATTTAAAGTTGGCTTTTTGTACAATATTTAATATTTTAAATCTATAAATTATTATTTTTTTTTATTTTATCAATTTGTGTTTGTTTTCTATATTTTGATCTTGTTGTTAGTGAAATCAAAATATAGACAAATACCTGTCTTCAAATAATTAAAAATAAAAGACATATATTGATATATTTTTAAACAAATACTTGGTTCAATATATCCTAATTTGACTCTTTCGCCAAAAAAACTAACATTCATTCACTAATTCACATTTGGCCACGGTATCTTAGTGGTCATGGTAGAAAACCCGTGACCGGCGTTGTTTTCGCCGAGTCGTTCGTTCGAGTCTCGTTTCTACTGAAGACTGCCGCTAATGTACATTAAAACTGTCGAGGTTGTAAGGCCTCCCGTTGGGGTGAGCGGAGGCTGAGATGTTGTCTCGTCATTTGACCGAGTTTCAAAATTTCGAGGTCCGTCACCAATAGCCCTCGTATTGCTTCTAGGTACGACTCTAATAAACACTCACTCACATTCATTATATGACCATTTATCATTTTTTAATAAGCATTCACCATAAAAGTAATTGAGAAACATTTGCTAAAAATTAAAATTTGATGTCTAGGATTGTGAAAATTATTAACGTTCTTAAAACTTCACACACTTGTATTAAGGCCATTTTGATTTCGTGAACGCAGTGTTAATCCTACTGAATTTCTACTATCGTCCTCAAATCCTTACTATTTTATCTATTTGAATGCAAAAAATGCATCCGAAAGAGCAAAAAATAATGAAGATTTCTATGAAATCACAATTTTCCTCCGATTTTTGAAAATATTTTAGAATATTTTTTAAAGACCGGAACACCTACAAACGAATCATTAAAATAGGAGTAAGAATATTTTTAAATATCAGACGAAAAATGTAATTCTGTAGAAACCTTCATTATTTTTTGCTCTTTCGGATGCATTTTTTGCATTCAAATAGATAAAATAGTAAGGATTTGAGGACGATAGTAGAAATTCAGTAGGATTAACACTGCGTTCACGAAATCAAATGGCCTTAATACAGGTGTGTGAAGTTTTAAGAACGTTAATAATTTTCACAATCCTAGACATCAAATTTTAATTTTTAGCAAATGTTTCTCAATTACTTTTATGGTGAATGCTTATTAAAAAATGATAATTGATTTGAGGTTGGTAGTAAAAGTTCCACAGGATTAACATTACGTTCATAAAATCAAAATAGCTGGTAGGCTGCAGCCTTAACTGGCATTCTAGTTTTCTAATTTCCACACCATCTTATTGAAAGATTTTCAGACTCGACAGATTTAACGCGCATTAGCCTCGTTACACTGTGAGTCTGAAGTATAGTTAGGATTCGAACGCACGACTTGGAGGGAATGACATCAGCAATGAGCTCGCCACCGTGACCAATTTTCTAACTACGATCGCTTTTAAAAATTGGAATTCTTTAATCGTAATAAATAAAGAAACCAGTTCTTGTTAATAACGTTAATGTGTGAAGAAACTATAACTTTAAAACAACTCATATACTTTTAAATAAACGGGTTATCTTTTTATGAATTGCTAAGTGTTAAAGACAAGCGAATCATTCTTTAATTTGCAATATATATATATATATATATATATATATATATATATATATATATATATATATATATAGATGGTTATCAAAATAATGAAAATACCTGTGTATAAAAGTGACATTTTTGAATGCTTTTCGTAAGCATTAGAATATAAAGAATATATTAATAGCTACAAGGTTTTTTTTTAATTAATAGTATATATATTCAGGTAGTATATGTCGTATCATTATTGAAGTTCTATAAGTCTTTGATTTTTTTTCAAAAGCGTAAAGTGTCCGACCTCTCAGATTTTCAAAAAGGCCAAATTGTAGGAGCCCGTTTAGCTGCAGCGTGAGTGACCAAAACATCTTCATTTTTAGGCGTTTCTAGAGGTACGGTGTCTGAAGTCATGACAGCATACACACGGCGCGACAAGACAAGCTCTGGAAAGCAAAATAGTGGACTGAGAGAGAAATTCAGTGAAAGAGACCGATGGGTATTGAAGCGGATTGTAATGTCTAAAAAGCGAACAATTGCAGCAAAAGTGACCCCAGAGCTCAATCATCATCTGGATTCTCCAGTGTCCATGATTACAGTTAGAAGGCACTTCGTAAACAGAATATTTACGGCAAAGCAGCATTTCGCAAGCCACTTGTGACAGAGATTATGTCAAACGTCGTCTACAGTGGAGTCACACTCACAAAACCTGGTCGGTTGATGAGTGGAAGAAATATGGTCTGACGAATCGTCTTTCACACTTTTCCCTACAACAGGACGGGTGCACTTTTGGAGTACATCTATACAAGCCTATGATCGTGATTGTCTCCCTCCAACTGTCAGGCATGGAGGTGGATCTGTCATGATATGGGCAGCCGTGTTGTGGTCTCTGCTGGACCAATCGTAACCCTGAAAGGAAGGATCACTGCGAAGGGATATGGAGAAATTTTAGCTGACCAGGTCCATCCTATGATGCAAACTTTGTTTCCTGTAGATGAAATTTTCCAGGATGATAATGCACCTATCCATGCAGCAGGACTTGTCCAATCATGGTTTGATGAACATGAAGATAAATTTAAACATCTGTCTTAGCCCGCACAGTAACCCGACCTCAATATAATTGAACCGTTATGGTCTATTTTAGAGAGTTCAGTATGGAATCAATATCCTCCTCCGGCATCTCTCCCATAACTTTCACAATATCTCCATGAAGATTGGTACAGTATTCCTCTAAACACTATTCAGCACTTGTATGAATCGATTCCTAGACGAATCCAAGTTGTATTACATGACAAAGGTGGTCCTACACCATACTATAATAAAGGATTATTTATAAATCAAAGGTGTTTCCATTATTTTGATAACCATCTCTCTCTCTGTATATATATATATATATATATATATATATATATATATATATATATATCATCATTTGGTTATATATATATATATAACCATTGATGATTAATATTTAAAAGTTTTATATGAAAACAAAGCAAATAGTTATATCCAATGACAGCCAACTGTAACTCATTTGGAATTGTTTTAAAATTTTTTTTTTCAAAATATATTTAGCCATTTATTCCAAATTATGTTATCTTATGTGCGAATTTAATTTACATAGTGTTTCGAAGCATAAAGCTTTGACTGGAAGGCTAAATATAAAGTGCTATGAGACATCTTAACTGCATCTTATTTTCATATGTCAATTAAACATCTTTATTAAATATTAGTACAAATCTTAATGTCTTCCTTACATTCTTTTGATTACGACATTAGAATGAGAATCATTTTCATACGGGTTATTCTGATTTTTATTTTGTTTTGTCTGATGCAAATGACAACCCGTATGAACCTAACACGGTTATGAAATACATACCGAAATATATTCTCTTTAACCATGTTAACGGTTAAGGAATATATGCAGTAGTACTTCAAAATAAGGGCTACCCATCAGACCAAACATTTTGTCTCGTAAATGGAGGTCCCTCAATAATAGGTGAACACCTATTCTATTCAAAGGGATCGGGTTTAGTTCGGTTTTTCTTAGCGTAGCACTAGAAGCAACACGAGGGCTATTGGCGATGGACCTCGTAATTTTGAACCTTGGTCAAGTCAAAGGGATGGGGACCTTACATAGAGGTGTCCCTTAACAAAGCTGGGAATCGTGGTACAGACTGGCTACGCGTCCAAAGTATCCTAATATCCCTCTTCCTCTCCCCGTAGGATGCATTTTTCTTTTTTGCATCTTGAATTAAAATTTTTATTAATAACTGCGTCGATTTGAGTTGAATTTTAGAAATTTTTTTGACTTTTTTCGAATATGTAATAGTTTATAAGAATCCTAGATTGGTTTTCTATTCAATTCCGTGCTAGGAATGGGAAATGTGGTAACTCACTTGTAGTAGGGTCCTTTTATCTTTTTTCCTTTTTCTAAGAAGTCCATGGGCCCTTGTCATCCTAAAAACCTGTTGTCATAATATTTCCATCTTTAGAGCATATTCTCCGAAAACCACCCAATGTTTCGATTTTTGCTGTGTTTCCGGAGCGTAATGATGAATGCAAGTCGCATCGACGGTAAAGACTCGAATCAAAATGATGATGACAACTCGATGAGACACCAATTAAATTTTTGTTTGACAGCAATTGTCTTCTAAATCAAAACTAATTTTTGAAACTATGTTAAATTTGTTTTGATGCCGTTTAACGGATGGCAGTATTCAATAGGAACACCAACGTCTTAGAAACGTCATTCCATCAATACAGGTGCTTTTTTAACCGCAACATGTAATTTCGATTTTCAAAAATGTTCATCACTTTCAAAACCATTGCTACATTGTACACTAATTGTGCAAGGAGAAAAAAAATCCTGTGATATGACTTGGGAAAATAGCAGGGACCGTAATTGTGATTGTTTGTTCACATTGCATCGAGAAGCAGCTCGAGGGCTATCGGCGACGAACTTCGTAATTTTGAGCCTCGGTCAAGTGATGAGGACGACACTTGAGCTGACACCTCCCTCTCAAAGTTTTCAAATCACGCCAACGGTAGGTCTTGGTGCCTCGACCAGAGCCCCGTGCATCAGCCCCGCTAATTGGCGGTTGAAAAAAGCAGGGAGTTGGTGACAGTGTGAAGTATCGCTTAGACATTAATTCTGTTGATGCCACTACTTGATAATGGTCATGTTATTTACATAAATATGTGAAATCCTCTTATATAAGCTGAACATACAGGACATTATATAATGTATATATAATATTATGTAAGGGTATAATGAGCTAAATTACATTTTCCGACGTTTCACTTAAAAAAAAAACCCGCATCACTCGACAACAAGAACTATGAGTACAAATTGTGAGGGTGAGCGTAATTTATTTTGTGTAACTCTGCATATTCTGCCACTTCTAATTAGTAACTCCGAACAGTGATGGAGCCGAGAGGGGGAGGGATGGAGACATGTGTTCCCTCTGTCATAATATCACGCACAGACAAAATAATATACCTGAATATGCAATTTCAGCCAAATTTTTAAAAGTATTTATTTTGTTGTTTTGTTTCAAAGCTTTTTAGCCTTTGTTTACTTTTAGATTAAGGACTAAGTAAGCATGAATAATAAAAGAAATAAACGAACACAGTTAAGTCTCACGTACTTTTAAGGGAAAAAAATTGTGTACCATTGTTGATTTTGTGCCCCTCCAGTCCATTTTTTTTTATCTTCCTCTAATCCCGATGGTCTCTACCAGGTCTGGTCAACCTGCGGCCCGAGGAGTTGGGTCATCCGAATTGGATTTAAACTTTAATTGTACATAAATGCACCAAAGAACATTCCAGCACGAGTCGTTCATATCATATCCCATTACTATGGAAATATCTCAGTATATTGACTTAATCATCGTCAATTTCTTTCATTCTATATTCTTGTTCAGAAGCAATTACAAAGTTGAGCTCATTTTAAAAAGCTTTCGAGAGTGGGTGATATACAATGTGATACATCAGCAGATCTACAGAAGATCGCGGGTGTGTATTACTAGACGTGGGGAGACACTCTGATCATACGAATTAGCTGCAGCCAGTCTGTCCGCAGCTGGCCTGGTAAATTAGACCCAGAAGCGTGTCATTCTAGATAGACTGACTGCCCAGTGTCTTTTGATTTAGCACCAGCATTGTGTGCAGGACAGTTTTTAAAATTATATTTTGTACAAATACATTTAATTCAATAATATCTAATTTCTCTAATGTTATTGCCTGTGGACACGATAGACTAACGGTTAGGGTATCGGATTCGAAGCCAGTGCTTTTCGTCGAGTCGTAGGTTCGAGCCTTGATGCCACTAAAGACCCGCTGGGGCTGGTGCACGTTTTAAATCTGGTCGAGGTCCAAAGTTTTCCTATTAGCATGGTGTGAAAGTTTGGAGAGGTAGATGCCTGCTCAGATGTCGTACTCGTCACTTGATCGAGGTGCAAACTTACGAGGTCCGTCGCCAATAACACTCGCGTTGCTTCTCGCTCTTCAATCAACATTAAGTTATTGCCGAATGTTCTTGATTTCTCTAATAGATATCGGGAGGATTAGTCGCTTTCTGCGACTTGAGATGTGAAAATAATAGAAGTGTTAAACGAAAGAATTTGATTTATGTTAAAAGAGTCAAAATTAAAAAGGTTATAAATGAAGTACCAGGACACATGCGAGGAACAGTAAAATATCGAATTTAAGATTCCTAGTTTTTGTGACTTGTATATTTTAAAATTATTAGTAGAATTCAGATTTTGTATGCGCCCAATACCGATATCTTAATCATTTTATATAGCTGTGAAAGTAATTTTTTAGACAAAAAGTCGTTTCCTTTTCATCTTAGCTGAATATGGAAGCAATTTTTGAGACACATTTCATTTAGGTATCATTTTATATAAAAAAAAAGTCTTCAATAAACGTACAAAAAATAGAGAACCAACTTACTGTATGTGTGTGTGTATATATATATATATATGTAATTGTCCGGGTATGCATAACGATGAGCACTTCGGTTTATTCGAAGCCATTTATTCTTATATACAGCGATTAATATGTATAGACACTTAAGTTTAGTTAATTAAGAAAAGCTAAGTAATATTCTCAATACAAATATGCGAAGATATTTCAACTCAGTCAGTTTGTGATACGTACACACATTCGTAAAATTTTATAGATG
>BMAW01015411.1:349972-383089 GCA_019974015.1 Nephila pilipes | reverse complement strand
ATATATATATATATATATATGAGAGAGAGAGAGTATGTATACACACATCCTTTATATGAGTGTTTTCCTGTTTAAGAAAAAAATTGAATTATTTATAAAATATGTTAAAATTTTAAAGGCTTAGTATAATAAATATGGATATATACGTTTTAATTACACGAATTTTCATTTAACATTGGAACATTTGTTTCCTCTCTCTAAAAATATTATCTGGGTCTGGGTTTTCCTTCATGACATTCGATGCAGATAGCCTTAAATGAAATGAAATAAAAAACCTGCTGTTTATATGTTAAGACCAATATATTTTTAGAATTCCTTATTCGAATTTTAATTGAGCTACAAGATCGATCTAAATAAAATCTTTGAGATGAGAGAAATTATTTATTCGACTGAAATGTGCTTTGATGTTGTTTCACAGAAATGTGACACGGGTAGGAAATAAAGTGGCATGTATTTACAAACGCGATCAATCAGACGGTGGCAAAAGGATGAATAGGGTCCAACCAGGAATGATCTAAAATTACTTAAAATAGGAAGTGTTCTAAAGGGAATCAAATCTTTAAACAAATTTAAAAGTTTTAAATTAGATTAAATATATTAGAAATCAACAGTTTTATAAATTAAAATTTAAACTTTAAAACTGTGCCCGAAGCTCTGTTGGATAAAAGCCCAATAATGTATTTGCAAAGAACCTAGAGTGATTAGATAATTCCATATAAAGATAGTTAAATATTTTAACATAAAATGAAAAGTTATAGTAGTCATTCAGATTCCTAACATTTGCAATGAAATCCAGATTTGGATTCGTCTCTTAACACTAGATAAACAATAAATAACATGTTTACATTAATAATTCCACAGTGAAAAAAGAAAACCTAATTAATTTGCGAATTGTTGAATTCCAATAGATTCAGAAAGTTGCTTAAACAAATGTGGACTGGATGTGTTGTTTCTTGCTTCCCCTTTTCTCGAATTTTAATTTCCTGGGTTATTTCTTCTGGGTATATGAAAATATTGATGTATGATATTGATGCATTCCAGTGAATTCATGGACGAATGAGATTGATGTATGACCTTAATGTATTCCAATGAATCCATATATGTAATTCTATGAATTGGTATATTTCAAAGAATCCAGTGATTTTTGAGATTGATAGTATTTCATGAATGCATTGATGTTCGTCGAGGCATTCTGATGAATCATTTGATACATGACATTCATATAATCCAACGAATTCGTTGATGTATGAGATTAATGCATTTCAATGAATCAATTAGTTTTTGAGTTAGATATATTTCATTGAATGTATTGATATATCTCTATGAATCCATTCATGTATTTTGACGAATCAATTGATTTCTGAGATTGATGTATTCCTTTGAATCTATTCATGTATGATGATAATTTTTTTTTATTAATCCATTGATTTTTAAGATTGCTAATATTTCAATGAATGCAGTGATGTATAACAATGCTTCCTTCTAACGAATAAATTTTCATGACATGGATGTATTTCAATCAATCCTTTGTTGTATGAAGTTGATGCTATCCAGTGAATCCATTGATGTATGACATTGATATATTCTAATGAATCTATTGATTTCTGAGATTGATAATATTTCAGTGAATCCATTGACGCATAAGTTGATGTATTTCAATGAATCGATTTCTGAGCTTGATATATTTCAATGGATGCATTGATATATGAATCGATATATTCCAAAGAATCTATTGATTTCTGAGATTGATAATATTTCAGTGAATGTATTAATGTATGACGTTGATGAATTCCAATGAATGAGTTGATACATGCCATTCATGTATTTCAATGAATCCACTAATGTATGAAATTGATGTATGTGACGTCAATAGATTAATTGAAGCATCTAATTAGATGCTCCAATTAAAGCTTCAAGAAACTGTCAACGATCCCTCATATTATGATCCATGCTGACACTTTTAACAATAAAGAAAGAATGTGATTCTATCTGATGTACAGAAGAAGCAGTTGAATGGAAACCTCTCCAAGTTGCTACAGTCGCCTTTCGATTACAGCAATTCATCGTAATAAGACACTAAAATTTACCAAGATTATTAAGTATTTAAACAGACAAACATTTATAGTGGAAGAAACTCTTGATGTAGGCTATTGAAACTTTCGTAAGTGTAATTGGCAACCTTACGAATAGTGACAATCAGCTTTTCGATTTATATGTACGTAAACATAACCTCTGAAGTCTTAGTTACGGTGATGTGTCCGCTTGAAGGAAATACTTTTCATAACTGCATTCTGTGATCTGGGTTTTACTTTTAGAAAGTGTAAAACCGCCAGAAATATTCTCTAGGACGAACAAAGAATTCGGCAGTAGTTGCATGAAAAGCGCTAGTTTTGCGCGTAGCTGGAAAAGTTTAAAAGTTGGCTCAAAAGGGTTACCTACGAATTTAGTGTCCATGGTCTGATTTTCTGAGGTTAATTGAAGAGGAAATTCATTAGCTACTGCCTGTTCTACTTCACATGATTGAGAAGAAAGTCCAATCCGCATTGAAGAGGAAATGTCTGAGATGGCAGAGGTAAGACGTGCTTCTACGGCAAAACAACGCCCGACCTCACACGGCGTAATTGACCCTGGAAACTGTTCGCAAAATGGATTAGGAGCTTCTACCTCACCCTCTGTACAATCCTGACCTCTCCCGATGGTTCGATGAAAGAAGCGTTGCGATACTTCAAGTTCAACGATAACGAAGGCGTAAAGAAAAAAGTACAAAACTGGCTTCGAGATCAAGGTAAAGAATTCTTCGTTGAGGGGATAAGAAGAATCCTAAAGGGATAAAACAAGAACACAGAAGTTGGCGGGGATTACGTGGAGAAGTAAATAAAAAACTGCATTGAGATTTCGTAAGCCCCTTTTTGCCATAAAGTGATTTGTCTGTTTAAATATTGAATGTCCCTCGTATTTTTCTTAATGATGATCTTTTCACATAGCCACTTATTTGTTACATTTCAATATTGGACTTGATCAAAACAACTTTATGACGATATTTTATTTTTGTTTTACGAAGACCCTTCATAAAATATCAGCGTTTGAATAGGAAATGGGAATATTCGAATAGGTATGGGGTAACTCAGTGAAGTTTTGATTGTGCGGATGCTCTCTTCAGCAACAACGTCAGATGTTAAAGCAGCTTAATAATTCACTCAACAAGGAAATCTCTTTTCGTCTAGTTGATAAGGGTGATGTAAAAAGCGACCGGTCAACTTTTTTTCGGACAGGCAGATCCTTTCAAAGGGTCTAAAACCATATAACGCAGAAGATGGAAAGAGTTGAACACTAGATGGCAGCACAGCCTAGAATTAATGGCTGCATATGCCCCCGAAGCAAAAAATTGCCTCTGTGTGTATAAGACAATTAATATAAATCACAACTAGGGATATGTAAGATACGGCACGCGTGTCAACGAGATCCACCTCTCAACTAGATACAGTCGAGGGCACCAAACAAAAACTCAATACAACAGGTAGGGGATGTTATTGACTGTAGTTATGGCAAGAAAAACGACCTTCTCAATAAATATTATTCAGAATATTTCTCTTCGTATCGTCTTAATGATACTGGAGAGGGAGTATGCTGCGGCTGTCTTCAACAACAGCGCCAAAAGTTAAAACGACTTAGTAGTTATCCCGACAGGGAATAACCTTTTGGTCTCTTTGATAAGAACGACTCAGCAAAAGGCAACCGGTCAACTTTTGTTCTGACTGTCAGATCGAGAATTCGAAACATCGTCGGATCTCCAAAGTCAACTTATCTCCTCCTTCATGGGGTCGAAAATCAATAGCAGCTTAAATAGTTTTCTCTCTTTCTTTTTCGACCCCCCCCCCCGGATTCCCCCAAATAAAAAATGGGATCTTAACTTTTTTGGCCGTCTTCACTTTCTTTGCAGCCGATTCAACGGAAGAAATCCAAAATTTTGATTGTTTTTTGGTTGCGAGTGTATAATGATGAATCCAAGTCTAGCGGCTAGGACTACTCGACGCTGCAACAATTAAATGTTGATTTGGCAGCCAAATCAAAAATAACTCTGAATCCATGCCAAATTCGTTTTGGTGTCATTTATCAGATGAAAGTCCACGGTGGTAACACCAACTTGCCTTAGTATTTGTTGTAAAAACAGATACTTTACATTTAGCTTATTTAATTTGATTACATTTAGTTTGCATAATTGCATTTAGTTTGCTAAGATATATTTATATTACTAAGATATGTTTAATGTAATTTTAATGTAATAATGTGTATCATATTACGTATAGTATTGTGTATAAGAATATTACTCCTCCAAATATAACAAAAAACAGAAACTATATCAAATATTTACAAAAATAATAGCTAATGGATAACTCCAGAAAGTTATAAAGCTAGTAAGGAACACGGTCAAAGAACAACGGTCGCGTAATCTCGTAGATCTCAGCACAAGCAAGGTTCGAGCATCCAGAAAATGGAAACAGAGAACTCTGGCTAGTTGCTTTGCGAGAACAAAGAATCTACTGAATTGGGATGTTTTCTATTCATCCAGGATGACCACATCAGGTCCCGACCATTGATGGTGAGAAGGAAATCCTGACAAGACCGGGAGGGAATTCAAATTGGATAGCTGTTGTTGGACAGTAGTCAAATCACCATAGCTACAACTTCTTTTTTTCCTTCTGTTGTATGCTCCTGATAGATGCACGAGCATATATATTAATATTACAGGTGCGCACGTACAAGACTCGTATTTTGTGTACTTGCGCACATACAGAAATAGGTTTTTCTAACGTGCCGTCTCATGGCATGGTGAGAAGGTTACAAGCGGTTCGACGAAGGACGCCACAGCTTCAATAGGCAAATTATTGGAGAACACAAACAAAGGTCAGCGTAGTGTTCAAATTCTCTGTGAACTATTCGCTACATTCAAAGAATTGTTTTGAAAAACTTAATATCCTGAAAGAAAAAAATTAATACTGCAATTAAAGATTCTCACTTTGATTTTTATGAACCTTTTTTTTTAAGTTTCATTCTCTTAAAACAGATTCACATTCATTTTTTAAAAATTATTTTCCATGTATTATAAAGATTTAACCACACTCCTTGGATCTGTTTTTGTTTCATACTATGCGGCGTTTATAAGGATTAATATTATCATTGAAAATTAAAAGAATGATAAATTTAAGGATATGTGTATACTACATAATTAAAACAAAAATTTGTAACTTTCAAAGTTGATTGAAATTTTTACAAGGTGTTTCGAAACTCATGGGCAAAAAGTTAAAGTGTGACAGAAAACATTAAACAAGCAATTTGCAACCTACAATGCATAGACGGATAGCAAGCGGTAAACCGATAGAAGACACTGTAATGGAAAGCATAAAGTGCGAGTTTTCTTACATATCATTATTTCTACCGTAGATTTCAAGAAAAAACGATACCTCCTGATATCCGCAATAGAAATGACGACGTGTAAGAAAACTTTCGCTAAATGCAATCCGTTACAGCTCCTTTTAGCACACACACACACACACACACACACACTAGGCGTTCAAAAAGTAAGTTACACTTGTTCACCTATAAATAGCCTTGCGAAACAAGAACGAAGCTAGTGCAGACCATAATTGAGTTTCACGGCTTCCAACGATAGCAATTTCATTTTTATAGTGATAACCTTTGCCGCGTAGCATGAGAAAAAATGGCACGTGAACTGGAAACTTACTCCAACGTTGAAGTACACGAAATACGTTTTTTGTGAGCAAAACGTTTCGCGAATATTGAGATTCATTTTGAAATATCAGCGCTGCATGGGTCGTATGCATTGTCCCGTCCTTCCATTGTGAAATGGTTCCAGCAGTTCAATGATGGCCACACAGACTTAACCGAGCGGACAGAGTCGGCCTTCTGTATAGAGGGGCTAGAAGCAAGAAACCATTTGGGGCCCTAAATGTTTTGTTATGTTAAGAAATTACAAACACGAACATATATTACTAATTCATGTTTATTTAATGCTTGAATTTGTTTTTGCTAATGTATTAATTATTTCAGAAAAATAACAATTTTTTTTGCAATTTCTTTTTCGATGCTTAATATAGTAGGTGTTTTTAAGCGTTTTGCTCTCATGCTTGAAAGAAAAAAAATTCTTTATTAATTTAAATTTGCTGAAACAGTGCTCAACACTTGTTATAGTAACTGGCAACATAAATAAAAATTTTAACTGGCAACGTAAAGAAAATAATACAGTTTGAAATCACTCATTATGATTATTATTTAGAACGGATTGCAACATCTCTTGTGCGTTATTTACATCCCTTTCATTAAAAATCAAATTCCGTAGCAAACCAATTTCCTGGATTAGAGAATTGGTTTGCAATTGGATTCCCTGTGATTTTTTTTTTTTTTTGGGGGGGGGGGCAAATTTGGGGGCCCCCGGGGACCCCAATCCGCCCCCCCCCCCCCCCCAAACGGCAGGCCCTGGATGCTGAAAGACAAGGAAGCAAACAACAGACATGAGACATCCAAAGTCATACCATCAGCAGGTAAAGTCAAGGCTGCAGTTTTGTTTTTCGATTGAGTAGAAATTGTCTATACCGAGGCAGGCAATACCATTGCTGCCGAGTCATATAGCGAAACAGCTGTGAAAAACAAAAGCCGTGGAAAGTTAAGCAAAAGGATTATCTTCTTACGGACATTTTGATGCAAGAATTAATAAAGCACGCCCAACACTTGGTTCTCTTCGCAGTTTTGAATGAGAAGTCTCGCAGCTTGCATCCTGTAGTCCCTATAAGCATCCTTCATCTTAAACGAGTTCCTCAAACTTAAAGGATATTTGAGTGGAAGACAATTTTCCAATGATGCCCAGGTTTCTAAGCTGACTGCAGGACTACTGAGCGATTTTCTGTCATCGGGGCATCGAAAGATTTGTGTAAAATTCCGACAAATGTCTGCAGCGACTGGGAGATTATGTAAAGAAATAATGTACTGTGTGTATGTCATATTACATTGTTATTTTTAAAATAACGGTTTTTTTTCTTCTTCTTAAGAATTATTCATGTACATTAACGTTTGACATTAATGAAAGTGTGACAGAGTTTCCCTAGTAAGTGTAAAAAAAAGCAAATTTTATTTTAAAATTTGACAACAAATTTACCTGTAATAGTTCAACGATTAGCTCTTAAAATGTATATAAACAAATGTTATTATTTAAATTAATTATATAACACATATTTGCTCTCTAACAGTTTTTTTTTAAAATTCGCAATTTTCATTATTGAAATTTGTGATGCCAGGATATACAGAAACCTAAAAACACTTTTCGTAGAAACAATTTCATAATTTATGAAAACATTAATTAACTTTTGCCAAATTCAGAATCTGTTCCGTCTAAAATGCTTAACCTAATTGAATAACCGTTTAAATTTCCATTAGGTGCTTGTTACGCCTGCCACTGGAACGAGTCAACAAACTCCTTAACCTCGGAAGAAGAAAAAAAAACCGCGAACTTTTCTTCATAATTAATAAACTTTTTTCGAAGAAGAATATCTAATACTGGATAAAATATTTAGTATGTTTTTATTCAGTTCTGCGGTAGTTTTAATGATGCCTTTAGGTTATTAAATTTGCCACTCTTCGCCTTTTTCTAGGTTAAAAACGTCGACGACTGATTTTAAAAATACATGTTTATCACTTAGCAACACTTTTTGCATTAGTATTTCGCAATTTAAGTGTTTTGGTGTTAAGGAATGTTATGCAATGAAAAAAAGAAACCGCAAGTGGAGTCAGTGTGTTAAAGTTGTAATTTAGACGAGATCATTTAATCATATTTTAAATTTGAAAATGTATAGTGATGTCTTCAGGGCCTTATTATTCATACAGCTATATCTCAAGGTTGTAATGCTCCATTATTATTTCCCCTTCATTTTCCATTACTAAATATGTTAGAAATTTTTATCATAATATATATGACACTAAATTTAGGAACAGTTTAAAGAGTGTATTATACTTGCAAAATTTTAATTGTCTAAGTTTAATAGCTTTGGAAAAATTTTGCGCACAAGTGAAAAAAACCCGAACTGAGAAAAATGTATTTGATGATTTATATTCAATTATAAAAAATTGAATTTTGAAAGTTGCGTATGAAAATATTCCAAAATGATATAATTTTCCTTCTGTTTGCTTCGAGAACTCTCTTCCTTTCTTTTTTAAAACGTTCTTCTGAATTTCACTTGGTGTGTGTGTGTGAGTGTGTGTGTCATCAAATTTTCGATCGTTAATTTAACCAACTTCCCATCAAGCTAGAACTCTGAAATTCTGGGAATTGTTCGTACTCGCCTAACAATGCAATATTTAGACGTTTGCGACAAGTTTTAACTAATATTTCAATAATTTTAATAAGTCAAAATATTCTTTCCTCTCGGCGCTTTTAGGATTGAGGAAAAAATTTCTTTCTCCCTCTGGGAACACCGGGCACTCCCCACGCCACATGAGGTATCGTAAAACTTTTGTACCCACAAAGGGGAGATACTATCTTCCTTTACTATCTCCGAGATAGTAAGGGTTGCTGACTTTTAGTCAGTAATCATTGGCAAGAAAGAAAGATTCCAATATTTGGCACCGTGTCTTATCACAATAATTTTTTCTGAATTCTGGTTCCCATTTTTTTTAATAGAATGACTTACAAACTTTCAAATACATGTTTTGATTTTATGAGTATTATGAATTTTTTATTACTCTCACAAATGTCTCTTTTTAAGTAAATTTTAAAGTTAAAAATAACTAACAGTTTTAACTAATATTTCAATAATTTTCTCTAATAAACTTTGCCACCATATAAAAACGTTGTTTTTAAAAACGTTGGTTTTTATATCGAATTATTTTAAACGTTTTTATGTATTTCACTGAGTGTGTGTGTGTCATCAAATTTTCGATCGTTAAATTAACCAACTTTCCATCAAGCTAGAGCTCTGAAACTTTGGGAATCGTTCTTACTCGCCTAACAATGGAATATTTAGACTTTTGCGACAAATTTTAACTAATATTTTCTTTAATAATGCAGTTTAGCCCAACCACTTGGCGAGATTTCAAAAATTGCTACCAAACTTGGCGATTTTTTTGTCTGAACGTTAAGACCGTAATGAGTGAGTGAGTGAATGTAAAGTTTATTGGCGCAAGAGCCAGATATGGCTATGCTGCGCCAAACAAGATTAAACTGTGGTCTAGATGTGAAGTTGAAAAAAAGGTAAAAGGTGGTTGACAAGAAGGAGGGTCGAAAAATTAAGTCCGTAAAAAGGACCAGGGTAGCCACATTTGGTAAAATACCGCCAAATAATTCTTGTCTCCAAGGGTGGTTGGGTTAAACTGCATTCCAACCATTTAATTTACCGGATAAATTAATTTTAGTTAGTCTGAACGTTTTTAGGTATTTCACTTGGTGTGTGTCTGTCTGTGAGTGTATCAGTGTGTCATCAAACTTTCCATCATTAATTTAACCAACTTCGCATCAAGGTAGAGCTCTGAAATTTTGAGAACCATTCTTACTTGCCTAATAATGCAATATTTAGAAATTTGCGACCAGTTTTAACTAATATTTCAATAATTTTCTTTAATAAACTTTGCCACCATATAAAAACGTTAGTTTTTTTTTATCTCGAATTATTTCTTATCATTTGTTTTGCTCCGAGAGCCCTAAATAATTATACCCCTTTCCTTTTTTTAAATGTTTGTGTGGATTCGAAGTTTACTATCCTTTACTAGTGATAAGCCTACATTTCAAAATATTTTTATGACAGATTTCTCTAATATAATAGTATTTGACGTTTATCGTTGTAAATGTTAAGTGGCCAGATTTAAGGCAGTGTCTAAAAATGGGAGAGCAGAACCAATTGACTCTGGGAAAAATATCGAGATTAACAAATACAGATATTTTTTGGCTGTTCAACTTGCCGAGCTTCCTACTAATTGATCCCAATGTTTAAAAACTTTAATATGGCTTATTAAGCAAAATAAATCGAAACATATCGAATTCAAAAATACGTAGGAGTGGCATGTTCATGAAATGCTGATTTTACGAAACCGTAGGCATTTAATATCGCAGATACATATAAAATTAAAGGATAGACTTATTTAATAGTGTAAAATTTGTGGCGTTGCACTTCTACTCGACTCTTGTGCCATATCTCAATCAAATATAACTAACACTAGAAGTCAATAACCTACAAAGAGAGACACTAGGCAAATTTAACACAATTATTTATTCAATAGCCTTGCAGAATAATATCTGATGTATATGTGCTCTCCTGGATAACACCCTAGATAGATTCACCCATTCAATCAATACCGAATTTAATAGTGTCTTACCAAAATCTCTCCTATTGAGGTTGACTTGGTTTCTTGACTCCACTACAATCACTATCGCCCGTAGCAACTCTTGATATCGTCTACCGCTTGTAAGGCATATACTCAGGGCTAGTGCCACTCGGCCTCTATCCTCGAAATTTCCCTTTGCTTATATACTCTCCTATCTAGCTCACTTCACTTTATTGTTACCTCTCGCCAATTAGAATAATCATGTTTCCTTTGGGTTGAGAAGAAATTGTTCATTTCGTGCAATTAATCTATAAAAGTCCTCAAGGCTAGTAAAGAGAAAATCGCGAAAAGCCTAACGTCACAAACTTACAGCTTCTTTTAGTTATTACAACATATTTGTTAAAGATTTATTAAAAATTTTGGTTTTCATTGTTTTAATTTTATGCGTGCAATTTCATGAGATCTACTCTTTATAATGTGGATTGTTGCCAATCACTTAAAATAAATAAAATCCCATGTGCATCCCACGTAAAAAAAAATAGGTACGAATACATATATTAAAATTTTACTCCATTCAAAAAGGAAGCGAAGGAAAAGGAAGAGAAATATTTTGTATACTGCAAATATTTCGTTTTTGTAGGAAAATTAAAACCATTTAATTTTTTTTGTATGGATTTATTAAGTTATTCATACAGTTGTCTACAAAAATTATTCAAGTTTGATTATACAGTGAAATCTCAGAATTCGAACTTAATCTGTTTCGGACTCATTTTTTTTCTTTTTAGAATAAAAGAAACTGAATAAATCAATTCCTTAAACTTTCAGTGTCAAATTCTTAAAATGAATTTAACTTAATTACTCTAAATTTTGATGTAAAAGGCTTACAAATAATATTAATATTAAAATAAAAATTTTAATTAATAAAACTAAAAATATAAAAATGTGTATTTATGTTGCATAGCAGGGGTGTCGAATTCGTTTTTAATCCCGGGCCAATTAACAAATTAATGTCATGCGGTCGCTCTTGTGTAGGTAAGATGTTGGTATTTTCTTCTCTCAATACGCTTCGTAGTAGGTGCACTGTTAATTGTGATTTGTTTCACAGTACTTTTGTTGTTCATAGCGAAGTTTTATGTTTCACGGCTTTGATACATTGATAGCATTCTTATGTATTAAGCAGATTATTTTTCATGTAATAGCTAAAATACAATAATTACTTCGGAAGTACCGACGCTCGTCAACAATTTTTCGTTTAGTTTTACTCTCGCCTGACTTAGATAAATGCATATGGAATGTAAGAGATTAAAATACACCAGTAATCATTAAAACAAATAAAAAAATATTGTAGCAATAGTCAAATTTTTTCTTGAACATTAACTCATAAGACAGAGATTAACTTTCAAAACTAATGAACTTATATTTCTTGTTCCCTGAAAGCGAAATATTTAATGTTAGGAACATAAAGCGAGGTAGTAAGCTATGGCGTAATAGGTGTTAAAACTTATCAAAAGGAGTCAGCTACTAACTCAGCTTTCAGTGCAATTTTTTTTTGAAAAACGTTCTTTTATATAATGTTTTCTGAAAATCATAAACTTAAAACGATGGGAAAGTTTAAGTTTTATTTCGTTTTGAGTGTATGATTTTAATTTTTTTTATTGCAAGGTTGCTATTCACGAACTCTCGATATATGTAGAACAGACGCATCTAAGACATAAGAATTTATCGAGAGTCTTCAAGCTTTCAAAGCCATAAATAGATACTGGAAGTAAACAAGCCCGAAGAATCCCGTGTGTTCACAAACAATTAATATAATCGAATCATCGATTGGAATTCGAACACTCCGTGTAACGCCCTCTATCAGGCCGTGTCAACAAACTTGTCTCTTCTTAACCTCGAAATAAAAACAGGAATTGTTTTTTATAAATCGGCAAAACCTGCTTCTAGTAACAATACTATAAGAAGTCAGATTTGGCACTACAATTTCAAGGTCTTTTAGTTTTTAATTTATTGATCACATTTTGACAATACTTTTTCGTTAACAATGTTGATTAAATATGCATTGAAATATATATTTCCTTTCTCAGATTTGACCTCATAATTAAATTAAAAAATTCCATGTAAAGTTTTTCAAATAATTGATTTAGCTATTTAAGGTGCGGGTTTTTTTTTATAATTATCATTAAATTACTCAATTTAATACAAGAATTAAAAAAAGCGATGAAAATCGAGAAATGGACAATAGTAAGCTTTTCTGATATTAAAATTAAATGAAGCGATAAATTATTAATTTGAATATATGTAAGATAAATATAATTAAAACTTAAGCAAACGATAAATTATTACATTGAATATTATATCAGCTACATGTAATTAAAATTAAAGCAAACGATAAAAAATTGAAGAGTGATCTGGTACGCCAAAATCGATCCACCTAAAACAATAGGCCCTTGAGTGGCTGAAAAATGGCTGCCTCACAGATTCTGAATATTCTGAATAAAGTTATTTATTTTCAGTCATATCTTGATTCCAGTTTTCATACGATTTAAGGTAATACATAAATCGATAAGTTTTATTTACTTATTTTTTTATACTTATTTTTTTGTATTTGTTTCTCACTTCAGTCCAATGAGAAAAACTGGGGAAATTTATTACGACATATTTTTGAAAATTGAGTTCATTAGTGGTGAAAGCAGGTATCGGGCATATATTACATATATTTTATTTCAATCCAATAAAAAGTTCAGGAGAAATTTAATATGACATATTTTTGAAAATTAAGTTTGTTATTGGTGAAAGCAGACTTAAAAAATATACTCAGAAACAAGATAATTTTTTGAAAAGTGGTCAGGTACGATATTTATAGGATATAGATAACAATAGCCCCTTAGGTGGCTAAAAAAATTTTGAACTTCGTAATAAATTAGTTTATTAAATATTTAGATACTTTTAATTCTAAGGTCACACATTAATATGCAATAAGATTGAATTGCGAATAATGTTGAAATGTCTCTATATTTTGTTCGTTATTAAATAATGCACAATATTTTTTTTTATATCAAAGTAGTTATTTAGCAATAATTCAACTAGTTATTAAGGCTTCCTTCTATCAGTCGTTTTGATTTTAGGAAACGTCATGTTAATCCTAAGTAATTTCCACTTCCGCTCTCAAACCTAGCATATTTTATCTATTTGAATGTAAAAAAAAAGTGCATCCGAAAAAGCAAACAAAAATGAAGGTTTCTGGGGTATCACATTTTCTAAACGGTTTTTGAAAATATTTCTTAAATACGAGAAAACCCACAACCGAATCATTAAAACAGGCGTAAAATATTTTTAAGAATCTGGTGAAAATGTAATTCCGCAAAAATTTTCATTGTTTTTTTCCTCTTCCGGATACACTTTTTGTATTCAAATAGATAAAATAGTATAGATTTGAAAGTAAAGCTAGAATTTTTATAGGAATTAAATATTTCATTGTATTCCCGAAATCAAAATGGCCGGTAGTCTCTTAAACAATCGCTAAAATTTATTTATATTGATTAGTTTATTGTATTTAGCATAAACTAATGAAAATAAAGCTAAAATTATTGTACCTTTTTTTTTTTTCAAAAGACTTACAACAGGGAAAGAGAATGACAAAGGACACACACATACACACACAAAAAGTTTTTTCCCATTAATCTTAATTTTCGTAAAACACCATTTTGATTTTTATTACAATTTTGACCAATTTTATTACAATTAATTGTTTATTATTATTATTTTGTAATTGAAACAATATTTTATATTTTTGTCCTTTATTTTTTTAAAATTTCGTTTTTACTGTTTCGAATAATTTTAAAAACTTATCCGAACGATAAATATATTTATTTAATTCGAATATTTTATTATCTTCGAAGTTATTTTGAGTTGGATGATAAAAGTAACATTATATACAATAACTTTCTAATGTGTTCAAAAAGATGTCAATTTGTAGGTTCTTTGTAATTCAAATAATAATTAAGCTATATATACGGTTTCCTAATAAACCGATGTTGTTATCCAGGGACCGTAACATTACGGCGGATGACGTCACTAAAACGTTGCCAGTGCAAAACAGTGACGAAGTTTCATCGCATTCAATGCTCTTTTGGAAACCACGTTTGTCTATGTAAACCATCTGGTTTACATATACAGCGTTTTGGCGACGTAAAACAGCACAATATTGCATTAGCCAATAACGTCATCATTTTCCTAGGAAACCGTAGCTTTAACTTAATCTTTTTTATGTTAAATCATGATTTTGAACAAAAATATTTTTACCATCTTGTTCTAATGATAGTGAAAATATTTTGATTTAATTATCAATTGGAAAATTTAAAGTTTACATAACAGCAATGGAATTTATTGGTTCCAACCAATAGATTTCCAGTGTACCGAAAGATACATGAGTATTTTTCAATGCAAAATTCCATGTGTATGTGCATAAATATTGATGGTTAATGATTTCCAAAATGTCCCTCAGGAATGAGGGCTGTTCATAGATTTTTCTCAGACAAGTCTTAATGTAATATTATTATGCAACGGCAATACTAAATCATCAATACTGCTGGCACATTCAATGAAAAGGAAAGAAACATACGCGAGTATGTCTGTGTAACGAAAGGGAATAAAGTGCGGGAAGTACAATTGAGAAGATTTGAAAGTTATAGACTCTGTACTTGAACTTCAGAGTGTATTTACATATTATTGTTTTCTGTGCGTTTGAGACAGTAGAGAAACTTACTAACATTGTACTGTTAAAGACTGATCTCCTACGTGCCAGGGCAACTTAATGCTAGATACGCCTTTCTGATGGACCGAAAGAGCAGGTAATTTTTCCTTCTTTACATATAAAGTTGGGTCTATTTGAAAATTTCGTGAAAGCTATGTACAAAAATTAAGATAGTTTTGCATACATCAAGAGTGAAGGGTTGAAATGTGACGGAGGCTTAACTGAAACAGGGGATATTTGTTGTCCCACGGAATTAAGAAAGTTTTGAATGACAAAAATTTCAAGGAAAAATTAAATATTATATGGATGGTTGCTTGGATGGAATTTGTTTCAGTAATTCGTGGTTTTCTGATCAATCCCAAAGCCAAAAACTATAAAGAATAATTAAGCGTACTCCTATATCAGTTACGAGATGATAGAATGTCATTCAAAATACACTTTTTGGCTTTCTCCTAGGTTTCCAAGGATGTTTTTCTCGAAAACCTAGGAGCTGTAAGTGATGAACAAGGAGTAAGATTCCACCTGGGTATTCTCGCAACGGAACGAAGATAACAAAGGATATGGGACCCATGATGATGATGATGGATGAATTTTGTTGATTTTATCTAAGAGAGGATAAAACATCGCATAAGAGGAGAAAATAAAGATATATTTAAACATTCCTCGTTGCATTTTCGTTAATCACAGATAAATAGTTTCTTTAGGATTTTCATTGTTATACTATCAGATTTAATGCGCAACTTTATCAAATTCTAAAAGTGCAAGCTATGAATTAAATAAAAATAAATATTTTTTTCTTGTAATGAAATTCGAAATACAGAAAGATAATATTTGTTCAGTGCCGCTACATTTTGTAATACAGTTTTAAATTTTATTTAAATTTTACTACATTTTATGACTAAATTTCCCCAAAACATATTTTAATTCATTTCTTTAATGCCCCTTTCTCGGAAAAAAGCTGATAATTGTTGTTTCATGATTGATCACTGTCACAAAAGTGATGGGTGTTAGACATCTTTAACGTTATTTTTGTATTGAGCACAATCGATTTGTGCCAAAAAAAAGTTACATTGTTTTGCCTAATATTATAATTCTTGCTCTTTGTTTTTGAGGGGGTTTTTTTGTGATAAATAGTTGTATTGATACAAAACAATATATTTTGAAATAAGCCAAGATATTTTCCAAAATGAGGATATATTTTAGTACAGGTATTCCCACACCATTTAAGTTTAAAATTTTTATCTGATTCAATAACAAAAGCAAAAAAATTTAAATTATTTCAAAAATGATTCAAATCACGAAACTTTCAAGTGCATATTCGACACAAAAACGAAGAAAATTTTAAATCTAAGATAAAACGCATTGATAGTTGTTATTTTTTACATTTTAAAGAATATTCAAATTAATAATTTTTATTATTTCTAGTCAGAATTAAAAAAATGTTTTGCAGTGTATAAAAAAATAGAAAACGTGCTCAGAAACTCTGGTATTATCAAAAAGGAAAAATAACTTCTTAAGGTAACAAAATTTAATAAAAATATTCTGATTAATTTGCAAACCTTACGTTTCATCATATAAAGTGTGTGAGTCCCAATTAAAAAGTAATCAATAACTCAAATACTATTCAGATTTTAACCAACTTAAATAAGTAGAAATCGTGAGGGAGTGATGGAAGAGTTTAATGACACAAGAGCCAGATGTGGCTATGCTGCGCCAAACGAGATAAAACTGTGATCCAGACGTTTGAAAAATAGTGAAAAAATAAAATTTGGTTGACAAGAAGAATAGTCGAATATTGAGAAGGATCGCTAGAGTATCCCGAGGGCGCGTCATCCGCGTTTACAGAAGGCAATAAACTCCATGGGAAAGAAGAAAAAAAAATCTCTGGGGTGCTCGGGTGAGTAATACCCCTACATACCTACAGAAAGTAAGCCTCTGAAGGCAAGTAAAAATGAAGAAAACTTCATTTGTTTTGTATTAAATAGTGATTCCCCCTTTTTAAGGACATAATTTGATGTATTTTATAATTAAATTGTTTTTAAACATTCACTCTATCTAATATGTATTCAGGTACTTCATATAAACAATAAATAAATTAAAACTAAAAAATAACAAATGTAAGAGTACATCCAATATATTCTATTCAAATCTTATTTTAAAAATGTAAGAAATAGGACCAAAAGATTTCTGATTGCTTTCGAAATTCGTTATAAAAAATTAAGTATAATAATTGTCCAATAGAAATTAATGAATGCAAACAATCAGAGTAAAATAGTCCTTACCCTATTTTTCAGATTTATACAATTTAGGGAATTTAGAACAATTTGTTTTATTTTGACACTTCAGATAGATAAATAAAAAAATAAATTACCCATTATCGATCCTGAATAAAATATTCCGAAAGAGATTTATAACAAAGCAATTCAACCTCAAAGAATAAGAATGATGGTATTGATAAATATTTTAACACTTGACATCAAAGTAATTAACATAATTACGTTAATTTGAATCACATTATTCCTTTAATGACCACATATCACGTGATGAACATATATATGAAATTCCCTCATTTAGAATCTTTATATTTGAATATAATTTATTTGCGTCATTCAGTATGGAGAAAATATGAATTCCAATCCTTATCTGAAACTGAAAATAGTTCGATCATCTGGCCTCACAATTCCGTCATAAATTTGCTAACAGTGTCAAGAATATATCTCATTGTTATCCACGATCTCGTAAAATTGTGTCAACCACCCGTAAGGTGTGGAATCCTAGTTAAGAACATCTTTTTGCTGACATAACAAGGGAGTGTGAACGCTTCAAAACGATCCATTGTTCTTCGTTAAATTTACTCCGCTCGTTTTTCTGTTGGAAATGGTTGAACAATGGCTACTTTAGAAAGAGTGTTTAGTGCTTTAACGACCTCGATAAGTGGTTATTCTTTATTTGCGGATTACGAAGAAGAAAAAAAGAGGTATTAGCGTTTGGCGAATGACATTTGGCGGTATAAATCAATAAACTCATTTCTGATAATATATTTTATGGCGCCTTTTGTCACGTACAAGAAATTAAGAACTCGTTGAAAGCACTGACTCCCATAATTCGATTGAGTTGGTGATGCAGTTTGGGACGATCCGGGTTCGATGAGAAACAGATGCTCCTAATAAACAAATGTAGTCATAGGTATTGTTTCATTATGTTTTTTTTCCCGATCTCGAGTCGTTTGGTTTCTTTGAATTCTTCATGTGTTATGGACCTATTTTTGCAAGGTAACGGGGAATTAAGTTGAAGTTCTTGTGTGTTATAGCTTGTCCTTGTTCAATTGAACGAAGCACGCGTTAAAAATAATGCCTTCATAAACATAATATTTTCCTACATTTATTATTAACTTGCTCTGGGTATCCGTTGTGTGTATGCAGAGATAGCTTAGTGTTCATGATCGTGAAGTTGCGGCCAGCGTTATTTTGTAGAGTCGTGGATTCAAGTTCTGAAGCCACTAAATTAGGTGAACAGACGTACGGCTTTTAGGGGGAAAGTCCCGATTTTCAACAATTTATTCCGCGTCCCGCGAGGTTTTAAGAAAGTCCCGATTTTTAGAAAGAATGCACGGCAAGCTTGGGAACGGCGGGAGAACGGGAAGGGAATATACAGTTTTCGGCTTTCATGTAGCAATTTCACCAGGATATGAGCTTTATATTATTTTTGTAAATTTCATAATGTTAAACTTTAATAATAAAAATAATTGTTAAGAACTGTTTATCAGGAACTTATTATCAAATTTCGCTTTGATCAGTTGCTAGAATACGACCACCATTGTTTGGACTTGACGAACAGTGGCATTTTTTGGCATTGGCAGCGACGAAAACATTTTGTAGCTGTAAAATGAAGAGAGAACACATTGTACACTTCCACAGATTTCATTCTTATGGCGACATGTTCCGCTAGCGATCTAGCATCATTTGGAACATTGTTCCAAAGGAATTACATCTTATACAAAAATTGGAAACGGAGGGGAATAATCGAGTGGAGAAGCGTCAGGGTGTATGGAGTTTGTTGGTCGTCCACGAAGTAACGCATAACTTCGCATATTGAGTTTTGTAACTGTCTCTCATGCGATACACATTGAACTGCGTGTTAGTGCAAGTTAAGCAAGAGATGTCAACAAATAGGCTATTCAGATGATTTAGGTAAGTAATTTATTTAGGTACCAAAGGTAGGTATTTTTTAGGTACAAAATTTTTAATCAAGGTCCCCCCTCCCCTGTCAATGGAGTCCCACTATTCGAATGTTAAAATCTGGTCACCTTACATTAAATATCCCCCGTGTAGTGGGACTGATGCGCATTTTAATCTGTCGAAGCTCCAAGTTTTCCCGATGGCAAGAAAATGAAATTTGAAGAGAGAGGTCCGTCATCACTTGACAAAAGCTCAAAATTGCGAGGTCCGTCGCCAATACCCTTAATATTGCTTCTAAGTGTGACGTTAATAAACATTAAATAAATCTATCAATGTGTGCATCAATTCGGCATAAACCTTTTCATCGATTTTCACCCCTTTACCAATAAGTTAGAACATTGAAATTTTGAACACAAGTTCAATTTGAAGACCACACACACACACAAGCACGCACGCACACACACACATGCAACATCGCCTGCTTATCTTAGGAACTCTAAAAAGTAGACTTCTAATAACTAAATCTGTGACATTGGGCAATTCAAAATTTTTTCTTCTTTAACCTTGGGGACTTTAGAGTAAATTGAATTGTATAAAATTAAAATATCTCCCCAATTAAAATGAAATCTGATTAGATTAATCAGATGATGATAAAAAAAAAAAGGAGATTGAATTAGAAATAGTGATATATTTATATAAATGAAAGAAATTTGAAAGAAAAAGAAGGTAGTTGGTGAATAACGGCTCGAAGATAGATATTTGTAATTTGGATTGAAGCATCTTAATTGGCTTTTTGGAATGAAGTGAATTCCAGTTAAAGTGTTCAGAAAAGAACAGGCTGTTAACGAAAAGTGTTTGAATCAGAACGAATGATTAGGTAAGCCCATATTTCAATACTAGAACAAAATCTAGAATTAATGAATTAAGTAGGATTAGAGAAAGAGTGACCTATATATTCTTCAATGATTATTAATGAATGCTCTTGCGTATTTTCAATTGGAGTTCAATTATTATTGACTTTAAATAGACTGAAGGATAGCAGTAGAGTTGAATAATGACTTTATCAGCTCTTACATTTTAATTTTTTAAAATTCTCTTCAAATATTGGTAGGTGAATGGTTATGGTTGTTAGTTCAAGGCGTTGTTTCCGTAGTACGCGATTCGTGGATACTAACCCTGACGTCACTTAAGATCTGTTATGCAATGGGGAAGATGCACGTTAAGTCTGTAGGGGTGCAAAATCTTCTTGATGGAATGATGTGCAAGTTCCTCGTTATTCTACCTTGTGAAAAAGAATCTTGAATCCGTAGTGATATCTTTTCTAATTCAAATCCTCATACTAATCAGATTGATAAGTTCCTGGAATCGATGAATGACGATCAATTATATTAAAATTATTCCAGGTATTTTTATTTTATTTTCTTTTGAAATGCTATTCTTCTACAATTACACACTTGTTCGCAGTTCACAAATTTGTTCAAAAATTTCCTGAAAAATAATTTTCAAAAGTTCCTTTAGGTGATTCGATGCATTTTCCATCACCAATTCTGAATCAACAGAATGGTGTCCCTTCAATTTCATTTTCAGCCGTAAAAACTGGTAGAGTTCTGTTGGTACTAGGTGTGGAGAATAGGTAGGGTGATTAGAAAGATAACAATGTGTCTCGCAAGGTTCTTTTCCACAATTATAGAGCGATGTGTTGGGACATTGTCCTGCAATAAAACGATGCCTTTCCCTTCTCGTTTTTACAGGTCATTTTTGTTTGATTGCGTCTCGAGGTCGTCTGTGAATGTCTACAATAAACGCTTTATCAACCATTGCTCGCTTGTCGATGTGCTCAATAGGCCGAAAACATTATAAATACTCTCATACGCGGTGGAAAAGGAGGGTGTCCATTCCGAAGATAATCGCCAATGCTTAGGAAACCTTGAAAAAACGATAACGCCAATTACACATGGCAATTTTTCTCAGCATATCGTTTTTTTACGCTTTCTTCTGCATCTCAAGAACACCAGGAGATAATTTCTCTGGTAAAATACTTAAATTTGACTTTATGACGTTGTTCTGAAGACGACATTTCAAAATTTGACGAATGTAGACACCGATCTGTCAGAAACAAGCTGTAACTTTCGCTGACAACAACGGAAATGGTTGACAGGTGGCTCAAAGCTTTCCAGCCTCAGAAAGAGAAATTTCTTTTCCAGCAAACACATGCTTGACGGTAAACAGCGATCCTGGCAACTTTTTAATTCTACGATTCCAAATTATAAAAATTCCTATTGTGATATCTGGCACCTGTTGGGATAGAAAAATTGTGACAACCCTTCCTCTTTGTCGATAAAGGGGTTGCCAAGGTAGTATAATAAGAGGGAACATGAGAAGAGTAAAATCGATGAGAGGTAATAAGAAAAAACGAGATTCAGAAGATAGTCGATAAAATCGAAATAAATTTTGTTGTTATTTGTTAAAGATTAAGTCTTTATTGAGTCTGGGTCTCGTTAGCGAAAGAAGGAAAAGTTATTGAGTAAGAGTTTTAGAAAAAAGGCCTCACACAAGCGCACGCCTTCATTTATTACACCTATGCCTCATAAGATCACTTGATATCACAATAACCAATAAGAGCGAGCCAATATTAATGACTTAACCCCATGTAATCGAAAATAGAGGTTATATCTCTTTTCAATTTTCTAGTTGGAGGGGACGGGATCAAATTAGTGTCAGCTGCTCAGTACCTTTTAACGACACTCAGTTTTACCCTTGCTGGAGGACTCAAAATAATTACTTACAAATACAATGCCTGGGAACAGAGATGCATCTTTTTTTACTTATGATAATTTTACTTCCTGTATTTGTACTTACTACGAAATATATTGTTTATTTATGAAATAATGTGCTTACGATTATAAGTAATTTGCTACATTTCGCTATGCTAAATTTTTGATCGATGAGTGAAAAAAATCAGCAAATGTTTAAGGTTAGTCTAGAAAAGATTCATAAATTATAAGCTGCATCTTTTAAACATATAAAATACGAAGTATATAAAAACAATTCAGATCTGTATTATGAAGCCCTTAATCTGGTTTCTAAAGAAACTTGTGATATTCTTTTAAAATTTCATATTTAGAAAATGTTATTCTTCCCTGAAAGAAAACTGCGTTTTTTCCTACACAGCGATTTACTACTGAAGTTCTTTCCTTGAATCACCAAGCTTCTCCTTTCAATGTGACATGCTCTAGAAATAAGTTTTTAAACGATGACACATAAAGTTTTCAAGATTTCGGTTTTGTGAACTTGGTTGTGCACAAAAATAACTTCCTTTTCCTGCAATAAAACATCCAGACAGAAGTTCTCATTGTTCATAAAAAAGAAAGATAAAATTCTTCTATATTTGATGAAGCATGTCTAAAAGGAAAAGTATGTCAGCATTTAATTTCACAGGAAATTAAGAATTCATTAAAGAGTTTTGGAGTTTATATGTTTCGGGATTGACTTAACAACACACACACAAGCACACAAGGAGAAAAAAAAAAATCACTGAGAAATTCAAATCGTGCGGTATGCAGCTGAGCATGATTTTAAATAATTGACAAACGACTGATATTCACCTAGGAGGGTGTTCAGAAAGTATCAATTTTTGACGACAGATGGCGTTGCTATGGCAAGTTGGTGTTACCACGGTGTATTTCCATCCGTTCAATGTATCAAATATTTTTATTCAACTTCTGAATAACTTTGAGCAACAATATCTTGATTTTAAACACATCTATAATGATGGTTCTAAAACATTCAATCCTGTTGGTGTCTTATTTTAAATGAGAATTCACTTCATAGTTTTAAACTTCATCCTATCTGCTCCTTCATCCTTTTTTACATCGGAGATTTTTGCTATTCATAAAGCGTTGGAAAGTGTTTCCAGTCAACTAATGAAAATTTTATTATCTTAACAGACTCCATGAATGCATTAGAATCTCGATGTCATTGAAATAAATCTTCACATCCGTCGGTCATTGACAATTTTAAATAAAGTCACGAGACTGTAGATAATGCAGTTAAATCTGCAACCGGTACACTCCCACCCATCATTCTATAGTTCGATACACTAAAATAAATTTAAATGGCTATTTATGACTACTTACAGGATCGATAGCATCTGGAAACAGAAATTAAGCAGTGACCTTTTATCACATAAAATTCATCATCTCTCATTAGAATTCATTCTCATGTAGAAGATAGAGCGCAATATTGACACGTCTACGTAACGGACACATGAATTTGACATACATGCATTTTTTATGGGAGATTCTCTTCCAATGTGTAACACCATCGTGTTTGTTCTCTGACTGTTAAGCACATATTAACCGAATGCTGTGCTGTTAACTCTGTTCGTCTTAAACATTTTACATCTTTTAAACCTTTTTTTATTGACTTGATTGGGGAAAATGCCCAATCAAATTTTTTTTCACTTTTAAATTACATTGGTTTTACCACATACATTTAGCTTTACTAAAATTTATTTAATCCTCTATCATTTGTTTTAATTTGCCACCCAAGGGGCTATTGTTTTAGTTAACCCAAAAATGTCGTATCTGACCACTTTTCAAAAAATTATCTTCCTTTTGTATATATTTTTGATGTCTGCTTTCACCAGTAATGAACTTAATTTTTCAAAAATACGTCATAATAAATTTCTCCTGAATTTTTTATTGGATTGAAATAAAATATATGTAATATATGTCTGATGCCTGCTCCCACCACTAAGAAACTTAATTTTCAAAAATATGTCGTAATAAATACCCACCCCCTCCATTTTTTTTATTTGATTGAAGTGAAATAAATATAAAAAATAAGTATTTTATTTACTTGTCGATTTAAGTATTACCTTAAATTATATGTAAACTGGAATCAAGGTGTGACTGAAAATAAACAAAATTATTCAGAATTTTAAGACAGCTGTGAGGCAGCCATTTTTTTAGCCACCTAAGAGATTATTGTTTTAAGTGGATCGGTTTTGGAGTACCAGATCACTTCTCAATTTTTTAAAGTTTACTTCAATTTTAAGAGCTTAGCTTAATATATTCAATTTAATAATTTATCGTTTGCTTTAATTTTAATTACACGTAGCTGATATAATATTCAATTTAATAACTTAACTTTCGCTTTAATTTCAATTACATTTAGCTTAAATATATTCAATTTAATAATTTATCGTTCCTTTAATTTTAATATCGGAAAAGTTACTATCGTCCGTTTCTCGATATTTCATCGTTTAATTTAAATCTTGTATTTAAATGAGTAATTTAATAATAATTATAAAAAAAGCGCAACTTAGGTGGCTAAGTCTGATCTTTGCAAAACTTTGCATAAATTCTAAATTGCTTTATTAAAGAAGAATTGTTAATAACGACATCTTGTGTTTGGCACAATATATCCCAAGTGCCATATACTCATACAATCAACCAACCTAATTCCTACTTGACTCCTATTAAAGATAACAAAGATATTTCGATTTCAAGCTTTTCATCGAAAGAGTTAATTATTACGTATATGAGAGAATTCTAAATTTCTTGTTCACTACGTAAATAAACAGCATTTCCCCTAAATATGTAATTGTGTGTGCGTGTAAATAATTCAGGAATTGAAAAAAATGTTTTTATTTTTTTCTCAAAATGATTTAATTTTCTATTTATTTTATAACAGCTTCTTTTAAGAGTTTAATGATATTGTTAAGCAAAAATTAAGATTACAGATTATTAAATATATTTCTGCTTAAGTACCGTTTTAACCGCCTTTAAAGGTAGCTTTGTGAGCATCCACTGTGTAAGGTGCTTATTGCAAAAGACACCAGAGAGAAGGAGAATTCTTTATGTATCGCATGGTGATGTGCGTGCTAAACTGCGCTGCTCACTAATTCAACGCGATGAAATATATGAATGAATAAGTTATGATATTGTTAGAAAAGGAGATTTTCAATAATTATCGCAAATGTCGCACGCTAAACATAAACTGCTCTGCTCACCATCGTAACGCGATAAAGATACATAAGAATAAAGTTGTTATTGAAAAACAACCAAGTCTGTTCTTTGTATGAAGTTCAAAGACAAAAGTTGAATAACAGTTAAATGAGTGAAAATTGTTACTAGAAGTAAACATTAAAGAAGAAAGCTAAATTAATATCTCAAAGAAGTGGGGTAAAAGTAAGAAAGTAGAAAGTATTTAATATTTCAGAAATTGTGTAGAAGTGAAAAGAATCAATTTAATAGTAGACATACATTAATGTGAGGATTCATAGTCACAAAATTTTTAAATTGTTCTATTGCATGATTACTAAAGACAGAGAGTAATTGTTGCAAAAATCGTCCTGTGGGTGTACGGCGAAACCGTCCAACCAGGAGGATATGGAAGAGAGAATGACGTTATATTCACAAATGTTCAGGTAAAGACGAAGCGTAGGTATTAGATCTTGTACAAATTAATCAGCACAAAAGGAAACACAGCTCTTGTATGCAGTAGCAGCACAACAGAACCGCAAAAAGCACTTATACAGATAAAAAGATAGCAATTTGTAATTACAGTAATAGCACTTTCAATAATGTTCAGCTTAAGAGCTTAATATCTCGCAATTCAGACAAAATTCTAAAGTGATACTTTTCATTTCAAAGGTGAATACAACCATCGCAGCACTTTCACGCATTTATAGATGTCCCATCTAGGTGTGACGCCATAGGGACATCGCTAGAAAAATCGAAAATTTCTCTCCTGACAGATATTTCGGGAAAATTTGAGTATTTCTGAGAACACACTCTTTGCCAAAATGGTTGCAAGTAAATTGCCAAGGTCGGGATGTTATTGCCTTTCCCAGTATCCAACAAACCCCCTATAAATGTCTCTTTCCAACCAAAAGGTTAATTTCGTGATGTAATGTCAGTACAAATTCGAAATAATATTTTATTATTTGAATATGTGTGAATATTTCAGACGCTTGCATGAAGCATTACGCTTATGCTGTAGAAAACCTGATAAAAAAATGCTTGTTTCTCAATGGAATATGTTGTAATAATCATGAGAAAATAATAATTACTTCTCGGTATTGTTTTTTTTTTTTTTTTTTTGATAATAACTTTTAAAATGAAATGCATTTGAAATATAGAGATTTTTTCCAATATTATTATAAAGCCTTTATTGTGATTTTTTTTTCTGTAATTAAAAGAGAATTCTAAATATTAAAATATTTTTTCAAGAACTGGTTGTAAATGTATTGCCTGAAAATAAAAATTTGCTCAATTTAATGTGAATAGAGAAATTTGTTTGGAAATAACTCTTAAATAAATTGGATTGCAGTGGTTTTATCAACGTCGCACTAGAAGCAACACGAGGACTATTGACAACGAACCTCGTAATTTTGAAACCTCTCCAGTGACGAAGACGATACCTGAGCTGGCACCCCTCTCCTAACTTCCACACCATGCCAACGGGAGGACTTTAGCCTCGACAGATTTTACGTGCATCAACCCTGGTTATACGGTAGGTCTTGAGAGGCACAGGACTCGAACCCAAGACTCGACAAACACTGCCGGTCTCAAATAAGCAGCCTTTAAATAAATAAAACAATGGATGTAAGAACTGAAGAGATTTTCAAGTTTGAAAGTGCTTATATTAGAATTCCATAAGGAAATTTACTACGAAACAAACTTGTCGAAGAAAATTTGATTTTTAGCAAACACAATGGTTCATAAAATTAAATATAGATACCACTTACTCTCCTTCTTAAATGAGTGGAAAAATATTACTAAATGCCTAACTTTAATATTCACATGAACAATGAAATATATATGATAAAATGTGTGAATATTTCGAACGAAAGACTGAGAAACGAAAAAGAAGGATCGATTATATTTTAATTACCGTAATTTTTATATCGGTTTATAAACTTGTTATTTACAAATTTGAGGATACACCTAGTATAAATTCTTAAATAAAAAAAAATATATTTCGTTGCATATTCTTTTGCATTTAGAACACCTTCCAAACAGTGTGCATTGGTGTGAAAGGATTTGTGCAGCTACACTGAATTTTTTGTTCATTTTTCTTATAATACCATTTGTAAGTGTTTTTTTGCTGCTAATTCCACGCTTTTGAACAGATTTTTCCAACTGAGTTCACACCTTTTTAATCTCAATGAGATCGAGAGATTGAAGTGATGTATGCAACTGCATTTCACAATTATATAATAACAATACCATAAGAATTTTAGCTGTATGCTTTTGGTTCATTATCTTGTTTTAATGGAAAATGCAACCCTATCCTTAACTTCTGTCCACTTTGTTTTTAATTATTCTTCAGTACATCTAAGATTTTCATTTTATCCTTATTCCGTTAGTAAAAACTTATCTTCCCACGCCTTTAGCAGACACACACAAGAATCAAACCACTTCGAAGCTTTATAATGAGAATGTTATTTGGGGGAAGTAATGCAGAGTTAGTATTCCACCAAACGTATAATCGACCATCAGTTCTAAAAAACTTGAATCAAGTTTTATTAATGGATATAACATTATTCTAGAAATATAGGGGTTTTTAAATATTATTTTAGCAAATGTAATCCTTTTTTCTTAATTTGCTTTGGAACTGAAGAATTTTCCTCTAGCTATTTGCCCATTATAATTTGCATCTTGGAATGCTCTTCAAATTATTTCTGCAGATGCACATTTTCCTATTGTTTTAAAAGTAGATAAATAAATTGTTACAACTCTCGTGTTAGGAATCTACTTACGTCTCAAATTATGTTTCTACCATCATCGAACTGAAAGTCTCTTTTTTCTTCCTCTTCAGGATTTATTTGCAATTTACCCATATTTTTCATACTTCTGGATAACTTTTTTGTACCCATCCATGGCTAAGTAGAGCTTCCTCTGCAATATCAAGCAGAAATTTACCTACCTCAAACATTAGAATCACAATTTTCCCAGTTTCAATATTACTTCCAGTTCTGGAGCATATATTCACATCTAAAATATTTTTTTCTTTTGTTAATCAAATATTAGTATCTTAAAGATACAAAACTATTACACTCTGAATCATTATAAAAAATAATGGAAGGAAAGTTGCCATTTTTATAGGGTAAAGTATATTTTATAGTACTCAATTTTGTACAGTACTCTTGTATTTAATTTTGTGAATCTGAAGCTTGGAGCTTTTTCGTAAATTTTTTTTTTACTAAAATGTTACGGAATCCTCATTTTTTTTATATAGCTGCAAATTTTTTTTTTTTGCAGAGATTTATATAGATTAGCACATAATACCTCCCCCAACGGCTCTCTTAGAAAGGAAAAGAGAGATTTTCATAATCTGTCATGAACCAGCTAAGAAAAGCTTAAGCAAGACCCCTTAATCTTGGCGATGAATTTGGCGACCGTTTCGGTGACTTGGCGACAATTTCGGCAACTTGGTGACTTTGGTGACAAAAAAATACTTCAATGTGCTGGAATCTAGGCGAAATATCTATTGGGAAGAAAGTTACGGACGTTCCGTGAATTTTCCCTTGTGACGTCCTCTCTGCCCGGAAGAGGTATAAATACGCTAAGAGCCACAGTCCATGGAATGAGTCTATTAGTCAGTCAGCGAATCTATTTTTAGAATCTCTGTTGCGGAGATCAATCGGGAAATCGACTGGAAGCTTTTGGCACTTGAAGTGGAGGGTGCATGGTGAATTTGCGAGGAAACAGAGTGTATATGCAGGAAATTGTTGGGGTCTGCTTTGGAAGTGAAGAATATTACGGCATAATGTCCATAATGAGAACTAGTAAGCTGGTGAGCTGAACGTTGCTGATGTAGTTGTAACTGTCCTTAAAAGTGCTATTTTGTTCCTGTTTCTGTGTCACTAATCTGTATAAGTCAAGTGTTTTTGTTTGTGCTGCTATTGTCCAAACTCTGTCACTAGTGAGTTATCTTGAAGATTTGTGAATAAAGCGTCATTTGTTGTTATCCTCCGTGTTGGAGTGATTTTCACTCCCACACGCTCAGAAATTTCCGAAACAGTATTGTTACTAGAAATATTAAACTTAAATGAGTAATTAATAATATTGTGTTTTAGATCTTTCACACAAAAACAGAGTAAAAAGTGTAAAGTGTTATATTCGATTTTGGGGGCCACTGCATAATTCCTTATAATTTCTTGAAATATCATTTCTGTATAAATGTACTGATAATTTTTTAGGGTTATTTCGCTGTATTTTATGTCTTTACTCTTCAATATTCTTATAAGTTGGTGCATTTAATACACAGACGTATTTTTTGCATTATGTTCTTAAAATTTAGAAATATGCCATTAATACATCAATTTTACTGCAATATGTAAAATTAAAGTTTTTGTCATTACTTTTCAAACAAAAAAAAAAAAAAGTTCCAAGACAAATGTTCCTACGACTTAAAAAATTCACATTAGTATTCAGTTATTAAAATTAAAGCAAAAATAATAAAATGTATTAAAGTAGACAAAAATATTATCATACCTATTGATAAAATATTCGGCTCAGATATTAAAGTTAAAATAAATGATACATTGTTAAAGTTAAAATATCTGAAAAGAAATATAATAAAAAGAAAATTGTTGACATGTAAAATATAAAAAAAGAGAAAAAAATAAAATAAGTATCGGTACTCAACAAATTCATTTGATGTTACAATACAGATGATGAAATTTAGAATATATTTCATAGCTGAAAAGACTTATTGATTAAAATAGTACCAAAGCAGTACAACTAGACAAAAGAGGATGTTCTCTATATGATGTTTGATTCAGAATATTAATTTTAATTTTGCAACCATTTTCTTTTTGAAATATTTTCCTATTTCAGATTCTGTTCTTTAACATTGCAGGAGGAAGAAACTTACCTTTTTTTTAAAAAAATATTTCATGTTGTGCTTTCATCTTGGAAGCTCTTCGTTAAAACAATGCATTGTTTTCGATTTTCTAAAAATTAAGACATCAAGATTTTTCAAAATAAATTCTAAGCAAATTGAATGAGAAAAAATATAATTTTAATGAAAATGTGTATTAAATTATAAAAACAATCGCGAATTTCATTGATAGAACTCGGCAAAAATAATTGAATTGAGTGTTAATTATTCTTAATTCTGGAATTACACCGTGGACGGATGTGTGTGAAAGTGAAACGCCATTTCGAATGGGGTCGAACATTTATTTTTTTCTAGAACTCTCTCTTTCTAGTGGCGAATATCACTTCTTTTTCCCTCTTCGCGATCCCATTTCTTCGTGGGAGATTTACATTCGATTTTTTTCTTCGGGATTTCCCAGAATTCATAGGTTTTTCCCTCTACCAATCGGTGAACTTTCCCGGAACTCGCACTCCCCTCCATGCGTTCCTTTTTCTTTCTCTCTTTCTTCCCATTCGATTGCAAAGGTATTTCCAAAAAATAGGTCACTTTTACTTTTCTTCAAAGTATTCTAATAAATTTGTTATTTAATATTCAGTTGCGAATTTATCGCAATGCGCTTTCAGTGTTTAATACCGAGGTACGATTCGTAAAACAAAACACTCTTCTGTCTTCGCAATTTAGTTGGTGAAGAATCCGAGAAATTTTTCGAAAAGTTTGAAATGATAATATGACGCGCGCGTTTTTTAAAATATTACTCATAACTGTTATTCTACAGAAGACTATAGTTTGAACTTTTCAGAAACATAGCGTTTAGGATGTGACGTCATCCAATTACCCGTCTTAGCTATTATCTTAAATGTCATTCTAATTATAAGATTTAAATTTCAACATAAATTCAAGCACAGACTTAGTAAATAAAATAGTCAATTCTATCTAAAATATATGTTTGCTAACCCCTTTAATGGGAGTGGGGGGGGGAAGAGTATTCTTAAACAGTTTACTTTATTCGAGAGATCTAATAATTTTTTTTTAATCTATTAGAGAATATGTTTAACGAATATGATGCCAATACTTTCTGCAATTGGGAAAAAAGCTCCCCATAAAATTCCATTAATTACACCTATAAAATTTGCAAAAATAGAAAAAAACCATCAATAGAAAAACATTACTAAAGATATAACCGGGGAGCAAATATAGAGGCTAAAGGGAAAGTCGTTTTACATAGCCCCTGTTGGCTTTTCAGAGATATGATTATAATTAAAAGTAATATTTGGAGGGGGGAATCAAACAAACCCAAGAAGGCGAACAATCGTGATAATTGTCCAAGTTATTGAGTGATTGTTTATTGACGTCACACTGAGAAGCAACACGATAGCTATTTGCAACGGACCTCGTAATTTTGAACCTCGATCAGGTGACGTGAACAAAACCTAAGCTGTCTCCTCCTTCTTCAAACCCACATCACGCCAACGGGAGAACTTGAGACCGTGACCAGATTTAATGTGAATCATCCCTTTACGTAGAGCGTCTTTCGTGGCATAAGGGCTTGAACCCACGACTCGACAAAAACAATGGTGGTCGAGAGTCCGCGATCATGATCATTATGCTACCACAGCCACTTCTCAAACTCAGATTTGTGTTTAATAGGTATCAAAGATAAAATTATAAAGAAATGTTGAATCTAGCCTTCAAACATAAAATCCCTTCTCCAAAGCAGGGAGGAGGTTCAGAACAGATCAACCATAAACTCTTAGGGTAACTAAAAGATATTTCTCTTTAAACAGATTTAAAGTAAATAAACAAAAAGAAATAAAACTTTAAATTTAATTGAGTTCAGAGGAAGAAGTCACTGAACGTCAAAATATAGACTATTTTGAATAAGTGTTTGAAAATGCTATAACTAGACCGCGTTAGCCTAGTGAATAAGGCAGCGGACTCGTGGCCGGTGGTTTTCATCGAGCCATAGGTTCGAGCTTTGATGCCACAAAAGACTCTTCGTGTAGCTGGGGCTAATGCACGCCTCCCCGTTGGCGTGTTGTGGAAGTTAGGAGAGGGGGTGCCAGCTCAGGTGTCGTCCTCGTCACTTGACCGAGGCTCAAAATTGCGAGGTTAGTGGTCAATAAGTCTCTGGCTGTTTCTCAGTACGACGTCAATAAACTATCACATCACCCTCCACCCCCACGTAAACCACTGAAGAAATCGATGGATCTGAAAGTTTGCTTTTTTTGATTATCAAAAGGGGTTAAAATAAAGAGCTTTACAATATAAATATCTCTCAAATTCAAAATCGATTCGTGAAAAAAAGTATTGCGTTTAAAATATGTTTGCATTGTTTTATAACTCCCTTTATTCATTGGCGTGAGACCTAATACTGTAACGTAAATAAAAGACTGGTATGAGTTGTCTCCAAAAAGAATTTATGTTTATCTAATACATATTTAGAGATTTAAACAGGTCATATGATATGGACAATTGAGTCGTAGAGAGCAATAAGATTATGGTCAAGAAAAAAAAAACCATGCAAGTCATTTAACGATAAATATTGCTTCTTTGGTTGGCAATTTAAAAGCCTGTAGCTTGTTTCATGCATTTTTTGCCCTTATTCGAAATTTTTTTTCTCACCAAATAAAACCTATTATTTACTGACTCATCAAAATGATATTCTACTGAATATCAAAATGATGGTAATATGTTAAATCGTTACCACATCACAATAACAAGGTAGAAAAAACAAATTAGAAGCAATATTATCGCTTGAGGTTTATTTTATCTACAGAGTTTAGCAAGGTTTTTTTTATACACAAAAGGTTTAGTCATAAAAAATTTTTGAAGAACATTTCTTTCTTTCTTTCTTTTTTTTTTTTTTGGTTTTGAAACTATAATGTGTGTACTTCTGGGGAGCTGGGAATATTTGTTAGCAGAAAATATGTCAAAAAAATCCGTATGCAATAATCTCTTTTCGAT
>BMAW01015411.1:331987-349962 GCA_019974015.1 Nephila pilipes | reverse complement strand
GTAATATATCTGTAAATCAATGTACAATGTGTAATGTACACTGTAATGTATCTGTAAATCAATGTACAATGTGTAATGTATCTGTAAAACAATGTACAATGTGTAACACACACTGTAATGTATCTGTAAATCAATGTACAATGTGTAATGTACACTGTTAATGTACAATGTGCAATGTTCACTGTAATGTATCAGTACAGTGTAATGTACAAAAAAATATTCTCGAAGCCCAGTAGATGTACTTGAATCGCTAAGATTAATAAGCATAAGAATGCGATTTAAATAGCTAGTTATAATTCGTTTTGACTATGCAGTCTTAAGTTTTCTTTTGTGCTGTGCCTTACATCGATACTAGAATATTAAATTAAACTGATATTCAACGCTTGAATTTAATTTTGTACATGCAGAATGATGAAATACTTCGTAGCATATCTATAATGCCAAAACAGGTTCATAATGTGTGTATAAACAAATTAATTTCAGATTTTAATCACATAAATTTTGCATCTCGTGTTATTTATCTTTGGAATCTCTGTTAGAAGGGTACTGACGTTCGATAATGCAGCAACATCATTAATCCGATGCGTCGTGGTCCGGAACGAGCTGAATTAAATCTACGGGTTCCTGAAACCAAACGAATCGACATGAATAGCTGTAGCCTGTGTAATTTTGAACCTTTGTCAAATGAGGAAGACAACACCTGAGCTGGCATCTTCCTCTTCCAACTTCCACATCACGCCACGGGCGGATTTGGGACGACCAAATTCAAAGTGCATTAGCCCCGCTGCATGGCGGGTCTTCGGTGGCATCAAGGCTCGACCTCACGAACAACGGAAAGAATGCCGGCTGCGAGTTCGCGACCATGACCATTAGGCTACCGCGGCCACCCGCGATATTCAAGACGAAATATGTGTTCAAGTTCCATCATATACCTATCGGTCAGAATGACGGAGCATACATTGTTGAAGGCATTTGACACTCAAAATCAACTCTAGGTGGAGTGGCATTTGAGAAAGCGCATAATATTAGATTAAGTGTTGTCCCCGTCATTTGAATATGGCTCAAGATGAGTTGTTTTTCATCTGTTTTAAAAGTTAATACATAGCTTGGTTAAATCACATCTTAAATAAAAAAAAAAACCCTTAAAAATGCAAATTCAAATTAATGTTTTTACGAGTGTGATACATTTATTTGTGTTAATTGGCTTTTGAAGAAGGATGCCAGTTTATTTCTGGAGACTTTATTACATCTGTACGGAGTCTAATTCATTTCCCCCAAAGGCTATCTGGAAAAAAAAAAGATTATTACAATATAGTTATTGCCCTTATATATTTACAAATTTATGGGGGTAAAAAAAAAATCAACCCCAATCTCTATAAATGAGGTCTATTCCTAATTTGGAATATTCCTAATTTGTTTTTAAGCTAGAGTTACTTCCTAGAACACCCCACCTACGTCAATTTTTTCTCTAGACACCCAACCTAAAATCAGCTCCATATGTTCTAAATAAAAAGAGAAAGAAAATATCATGCAGTCATCATCATTTCTCCCTCTCATCACTAAAAACAAATCCTAAAATAACCCATTAGAAAAGCAGGAAAGGTCGGGCGGTATATCTAATTTACATCTCATTGTAATTAAGCGTGTCACTGGAACACAATGAGGCCCTCCTTCCATCCATTCGAACCGACCACGTACTTTCTGTTTCACCAACACCACCCTTGATGTTGCCTCCTCGAGATAACAGGTTGGAATTTAATTCCAACCGAATTTTAAAATTAGACCAACGACTACAGCCGGTTGGTCTTTGGAACTAACCCGATCCAGGAATAGATGCCCTCTGTTGGTGTACAAAACAAAGCAGCTATCCAGACGCCCGCTAAAAATTGATTATCAAGATCAGCAGGCTAGGCCTGGTGGTGTTTTTAAATCAGCAAAGAGAAGGAGGAAGAATAAGTAACAACAACAAAAAAATGGCGAAGATTACTGACCTAGTTCGATTGGAACTTTTACTGAGGGTTCACTTTTTCCTCCACGGATAGATAACTCTTGCTGATATTGCTTCAGGCATTTTAGATGACTTACAGAACGTTGATCCGTTGCTGCAACGAGGGGCCTTTTGGGTTGGATTTGGTATGGGGACACTTTTTATTTCATCCTGCTAAATTTCCACCAATTTCGGTCCTACTTGACTCGAAATTACTCTGGTGTTGGGTAACATTTGCGGTCATTTTCGGAGATTCTTTGGGTGGATAACCTGCAAGTAGTTTTCGTAATTGTTATTGAAGTGAAAGTGGGCGCTTTTGGGGCAAGGGAGGAGACGTCGTTTCTTAGATGATTGGGTTTTTTTTTCTGGAAGTCGAATCAAGGACATTGAAGAAGAATGCAACTGATGTTTAGAGGGATGTTCCAATGAAAATTTGATTTTGTAACACTTATTACGAAAGGTCGTTTCATGATTTTTTTTTTATGAAGACCAGGTCTTTGACTGAATAACATTCAAGCGCCTATTTTTCAGCGAACGCTTGTCTTGGAAATTTGCTATTGAACAAAAAAAAATTAAAAAATACTTAAAAGCGGTTTTTCCAGTTACATAAATTACATAAAGGGGGGGATACAATTGACCATGTACACACTTCACACAAACAAGGGTGGACAAAAAACCTGTGTTAGGAATGGAAATTCACTCCCTCCTGAATCGCTGTAACTTTTCCGATTGTTGTGACCGTCTTCGCCTTCTTTGGTGCAGATGCATCTGAATCAAACCATGGGTTTGATTGTTGCTTAATTTCCGGTACATATCGATGAATCCAGGTCTCATAGATGGTCACAACTCGACGCAAAATGACGATGTAAATTCGTCGAGACAGTGGTAAATTTTGATTTGGTAGTAAAAGTATATCAACTCAAAAGTAACTTAACCAATGAACCATTATCATATTTCTTTCGGTGCCATTTAACAGACAGAAGTACACAATGTGCCACACTAATTTGCTTTAATAATGCCGTCTGTTTTCAAAAACAGGTACTTTTTGAACCATCTTTGTATATCTGCTTTCAATAGAATTAAATTGATATTTCATAATCTCTCACTATCGTCTTTCAACTTTACAAAAATAGAAAAATAGGAGTATTGAAATAAAATACTGCATTTAGTGATTACTTTGTAATTGAATATTTTTAAAAACATGACAAACTTTTTCAGCAGTAATAAAGGAACAGAATTTTACTATTAATTTTTTAGAGCATTTAAGATTCAATATAATTTTTTGCTTAAATTATATTATTATGAAAGTTTTGGGGTTAATGTTACTCACATGTGAATTTTGCAGGTGCCCTCCAGGGTCAAGAGAATACTAATTTAGAGACAGATTAGCCCCTTTTTTGCTCGATACTTTTTAAGGAATAAAAATAATCGTCAGTTCATTATAATCATATATAAATATAAAGTAAATATATGACTGAAATGTATCAAACACGCTTGCTTGTTATAATTTGGAATTTTTTGACATTTTAATTGTGTTTTATGAAGTCTAACGGGGAAAATACATTTATTAAAAATGGATGATAATTTCTTCTCGTTTCTCAACAATAAACAACAGTTTATTGAAAAATAAAATATGTTCTCTGGCAAGAGATACATATTTCCCCATTATAATTTATATGTGCGAGTGACTGAAAACCAATATATACTTATATGTATTTCAGTTCAGCGTTGTAAAATTTTAAGAACCTGATCAGATGTTTGGTCGCGCTAAATCTTTCTTTCGTGTTACGGTAACAGATATGATAATACACCTCCAAATTATTAAAAAAATATTTATTATTAATCTTTTGAGAGAGAGAGAGAATAAAATTCTTAAAATTAAATAAGAAAAATATGATAAGTTTCAACTATTAAAATTTTGTAAAACTGCTTGTTTATTTAATCTTCATTTCATAAATAATATATAAGGGAAAATGTTTTTCTTGCATGAAACTTAACTAGTTTAACCTTATTTGTGATTATGATCTCATTCTACAAGTACAATTAAAATTGTTGAACAACTTAAGGGAAATGCGGCTAGTGGCTACTTAAAGGTTTTAGTGTTAATTTCAAAGGTAACCAACCGATGACTCTACTATTATAAAAAAAAAGAAGTTAAGGAGAAGCTTAGACAGCGCACCTTTCAGAATTTGTAGAATAACTTTTTTGAGGACAAGATTATCAGTTTTTGTATAACTTCACCAAGGATAGTCGTTATTTAGAATTGGTAAGTTTACCTTTTTGAAGGCCAGTTGAGAATTCGATAAAATATAATGCATTATTAATGCTGTTAGATTTTTAAATGTTCTTCAATAATATGGGATGTACTTTTTAAATCATGTAAGGTTCATGAAGGAATCAGTGTTTTGGAAATCTATAGCTACACGTAACACTGCCATTGAGGGCTGTTTTATCTTCATTATCTGTATATACCTATATGCGAACTTTTTTCTTTTTGTTTCTCATATGGTTATTATATTTAACATTATACATATTCTTATCTTCCTCATTAGATATATTTTGCTTTTTTTTATCGCCTACTCAACGTGTCACCAAATAAAAGGTTATAGGAATTGGTGGCAAGAGAATATGAGCTTGGCTTCCCCCCCCCCCTTTCTTATTTATATTCGATTCCTTTCAAACAGAAATAAAGTTCTGCTCCTAAAAAATAAAATGGCATTTTTTAGTTACTACTTTTGCTGAAGTAAGTTAAGCTTGGTATAAAAACTGATTTACCGATAAAAAAAAGTAATTTTATTACTTCCATTCATCATATCACTTGCTAAAAGAGGTATTTTGCGAATCATTAAATTTGAAAATGAAAATTAAAATGAAAGTGAATACTTTATGAAGACAAATAATACTACTAGCCCCATGTTTTTCATTTTATCAAATTCATCACAGCCATCATAATTTCCGTTTGAAATAAGAGTGGACATATTTCCCTCATGTATTTCCAAGTAGCTTACATAATGAGATGTCTTTTAAAGAGACCGCTATAAAAAATATTACTGAAACTCTTTTGGAGGGGGGGGGAAGGGATATTTCACCTGCCATATTCGCAATTTTTGTCGGTTCAGAAAGCTTAAAAATTTGGAAGGACGAATTTGAGAAAATTGAGTCATAATTCTCACTCATACACATTTGAGATGTTACTCAAGCTTTCACCGAAGCAATTGAAGCGAAATGCACGAATCTCATTCCCTTTCTGTGAAAATATTTCCGATCGTGGTAAAGATTTCTTCAACTATTCACTCGATAACAGCGCGACAGTGACTTGATAATACACGCATTATGATATAAATTCGACACGAAATCGAACGTTACGTGTAATAAAAGGCAATTGAAATAAAAAAAAAAATTCTAAATGCCCGGAAGCGACATTTACCGAATGCCGCCATTTAATGGAGTGTGAAATAAAGTGAAAGTAAGAAAATGGAGCGTTTTTCTTTGAATAGAACATTTCCAATCAAATCGTACTCTTCCTAGATCATTCTCACGGTCATTTGAATAGAAAGTTTCTCTTGATGCGACACGAGCTTGATTTCATGGTTGGTGTAAAGAATGCTGTTATCGAAAAACGGGAAGAAACGTTTATTTGTTCACTACTCGCACGATGCATCGTGTTAGCTATTGACACATATAAGCGTACATTTTTGCAACGACAATTTTCCGAAATTCTTAAGTCATTGAGAATTTGTTATTCGGGTTTTTGCCTTATTTGATACCATGTGAAATGAACAAAATTATCATGTAAGATAATTTAACTAGGTTAGTGTATTAAGTCGAGACGTCGGTCTATTCGCGATTTTCTCTATACCAACCTCGGGGATTTTTTTGGTAATTTGAATAGCATAAAATTTCAACTCTTTGCCATCCAAATGAAACTCGATTAGTAAATTAGCTGTAGATAAGAAGTGTAATGAATTTAATTAGAGGTAGTGACACATGAGCGAAATTGAGTCGAAAGGAATGACAAGGAAAATAAAGAATAACGAAAAGCTGATAGATGTTGTAAATTGCAGTGAACCGTCATAACTAATCGTTTATATTGAAAGTAGTTTGGATTGACTCCTGATCAGAACAATATAAATCAAATCTTCTATAATCGAGAAGTACTTGAATCGGAACGAGTGATTTGGTAAGCTAAGACTTTATTAATCATAAACTAGGATTAATTTAGTTAAGACAGATTTTCGGGAGAGAGAGCGATCTTGCATATTCTTTGATATATAATAAAGCATGTTGCCCTTCTCTTACGTACCTTCAATTGGAGTTTTGAATTTATAGACTATTTAATCAGACTTCAAAGAAGCTCTAGGGTTGAATAATGAAGGAAGGCTGTCACAAAGTAATGGGATAGTCTCAAAAAAGGACGTTTGCTTATAATATACGGTAAGTCTAATGCTTATCTCCTTCAAAGCATTCCCCATAGGCATTCACACATTGACCCATTCATATATTTCACTGGTGTGTTTCAATTCCTTTTCTGATAACTGTTTTGATAAATTTGAAATTATTATCTTAACAGCCTCTATTTATACGGGCTCTTTTCATGGCAGATTTTATGTTTGTAAAAAGAAAAAAAAAGCCACAGAAGGCTAAGTAAGGGAAACGAGGAGGATAATCCAGTGTTGGAATCTGTTTTTCAACCAAAAACTGTTTTACGGAGAGCGCTGTATGCGAAAGAGCATTGTTTTGATGCATTTTGCCAGATTTCTGGACGTTTGTCTAATTCTTTCACCATCAACCAAAGTTTATACAGAGAAGTTCTGAAAAATCTAAGAGAAGGAGTTACAAACAAACCCCCAGAACTCCGGCAAAATTGTTTCATTCTACATCAAAACAATGCTCTTTCGCAACAGCGCTCTCTGTGAAGCAGTGTTTCGTTGAAAAAAGGGTTGCGTCATTGGCATATACTCCATGTTACCCTGATTTAGCAGTATGCATTTTTTTTTCTTTTCCCAAAAATAAAATCTGTGCTAAAAGATCCCTGCATTAAGTCAATAGAGGTTGTTAAGAAAAAAACTTCAGGGTCTCAGGTCTCTGAACAATTATCCCTGAATGCGGGAAAAAAACATTTTTGAAGCCGACAAAACTAACCAATGAAACAAAGCAGAAATATGACATTTTTATCATATAATATTCATATGCATTTAAACTATTTCTGAAATTTTCTTATGATTTTAAAAAGTTTTTTTTAAAAGTTTTTAAGAAATAAAGTTTTACACTTTCAAAATTACGAAAATCCATATTTTACTGCCCTCAGTTTTTTTGAAGCACAACATTGATCAAAATGTATGTCATATAATAAAAAAATATTCAGTTTTGAAGTTATACATGTTTTTTAAAAAAATATTGAAAAAACCTTTTATGTAATTACAAAGAAAATTTTAATATTTTAGGTAAAAATCAAATTGAAATTCATATAAAAATTATTTGTTAATAATTTACTTATAATGTTATGTATAAGTCATAAAGAAATTTATTTTGAACATGAGTATGAAATTTCAAACAAATATGAAAATAGTTTCTGAGAAATCCTGCGAGCAGACTACAATTTTTTTTGATTTGAGAGAAATGAAGTTGAAGCTGAAAGACAAGGGGAAAAAAAGAAGTTAAACAAGGATTAGATTTTTCTCGATAATTCTAGAAGTTTTGGTGGTATGGGTTAAAATTTTGTCACCAAAATGTTCAGAAAAGATGGTGCTCTAACATATAATTTTTTTTTTTCTGAAAATAAAAATTTTTGAAGTTTAAGGGTTCTGAGACCCCTTAAAACAATTACCTAAAAATGAGTCGCAACATATTTTTCATCAGTGGAATATATGAATGGATTGATGTGTGAGTGCACTGAAGGAGGCAAACAATAGACTTGTATTAAATTATATACAAGCATCCTTTTTTGATACCAGTCCCATTAATTTATGGATAGATCTTGCATTCTGACTTTTCTCATATGAGAATGGGTATTAAAATATTAAAAGCAATGAACTCTTTTTTTTCCCATAAATATTTTTTTCTTAATAAAGACAGACAAAGAAATATAAATAAAAACTCCATTTTCGAACAATGAACTAATGAATATTTAAAATAATAGAATAAAATTAGAGATTTATGGCATAAATTATGAAAAATATTCAATTTTTAAACTTCGGTTTTTTAATTTATTCTAACTTTCTTAAGCAACCCACTTCTATTTCGCCTTATATTTATGCTTCTAATTATATATTCCTAGCTATTTTTTAATTCTGTATATGAATGAACTTTATATTAAATAATTTCTTAGTGCTTTTAAGGTTCTTTTTTAAACAATGAAATAATGAATCACCGAATAAGAAATCTGGTGTAAAGGAATTGGAATATTCTATTTTAAAACTTAGAAATTGTTATTTTAAATTTCATAAGTAATTAATTTCTTTTTGGTACTTATTTCTAGACTCTACTTAAACATTCTGAATTATTTTTTAATTCTGTGAATAAATGAGTTGTTTAGTGTTAAGTAATTTCTTCATTCTATAAACGAACAGAAAAAGTTAGACATAATTATTAATAAGGTGACCAATTTTTTTACAATGAAAAGGAAGACGAGAAAATTATACCAGGATTTGATTCCTCTAAGTTTGACAATTTTCTTTTTATTATAAAATGAATAATTTTTTTTTTCAAATCGTGATTTATATTGAAGGTCAAAGTCGGTCGAACTATGTTAAGACTAATTTCTGTAGCTGAAATATATCACCTTCAATCTTTTCAATCATTTTGGGGAAAATAGATGCTTGATTATGTACAAAATATATTAATATCTCCGATAATTCATAATTAAAAATTATTCCAGAATTTTTGGACATTTGCTTAAACTTAAAAAATACGAATGGAGAAGCTCAAATAACTGTAAAACTCGCTTTTCAGCAGTTGCGTGTTAGAGCGAGCCATCTAATTTATGAATATTATAAAATTTTGTTGTATTCAACATTTGCGTAATAGTTTGGCGCGGCATCTCTGAATAGAGAGAATAACAAATTAATTTTAAAATATCGAAAAGAAGGACAGGAAAGAAGATACTTTTCAAGAAAGGACAGAACCTAAAAAAAGAGGACTGTCCTCTCTAAAGGAGGACGATTGGTCACCTTATTGTTAAACACATGTATGAATATTTTCAAACACTTACTCTCGATTTTCAGATTTCTGAAATGCAATTATTCATTGAAAAAATTTTGGTTAATTTATTTTTTATTGATGAAAATAATGAAATTAATGTTCCCTTCTACCGGCTACTTTGATTTCATGAATGAAACGTTAATTCTATGAAAATTCTACTTTTCTCTTGATACTTGGACTATTGTATTTATTTGAATGTAATAAAGTGCATACGAAAGAGCAAAAAAAAAAAAAAAAAAAAGTAACGAAGGTTTCCGAGAAGTAAAATTTTAACTCCGATGTTTAAAATATTTTTGCATCTGTTTTATTTATTCATTTGTGGGATTTTCGGAATTTAAAAAATATTTTCATAAGTCGGGAAGGAAACGCAATTCCTCAAAAACCTTCGTTATATTTTGTTCTTTTGGATGCTCTTTATATTGCATTGTAATACTTACAATAATCTAGGTTTGAAGGAGAATAAAGAAGCTCCTTAGGATTAACATTTCGTTCACGAAATTAAAATGTTTGGTAGATGAGAGACTTCATACTAGGTGAAAAAAATCTAACAAAAGTAAATGAAAGATAAATTGTTTTGTAAGGAAAATCACTACTGAGAAATTTTATCACACTTTTCAGTGATATTCACGCAAATGCGTTTGATTTATAAATCTGTTAAAAAGAACTTGAATACGTTTTATTTACCTTTTTACAGGATACAGATAGCAGAATAAAAGTCTAAAACTATTCCAAAAGGAAGTAAATATACATGTTCATTCGCTTAAAACAATATAGAATAAAATAAAAATTCAGTCTGTATTTCCTCCTGTAAACGATGTCATCTTTTCATGATCAATTCCTGAAAGCGTTGTCATCAACTAGTGATTAAATAAGAGTGCAGTTGATTACATTATTTAATAAACTGGAAATCATCAATCTTATTTATCTACCATTTAAATGAAACAGAAAGGTTCGGAAATAATTGAATAGGCATTTGGAAAAAAGGTAAAATATATGGTTTGTGGACGTGAGAAGGCGATATACAAATAATGCTCTCTGAATAATATTTTTTTCCTCTCAACTGTAGAAAGAATACTACATTACTATGTGAAATAATATTACACACACACACATGCCATGGTTTTGGAATTTTATCCTTTTTCCAATCACTCATTCATTTGATTAACGCTGTCGTGGAAAAATAATACTCATACTAACATGAATAATTTAAATGTATATAAAGAAAGAAACCAACAAAATATATGTGGAATGAAAGAAGTGAATATATTTGTGTATTTTTTATGACGGACGTAATGATTTGAACTCTTAAATGGTACAAAATATATTATAGTCTCACGAATTATATACAAAGTTTCATTTAAAATTTGCCATTTCTTTTTATTTAAATCTAACGAAAATTAAAAAAGACCTTTGAACCGGTTTAAAAAAAAGTTTAAATGGAAATATTCTGATAAAAATCAGTGCAGTTACTGACATATTAAGAAAACAATGCACAGTTAGTTGTTTCTTATTTTTCTCTTAAAAATAATAAATCTAAAAAAGTTTCTTCTTAGTTTTTTCCTTCTTTTTTTTCTTCAGAGGTTATGTTTCATTTTTAAATAGTACAATTTTTGTAGTTAATTGGTTGTATAAAATGTATGCTTCGAAGGAGTTTTTCGTGATGACGGTTGAAGTTTTTTTAAAGTCAGAATATAATTAAAAAAGAAATAATATATGCATGTGATTAAAATATTAAATAGTTCTATTAATAATATAAGGATTAATAAATAGACCGAAAGAAGTTAATGAAGTTAACCAAAAAAATTAAAGATTTTAATTGTATTTTTTATTGATTAAATTGAAACTAGAGAGAAAAATTAAAACTCCAGTTTCTTTTTTCTCTTGTTCAAAAACTAAACCTCTGAAATCCTAATTTTAAGCCACAAAAAGAAATAATAGACAAAATATATTACGATTTGATTAAGAAAAACAGAAATTTCTTTAAAAGAATGAAAACCTTTAATAGGATAATTTTTGAATCTTAACATATCGATAAATACATTTTCTCACTTTTCAATACAATTTATTCTTACACAGACATTACCTACTAATCTACATTTCACTTACTACCTATAATACATTCATCCTACACAATTCACTTATTTCCTTGGGAAATTCTATATTTATCATCTATAGCCATTTTTTTTTCTAATTTTATTGTAATTTTTGAAAAATATTTTTTATTTCAATTCTCACTTTTTTCTACTTTTAGGATCTTTCAACTTTAACATATCATTCATTACTTCATAATACAGATAGACAATTTTCTATACCTGTAATAATGATAAACATTCAACTTGTCTCAGAAGAGTCACTTCATCAAATATACTGATCTTATGGTTTCTTCCCAAACGTCTGATATCAATAATAATTGATATTTGTTTAGAGTAAAAACTCGAAGGTGAATCAAATATAAATGAGACGTTTTAATAACGGCAGGTAATTTTTTTTTATTTTGCCATAGCAACTATAATAAGTTATTTAAAATTTAAAAAATCATTTGGCTGGATTTGATTCTTCACATGCTCCTTTATTCAATCGCTTACTGTCTGAAACAAAGCGGTCCTGTATGGAAAAGCGCGTAAAAAATGAGACAGCGGAATAATTCTTACTACATTTTTTTTTTGCGGATTCAAAGGGTAAAACGAGTATTTTGATCTTTATCATGACCGACGTACATTGAGTGAACAGTGTACTACTATGAACGTTTGGAGGTTTGAAACAGCAAATTAGTCCAAAAAAAAAAACCCGATCCATTGTGATCGGCATTGGATTGTCTTCCTACAGGACAATGCAAGAACACAAGTGGTGTAACGCATGAAAAATTAAAGAAACTTCAGAGGACAAATATTCGAACATCCTCCCCATATTCAGGACTTAGAACTCTCGGACTACTATTTGGACCCTCTAAAAAAGGTTAGGAGGGAAAAGATTTTCAATGAATGAAGAAGAAAAAGAATTTGTCTGTATTTGGCTCCGAACGCGTCTGTCCAACATACAGGTGAAAAAAAAATCCCAATAAGTTGGAAAAAATATGAGGATATATAGAAAAATAACAGTGATATAAATTGGTACATAGTACAGTAATTGAGTTTAAATCCGACATTCGATTATTTGGCGCATTCTATAACCTGGCACCGACCGAGGCGTTCACTATCGGAATTTTTCGAGTGAATTCGGGAGTTTGTTGACCGTGACCATCAAGTCGAGAGACAGCACTGCTCAGTTTTTCGTCCAATGTTAATTTAACTTTCTGTTTTTATTTCAGGGCAATGTTTCTTGTATAATGTTTGAACAACATTAAAACTGTATACTGATCTCGAAGAACATCACGTGTTCTTCAGGTGCTAACAAAGTAATAAGCGTAAGCGTGTGACTAGAACAAACTCGTCTGAACATGCTTGACTATAATTGTTCAGTATTAAATTTTTTTGTTTTCCTTTGTGCTATCGATACAAAAATGTTAAATTAAATTACTGTTCTATGTTTGAATTTGATTTTTTTATTCTTAGATTGACGAAATACTTTTCGTGTATTTAGAACGTGGTAAGCATATTAAATACAGATTTTAATCTTTTAAATTTCTTTCTAGAATGACTTATCTTCGGTAACCCCAGTAAAATTATATTAAGGCATGATAATGCGGCAAAATCGCTACTATGACACAGCCGTTGTTCCAAACGTGTCGTATATTATTTATTGATTGTTTATTAACTTCACATTTAGGAGAAACATGGGCACTATTGGCTACAGACCTCGTAATGATGAACCTCGATCAAGTGACAAGAACATCATCTGAGCTGTCACTCCACTCCTAAACTTCTACACACCATACCTTCGATAGGACTCTGAATCTTGACAGATTTAACACGCATCAGCACCTCTATTCGGTAAGTATTTGATTAAAAAGCACTTATTGTTCATCATAAAACATCTTTTAAAAAAGTCTGACTTATATATGATCCTCCCTCCGAAGGTAACTGTGTTAATTGGTAAACAAACAAACTAACAAAATCTAATGTCAACCGCTTTTGAGTATGTCCTTGATCAAGGTTATGTTACTCTTCGATGGCAGTGGGTGTGTGTTCGAACTATTACACTATATAGAAAAGGAAAGGACCGACCTACGTGACGTAATTAAAAACTTTTCCCCGTTCGCTTCAATCAATGTCTTTCATAACGATACGATGAACGCGTTCTGAGTGCCAGAACTCGGTCACAGCATTATCGGCCAAGATAATGGGCCCCATCTCGATTTCCTTGTTTTCCACCTTCGTTGGTTCTGCCTCTAAGTGGATTTCTGTAATTTTCTAATAACATGTAACATCCCTTCTCTCGCGGTCAAGCGTCCTTCATACTGGTTTCCTTTTTTAGAAAGCTTGTTCCAGATAGTTTCTTGGCGATGGAAACAATGGAGTGCCCTGTTTGACGTTATGCCTGAGCACGTTAAATGGATTAGATGTCATAACAGCGCGGGGTTTTTTTCTTAAACGATTATTGGGTAATAATTTTCTATTTTTGATAATCTGGTCGACTTTAATCGTTTGTTTGATTCACGGCACGTGCGATATTGTTGTAAGTTTAATGAACGGGTTTAAGTGGAATGGAGCTTATTTTTTTTTCTAGAGAAAGGATGTTAAAGAGTCTTTTTGACTGTTGAATCGAGTATAATTTTTAAATAAGCAATTATTTGTTATCTTGAACAATTGAATACGCATATATTTCTGAAACTTATGAATCAGATACAAAGGAAAAAACCATTGTGCATAGTAGTATGGTAATTTTTTAATTAGGATTTCAAGAGCATTAATATAAGTGAAGTTTTTATAAGACGAAAGTAATGAGAAAGATTGCATAGTTTAAATACAGTACAAGTAATGTTTACTTTAATATGACAATTTCATGAGAGAGAGAGAGAGAGATGGAAATGTTTTTGAAACGAATTTTTACTAATTACTAATTTTGAAGTTAAACTAATTTACAAGTTTCCCCCCTGTCTTAAAAATTATCTGTTTTTAAATTTGTATAGGAATAATGGTTGGTATAAGATTAATTCTTATTTTCAATGTGTATACGAAGTTTCTCAGTAAACGTTTAATATATATTTTAATTATAAAATCGGTGAACTTCTCATTTGTTTCTTTTTTTAAAAAAAAGTATATGAAACAAAATATAGAAGTGGAAGGCATTATATGTATCTTTTATTCATCTTAGAACTCAATTGAATGCTTATTCGAGGCTTGATTGAAAAATTAGGCTTCTATGGAAGGGGGTGTAGCGAGAAATTTTTTATGGGGGGGGATGGAGAGAGTTTTCTCATTTCAATTCATATCTGAAGATTAATTTCAAGATGAAAAGAATGTTTAGTTGGTGAATGGGATTTCGAATATTAATTTTTTCTAAATTTTTTTTAAAAAAGTCAGAATAAAAAAGCTTCAGTTTTAAAATTCCAGTATACAGCAATCCTTATGGGGGTGGAATGGTTTACTACCTCCATACCTCCTTTCCCGTCGTTACGCCACTTCTCCATGGCGATAATGCTCTTACATTCTTTACTTGGGACTCAATTTTCACAATCTTTGTTGTACTAGACAGCTAAATGTGTCCTGTATATAATGCGGTGTTCTATATATAATACAGGGTGTCCAGTTGTGTTACCAGATGTTGTTGATGTGCCGAGAACTAAATAAGAGGGCAACCCACTTGGAGATGAGGTTGAAACAGCGAGACATCAATGCATTCGACCTTAACCTTGCGTCTTTCACCTATTCCCAAATATGAAACAGCACTTGAAGAGACACCATTTTCGTTCTGATGACGAAGTGAAAGCTGCCTATAAAGCTTAGTGTCGACAACAACCAACGGAATCCTTCTCCGACGGTTTTGCTGGGCAAGTTCCGAGTTGGAATAGATAGGGATGGAGATCATGTTCAAAGAGAATAGTATGCGTGACACATGCAGATTTCAGGCACAAAAAGAATTGGGAAATCCGGGTAACAAGCAAAAAAGTTACGAGCATGCAAGTATTATTTTTTAATAAAACCTCGTATAAATATATCATTCTTGTCGACAGGAATCATAAAGGAATATATTTATTATTAATTTCATAAGGTAAAAAAGTGGAAATAAAAGGCATGACAGGTCTTTATCATTAGTTTCAGCATTCATTACTTCTAAGTTAATTATTCATTAAAAGAAAGTCAAAGTAATAGAAATTTACACAATTCAATAACGAGACATTAGCATAAATCCATTCCTTTTATTTATGCTTCAGTTTTAATGAATGATTTACTTAATGGAATGATTATTAAAAATGTGGTACTGAGAAGCATCATGAGAACTATTGGTGACGGACCTCGTAATTTGGAACCTAGTGACAAGGATAATGAAGTTAGTACCTTCAGTGATACGTGTTATATAAGTGACAAGGACGATTCCTGAGCTGGCACATTCATCTCTACATCTCCTCACCATGTCCATTAGAGGATTCGGGACATCTACAGATTTCACACTCATCAGCCCCACTACACGTCGGGTCTGCAACGGCATAAGGACTCGAACCCACGTCTCGACAGAAATAACATCGGTCGCGAATTCACAACCATGATCATTGAGTTACCGCCGCCCCAGTAAAGAGTCTTTTTCTCAGTCTACAAACCCTCAAAGCAATATAAATATATTTTAAAAGGATTATCAAAGTTATTTTTTAACCACCCATGCAGGTTCTGGCAAGTTACATCACAATAGTTGGAGTTCCGAACGGACTCTTCAATTCCCGACTTATTGAAATTAATCTAGACTATCTTAAACTTCCGTCAATTTGCTATAGATAATCACATTCGATTTCTACAATATTTCTCAACTACCGGCTTCTCCCTACTAACTTCATTACCAAATCATTTCTAATGAGAAATATTCAATTATCTGTCACTTTTTAAGGTATGAGTATTGGCCTAGTGGTCATGGTCACGGACTCGCGGATGGCAGTTTTCGTTCAATTGTGGGTTCGAGCCTCGATGCCACAAAAGCATCGTAGTCAGAGCTGATACACGTTAAATCTGTCAAGGATCAAAATCCTCCCATTGGCGCGGTGTAGAAGTTTGGAGAGGAGAAGGGGTGCCAGCTAGGTATCGTACATCGTCACTTGACCTAGGTTCAAAACTACGAGATCCGTCACCCAAAGACCTTGTGTTGCTTCTAGTGTGACGATAATGAAATGAAACCAAACAATTTTTTAATGTTTTTCTTTTAATCCGTCCACTACACGTCTAATATTAATTTTGTTGGAAAGGAGTTGAAAATTTAAATATAAAAACCAAAACGTAAACCTAGATGTTAGTTGATTGAAGACGCGCAGTTTCAAAGGGCATTTCATTTTATGAGCAGACTTTAATTCGACACTATTATAATTTATTTATAAACGAACAAATCATCATTTATGGAAAAAGACTGAAATTATTATGTAATAGAAAATACAGCGCTTGGAAAATACGTATGAAATGCAAATTTATTTTATTTAGGTACGTTTAAAAGGCTGTTCACAGTGCTTAGAAGTTCAACTGATTTCCTTGTAATGGCTGTGAATAAATACTTCAGATTTCAAAATTTTTGGATATAGGATCTATTGACCGTTGGAATACATAGAATAATTTTTGTTTGTTTGAGTTTGGCTCAACAGATTGTTAATTAAGTTGGTCATCTGTGATAGTGGGGTCATCATATGCATAGTATTGTTAGAGGAATTATTTCATAAAATGAGCGTTTTCTGAAGCTTGTGTTAACGGTCATCAGATAGTGTGGTCCCATTTTGTCGATGCATGAATGGTCTCTAAACAATGACTGCTGAAGCAAGAGATCCTTAAGAAACTTCTTAAATTCAAATAAATTGAAACATTCACAACGATAGATTGATAAATATGTAAATAAGTAACTAGTTAGTATTAGTTATACGAGGACAGCACGCAAATGATACTGGAAGAAAAGAGTTTATCAAACGAAGAACAAAGGAAAAGGTATAGACGATACATTAAATACTCACAGAAGCAATTATTTCTATTGTTCTGTGACCACCATCAAGGAAAGTGTTCAAAGGTTGGCATAAAAAAAGTATATTTCCTGGATGTTTTAAAGTGTTCATCAATCGCCAGTGTATTTATTTATAACAATACTTCCTTTTATTTTCAGTTAACATGACATTGACGGAGAACATTTTCTTACAGGGGGAACCGTCCAGACAATGGAAGTTAATTTAGCATTACTTGCAAAAGGAACTATGTCATTATCTTTGGATTTTACAGGAAATATTGAACTTGACAATACCTCAGGATCAAGTTTTTAGCGTGATTGACATCTCTAACGGTCACACTATCTTTCAGTAAAGAAAGAATGTATGGAGTTATTTTTTTACTCCCTTCTTTGTCTTGATCTCATATGCATAAATGTCTTCGAGATACTTCTCCTAAAAGTTTTGCAACTTAAAAAATTAAACTCATGTTTCATGTCAGGGACTTTTAGAAAACCTTCCTTTTTTTTAAAAAAAAAGGAAGCAAACAATAACAGTGGACAGGAAGTTATGTGGAATTTAGATGACATATTTTGTTGTGTCGTTGGAAAGTGCGACATTTTATTTCTTTATATTATCCATCTAGAGCTGGCTTGTTCAACCTAAAAGACCTTTGCAGCCCGCTTTGGAAACGCACGCACGCACGCACGCACACAACACCACAACACACACACACACACACACACA
>BMAW01015411.1:319565-331587 GCA_019974015.1 Nephila pilipes | reverse complement strand
TCTTTATCTATATATATATAAGCGAAATACCACTGACTGACTCATCACGATATCTCTAAGACTATACAACCGATTGACTTGAAATTTGGTACAGTTACTCATTTTGCGATGTAGACGCTCACTAAGAACGGATTTTACGGAATTCTAATCCTAAATGTAATTTTCATCCGTTAATCTTTTCTTATCCATTGGTTATATCATTTTTGGCGACTTTATCGCTAAAAATGACATGACCGACGCCAAACGGAATATATTTTTTTTTTATATGTATACTGTGTATTGCTACCAATTCAGTTTACTTGGCGAGATTTGCGCGTGCGAAATGGAAAATACCGAATAATTTAATATTGATGCGCTGATGGAGGATGGATTTATCACCAAATATTTTCCACCGCCAAGTCGAAGCATTTCAATGACCTTGCATTGTGAATTTTAAAAAGCTATACTATGGTAACCCCAGCTGACTTTCACCCGCTTTGCTCAGCAAAAGATAATTTTTTATTGTTGTGGAGGGCGTAAGTCTTAAATTCATGAGAAAAGTATTTTATTATTAATAATGATTGATAAATTACATTTGTAAATCTAAACACAATCTTACGAAGATATTGAAGTTGGCTTTTAACAAATGAATAATAACGGTATGTTATTCATGTCATTGATAAAAAAAAAATAAGTAGCTGTCAAAATATTTATTGCGATGTACGCATTAACTGTAACCTAATGTAAACACTATGCAAAAGTTTTCTTTTTGTATTTTGGCAATTTTTAGTTTTTGGTTTCTAGGAAATAAACGTTTTTGTTTTTTTAAAATGGCTGGATATTTTATCGTTTTCAGAATACAGAATTATTTTTAATGATATGATTTTTTAAGAGCTATTCTGTCTATTCAAATGCAGTTTTAGATATGCTGCTAGCGTAATAGAGTTATCCCTTTGCAAAAAGAATAACGTAATACGGGTGACTTTTTGCTAAAATTTTTTATTATACTTTATCTTTTTGTAAGAATTTTTTGTTGAATTTTTAAATAGTTTGATTTTAAAAAATTAATTATATTTTTTAACTTGAAAAGTATTTCATTGTAGGTTAATACAAATTGATTTTTCTTATTTACTTTTCAGTTATAGTTTTTAATAATGGATGTTGAATATATTTGGATAGATAGAATACCTACTCCTTTCAAAGTTTTTAAAATTCTTGGCGACGGAGCAAGTTTATTTTCGTCTCTGTCTTTGCTGGTGTTCGGTGACATATCGATGGCGTATAAAATGAGAAATATTATCGTTTCTCACATGTTTAACAGCTGGTATCGGTTTAAATGCTACACTCAAATGCTACCTGGCGCTCCTTATAATACTAACGATTTATATTTTACCGAAAGGTGTAAACCAAACACGTATGGATCTATTTGCGAAATTATGGCGGCGGCAGAGCTATTGCCTTATCAGTTCGAAGTGTATCAAGGCGTCTGCCTTATAGCTTCTGTTGGTGAAACAATTCAGAGGAAAAAAGAATTACGTTTTACGGGAAACTATAATATTGGACATTTTGATGTTTATAAAAAGAAATAGTTGGATTAACAAATAAAAGTAAAGTTAATCTTGGTGATGATAATGTGAAACAAAATGAAGAAAATGTGTCATCTTTAGTGTTTCATCCTCAAAAAAATGTATCTATGCTATTTTCAAAGACTCAATCAATATCTAACATTAATTTATCAAGTTCAAGTGAATAGATTATTAATGATATAATATCTCTTCAATTAAATAAAGGTAAAAAGAAAGAGGAAAAATATTCACAAATTCAATAAGATATGAACAAGTAAAACACGCTGTTGAAAGTATACTCAAAGTCATCTTGAAATACATAGAGAAGCTGCTTCAAAATATACTAAAAGCCATCCTGAAGTACATAGAGCAGCAATACGAAAATACTTTTCTAATAACCCCCCTATGAATCAGGCAGCTGTAATTAAATGCAATGAAAAAAGATCAAAAGTTAAATTAGTGCCTTGGACTTCTAAGGCTTTGGTTTTAAATATATATAACAGATATTGACTATTCAAATGATAAAATCGCCAGTATCGGAAAACGTTTGTCCTGTTTGTGGTGCCATGCTTTAAAATTGATAGAAGAACCTCCAGGAATGTGCTGCAGCGGTGATCAAGTCCAAATTCCTACTATTAGATCCTACCCTGAACCTTTGAATAGTCTTCTTAACCATAAAGATCAGCTTTCAGAATATTTTCTTTCTATAATTATTTTGAACCACGGTCAAGTGACGAGGACGACAACTGAGCTGGTACCCCCCCTCTCCTAACATCCACACCACACCAACGGGAGGACTTTGGGCCCCGACAGATTTAACGTGCATCCACCCCGGCTACACGGTGGGTCTTTGGCGGCCAAGGATCGAACCCGCGACTGAACGAAAACCGCCGACCACGAATCCGAAACCTTGCCCACTAGGCTACCTAAAGATTGGTACGTCAATAATGTTGTTGCGTAATTTAAATCTTCCTAAATTATGTAACAGCACCAGACTCAAAGTGAAAACTCTAAAAATAAAACGTTATAGAAGCGACTATTTTTACAGGAAAGTATGAGGGTGAAAATATATTCATTCCAAGAATACCATTAATTCCATCAGATTATTATTTTGAATTTAAGCGTTTGCAGTTTCCAGTTAGACTTTGCTTTGCGATGACTATCAATAAAGCACAAGGGCAGAGTTTAAAATTAGCTGGTGTAGATTTACAAAGTGTCTGTTTTTCACATGGTCAATTTTATATGGCATGTTCAAGAGTTAGTTCACGTGAAAATCTAATCAACCTTCAACCAGAAAAACGAACGAAGAATGTTGTCTACAGAGATGTTTTGGAAATGTAGGCATATTATTTCATATTTTTCTAATATTTAACTATTTCTAAAATTAGAATAAGATAAAATAATAATGAATGTAATAATTAAGATAAATAAATTGATATAATAAAAAATAAAAATGTAGTTGTCACTCTCAAAAATTGCCATGCATTCAAAATAAAGACAATAGAAATGTAATACACAAAAAAATTGTTTCAACAAGTTTAAAAAATAAAAAAATATATATAAAAATGTGTTTTTATTTTTATGTTGGCAATTTTTACATGGTTTTGGCCTACTGGGGACCCGCCATGTAGAATAATGGGAACACATCGCACTACACAGTACCTCATCGGTGATGCAGAATTCTGTTCAACGACAGATTTACGGACTAAATTTCATTTTCATTGATGAACTATTAACACTTAAATACTTTTCTCATATGTTTGAAAGTCATGGATAACCATTATTACAGACAATCAATTTCTAAAAATTTTAAATTCAGATTATAATTAAATTGAAAAATTTCTTGATATTTTACGTATAGGTTCCAAAATATAATATTATCGTCTGCCCAGCGAAGCGGGCGGGTATCAGCTAGTATATGTATATATATATATATATATATATATATATATATATATATATATATACACATATATGTGTGTATATATATATAATATGTATATATATACATATATATATGTATATATAGTATATATATATAGTATATATATATACATATATATATACATATGTATATATATGAATGTATATAGTATATATATATAGTATATATACACAGATGTGTGTGTATATATATAGTACATATATATACACACATACATACAGTAGTACCTCCAAAAAGAGGAATCAATCGGACCAGACATTTTGTCCTTAAAAAGGGATAAACATATTAATATATATATAAGTGTACATTTTTGTTGAGATGAATTAGAGTCACAAGTGACCCACAGATTGACCAGGTCTGGTCTTGAAGTTTACTGAGAATTATAGACTCTATTCCTATTCAGGTGTCGATTTCGTCTTCTGACCATGGTTCAAAATTTCGAGGTACATTAGTTGTGTTTAATAGGTTAGAAACAGGCAATTGGAGTAACCAACTCCAGTTTCTGCAAAAAGAGTAGAACAGTAGGTGTTGCTGGATATTTAATAAAAATAACTTTCAAAATGCTCATAGACGAGATTTGATATTTTGGAATGTGTGGTGCTAGTTAAGTATTTAATCTGTCATTTCGTCTTGGTTCAGATTTATGAGATTCATCTCTGCATGAGATTTGTACAACTCTAGTGTTATTTTAATCTGAATTATGAGGAGATAACGTAAAATTATCGGTTATTTAACCGAAATAACCGATTTTAAGACTTTCTTATATAGTTACAATCCAGAGTTGTGCATTTCTACCAGCATTTCTTTACCTTTCGAAAGGCTTCACTGTAGAACTCGGCAGATGCTTAGAGTTATTTCAATCTACCTCTTCCTCTGTTATTCCGTAGTAATAATTATTACTTTTTGATACCTTCTCTCAGATCGATAAAGAGTATATTTATGTCGATAACTCTCGAGTGAAATAATTACAACAAAATCGATTTGAATTTTCTTATTTTATTTGTTCAATGTAAGATAAATTTAATATGTTATAAGAAAATTCGATAATTTTTAAAAACTCAAAAAAGGCTGTTATTGTAAGTATGTGTGAATCAGTTTAAAAATTTTAAATATATAATCGCAACTTTCTACAAACATAGAAATATTATTTCACAGTATGCCTGCCAACATTTTTTAAACGATTATATAACGATTATATCGGACGATTTTAACGATTATATTGGAAAGATTAATGTTGATTCGTTCTAATGTTTTCAGACATTGTTATCAAACCAAACGTTAATTAATTTTATTAAATTTAAAAAAAGTCCTAAGGCAGAGATTATAATACTTTCCTTAAAATAAACGTTTAAAAATGAAGTACAAGATGTTGTACATGTAAAGAAACGCTGTATTGTAACTTTTGCTATATTTTTATTACGGAATCTAGGTTACCTCTTTTGGATCTCAAACGGAAAAAAAACACCATTGGGGGCAATATGATAAAGTCAAGAGTCTTTTCGGCCTAAGAAATCCCATCAGGTGGTGCCCCTTTCCATTTCTGTAGTTTGGGCCTGGAGCGCTTATTACTAGCTAGTCTCTAGGCAGAGTGGATAGCCCGACTCTGGACTCCCATTTAATTTCACAAGCAAACTTGGTACTCACTTATCGATCCCGGAGGCATGGGGAAATATTACTGTTCCATTTTCTCAGTAAGGGGTTGTCTTAACGCATCACAGCTGCAAAAAATAATTAATTGCATTAATTTAGAAATAGAACTTTAATGTTACCGTTTTGCACATTAAGAGTATAAGTTTTCATATGAAAATCCATTATTGTAATGAAAAATATTATATGTAATGAAAGAGATTTTTAAAAATGTTCCCCTGTGTTTCAAATAAGAACGATGCCTAATCTGGTACTTTATTCTCATTTTCCAGAGAATAAACAATAATAAGGTTAAATAAAAGAGAATTTAAAGAAAACTTCACAGCATGGTACATTCTTTAACATTTTTTGTTTTTATGCATTGAAAAATAATAAAAATAACAATTCTAAATTAGAACATAAATGTCAACGTTTAGCACTCGATTTTTGACTCATTAGTCATCGTAAAAGTTCATTACAGTTGCGAAACCAACTATTAGTAGTAGACTTTTAAAACATTCTTAATATGTAGTTAAGAGAATTCCAACTGTGGATTTTGCGTAAAAGTCAACACCACCCCGAAAAGTGAAATACAGTATATAAGGAATAATTCTTTTTCCCTAGGATTATCAGAAACAATACAACCTTTGTTATTAGAGCGTTGCAAGATAATGACCTTGAATATGAAAATGCAGATTACTCTTGTCCCCGCGTGGTAGCATGCGAACAGAAGAAAAAACAACGCAACATGAAAATTGCGAATAAAAAAAATGAGCGAATTATGACACTAATCTCTATAAATTTATGCATTTTCTGTGGTCCATACTTATAACATTTCGAACAAAGAAATACCGTAAAATCTGCAGAGGGATTTGTAAATCTCCAGGAGAGTAATTTACAGATTACATTTTGCATAATAATAGTAATTTCATTTAGAAGTTGAATCACTTTTAGAGTAACGAGGGGTATTTTTTGGATTTTGGTTGCGTTGATACAGTGTTTTAATTTAATGCTTAAGCATCTGTAATGGATAGTGGATCATTTAATTTAAGATTGAAATAAATGATAAAATAAATAACATTAGTCGCTGAAAACGTCAGTTCCCTTTAAAATGTCCTATTTACTATCAGAATCACATAAAATATTATTAGTATATTTAATTTTTATGTATAATGATGTGTGATTAATATATATATTTCGTAATATTCCTCCCGCCACATGCAATATATAAAGAAACTTTTTTTTTATCAGCAACAAGGGTATTCTAACATGACTTACACTTGGAGTTGTGAAAGGCCATATAAAAAAAATGCAGCTCATCATTACTAGGAGGCGTCATAACCTAAAAGTAAAAAACTTATGTTGATTGATTGATTAACAACGTCACCCTTTAAAGCAACGCGAAGGTTATTAGCGACGGATCTCGTAATTCGGAGTCTCGGTTAAGTGACGAGAACGACAACTGAACTGGTATATCTTTCTACAAACTTCCACACCACACCATTGGATGCACTTGGGACCTCGACAGATTTAAAATCCATTAGCACAGATACACGATGAGTCTTCAGTGATTTCTGAATTCGAACCAAAGACGCAACGAAAACAACACCGATCCTTAATTTGCGGCCAAGACCATTAGGCTACCGTGGGCATTAGAAAATTTTATAAGTTAATTACATTTTCCAATCAGGAAATTTTATGTGAAATGATGGACACACACACACTGCATTTTATTAAATCTGGTAGAGAGCCTTAATGTAATTAATCATATTTAACAAACTATAAAATATATTTCAAAGCGACAAAAAAAAAAAAAAAAAACTAATTATCTGTTTAAAATACATACGAGGAATGTTTCGAAAGTAAATTTCTTCATTTTGTTTCACGAGGAAAATTTATTGCATATGAAATAAACCATGATCTCATGAACTATACGCCTTGCACTATTTTTTCGACGTAATTGCAATTGACATTATAACATTTGTAATTGCTTGGAATCAGTTTGAAGAAACCACTTTGGTAAAACTTTGTGCCCTGCGTTGCAAGGAATTGTAGCACAGCCTGCTTAACCTCCTCATTGTTTTGAATGGACCTAAGCAAGAATAATACGAAGTGTGGACGCCACGTCTGACACCGTTATGCGTCTATCCGCTACATCATGTCCTGTACTCTAGCTACGTTGTTTTTATTTGTGGATGTGGAGGGACGTCCACTTCGATCTTCATCCTCCTCACTCTTCCTTCCTTCATTGAACATGCAACACTAGCGTCCAACAACCATTTGACGTGATATGACCCGTTCACCATACACGGTCTGTAGGCGTTCATCGATGACGAACACACTAGTCCCAGTGCCCATTCATACCGGATAACAACATGCACTTATGTTTCCGACCACGTTGTCAGTCACGTCTCGGGCAAGCAGATCTGCTGCTACCCTATTTTCTTCGTCGCTCTGCACATGCGTCATTTCTCCTCCACTGAAGCTACCAACTGATGTGGGTTCTCATGGCGGTTGTTTGTTTCATCTGGTGTACCATGTGCACTTTCAAAAAAAATGAGGAAACTTACTTTCAGAATACCATCGTAAAACTGAAAATAAATTAAACTATTCTCCAATTTACAGCGTATTAGTCACATTAAACTATTTGGAATGAATTTAAAAGCTGGCTGATACATAACTCCAAAAATCAAACAGAAATTATCAATAAAGATCACTCATTTGAATTAAACAAAATGCTAAAATTGCCGAACAGAATAGAACAACAAAATACGAATTCATATTTCTAATATTACACGACAAATGGTAATGTGTACAGTTACATCATTTTTTTAGTATGCAGAAATTATTTAAGTCTTTCGTGAACAGTATATAAGGTAAAGATATTTGCATAAATATGGAGTCGATTTCAATAAATTCGATAATGCCATTCAAAATACACAAATCACAATTTATTAAGAATGATTCAATTTTAGAGCTGATTTACCTTCAGAAATTACGAAGGTGATAGCAGTACAAACGTTGAGAAGATTTAAGTCTGAATCCTAACACACATAAATTATCACATTTAAAAAAATACTTACTATATACATGTGAGTAGTTCTGATAAAAAATAAATTCAATCGCTTACGACATAATTCCTCTCTGTTACTTTAGATAAAATATGATTTCATTGAAATTCAAAGGCAGTGATTATTATTAAATAAATAAAGCTATCTATAGTTAAATAATTAGCGTATAATTTATGACATATAAATAAAAATAGAAATTATGTATCTAAAACCAATTTCACAAATTCGTTGTAAAAGAAATCAACTGATAATAATATTCTAGGAAAAAAATAAAATTTGTTTCATCTGGCTTTTAAAATTTAAGAAAAGTGTATTTGATTAAATTAGTTTAAGAATCGAGTAAAGGTATGAAAATATAAGACAAAAGGAATGGAATTGCGTTAACGAAACGACTGTATTTATTGAAGTTCCACATGTATAAGAGAAATTCATCTAGTATTAAAAAAAATCTATAGTAAATTTATTTGTTTCTATGGCTATAGTTTATTTCGGCAATCATTTCATATTTCAAAGCTACATAAAATAAGAACTTATTCCCTTCAAATAAATTTAAATTTCTTCCTTCGAAAAAAATTAACTTTTTTTTTCATTTTTTATTAAAAATACATCAATTATGTGAAATATAATTTACAACAGTATAAAAGTATTCTAAAATGCAAAGCTCCGGGATTTTATTAAAGTAAAATTTTATTTCCGATCAACAATTGCTTTTATCACTAAACACTAATCTTGTAATGATGACAACAAAGGAGCTGATATGTCATCTCCTCTCTCCACATTCTTTTGAAGGCCTAGAGGCCCTATTCATTAAACTTGCAGCAGCATCCTTTATTCCGCACGACGTCTTTGTTTGATTCAAGGCTCGAGAATCGCCGACCTCGATGCACGAGATCTTAGTTAATCGTATACCAAGGTCCAACGATGACTTTGTAACACTTTTGACATTTCCTTTCGAGTTCCTCGTGTCGTTCAAGTCGTTCATATCCTTATCACACTCAAGTAGTTCATTCCTACCTCAAATCGTTCATATCCCTATGCAAATAATAAACATGCAAATGACTGTTTATGGTACATTGACTGATTATTAACGTCGTACTAAAGGCAACAACAGGGTTATTGGAGACGGATATCGTAATTTTAAGCCTCGACACCTGAGTTGACGCCTCTTTCCCTAAATTTTATCATCACGTTAACGGGAGAACCTGGAACCTCGATCAGATTTTACGTCCATCAACCCTTCTACACGGCGGGTCTTTCGTGGCATAGGGACTCGAATCCCCGACCGGACGAAAACAACGTTGGCCCCATGACCACTAGGATATCGCGGCAAATAAACTCGTTAGAGGTTCATGTGAGTTCGTAATTCGACACTTGCTTCTATAGGCAGTGATTATTAGGTTACCAATGTCACTTTATAGTACAATTATTACAGTTTGAAATTTTGTATTGCACTCTGGATGTTATAGCACAACTATAAGGCACAAATTAATGAATTTAAACATGTATGTTCTGATTATTCATGGCAGAAATTTTAATATCGTAGAATCCCAACATTAAACCCCCATTTGTTAATAAGATCTCTTTCACTTAAATTTTATTCTGAAATTACCTTTCCCTCCTGAAAATATGTATAGTAGTACATCTTGTAAGAGACACCTTAGAATAAATGATATCTTTATTTAAGGATAAAATGTTTGGTCCAGTGGGTTCTTTTATTGGGAAGTATTACTGTGTATTTTTAGTAAGTAATAGTTTATGATGACCATTCTGCCTTACACTCTTATTTTTAGATTTTTTACGAGAAAAGTTTTCAAAAAATAAATTTATCTTTAATCTTGTTCTCCTTTTAAATGGTTTTCCACTTAAGAAAATAGATTCAGTTATCAGGATTTTACGACATGCATGAAGCACTTTTATATTAGTTAATGTCAACATATAATCAAACGCGTCATGTTTTTCAAATTTAGCAAGTAAGTTTAAGATATTTTGTATTATTCGCCTAGAGAAAAACTAAAAAGATTCATAAATTTCACACGCATATCAAATTATTTTGTAGATACTCATGAGTTTTTACTATGATGAAGTTTTATCAAGTTTCCTATCAACTCAGTTATTTTACTTACGTATCATTGATAGCTATCGTTAATAGTGTGTTCCTTAAGAATAGACGTGTCAAAGTTACTCATTTTCATTTTCCCTCCATTAGATACCATGGCAGCAACTAATATACTGTCGCCACTGCATTTGTTTTCAATACTTCTGTAGAGGTCTGAATTCCTTTGCGTTTGAACATGAAATATGTTAAATGTAAAGCCTATTTTAAGTATCTATGAATAATATGTTTATTTTTTCAAAATGATATTTTTTTTTTGAATCTGAAAGTATATAAATGAAAAAATATATCCTTATAAAATAATAATATAATATCTATGCGTATACAAACTTATTTAATTTAAAAAGTTATAATTAGATGCTTAGTTACGTTATATAAAGGTGTAAGAAAATTAAATGTTTTTAATTGCATGTTAATAGTATTTATAAAATGTTATACAGATTGTAAGCAAATATTTTAATGATTCAGTTGCCTGAGCAGGCACTCCCACTCTCCAAGCTTACGCACCACCCTGATGTGAGGATTTGGAACTAAGACAGATTTATAGTGTATCAACCCCGCTACACGGTGGGTCTTTAAGTCTCGAACCCACCACTCGACGGAAACAATACCGGCTGCGAGATCGTGACTTTAACTACTTGGCTGCCTCGGTCTAAAGGTCGCATCACTGTTAAGAATAATAACTATTTTATAGTGTAAATTGTGTCTTACAATAGTGGCATTGCAAATATTGTGAGCAACAAATTGTAATAATCTATTTATGTAAATGTAATCTATTTTACTAAAATTAATTCCAAAAATGAATTGCTGTAGATTTCAATACCGTGCCTGTTTGTTCAGAGGGACCTGCCCAACCAGAGCGGGTTGTTGTAAAACGAAAAAAATTAGACTCGTTGACATTTTCTTAACTATGTATGGAATAATACTCGTAGATATGAGGGTAATTGTTAAGGTTTAAATATTAATAAGAAATAACCGATATATTTGAATAAACTTTATTCTGCATATTAATGATTCCTTATGTACATAATGTTGTTGTAAAGTACAACTATTTATGGTGATGTGTTTGTTTTCAGGAATCTGTAGATTGAAGTAACTCATAAAGTTTCATTATTATCTCGTAGTAACGTAAAGCTTTAATTATTACTAAAATAATAGATATAGAAACTTAATTTTTTTGCTTATTACTCTTAAGATATCAAGTTTTCGTCATTATTCAAAGTTATCCATTTTTTCCTAGCGTCTTTTGACCTTTGATACCGTCACTGTTGAGCTCGGCCGATTGAGCTCTATCTTCTCCGTACTCCGAGTTACTTCTATCTTCTGTTTCGTGAAACCAAACAAATCGAAATGAACAGCAGAAATTTACTTCTTTATGTATATAAGGATTGATTAATAAACAGAATACACTTTTATCCACATATTCGGATTATGTCTTGGAATAAAATTGCGCAATACCCTTGCGTAGTAAGTTACTGAATGTGATAAAGTTTATTTATGATAAAATGCTGTGTTCTGCTATTTCACACATTTTTCTAATACAGAATGTTTTCAATATAATGACTAGCTTCTTATCTATTCGTAATATTGTTGTTTAACGCCCCCGTGTATGTAAGATAGAAAGTTTTAAAAACACAGTTGTTGAAATGATGAATTATCAATGAACGAAATTGCACGCACGCACGCACACATGTATATAATATATATATATATATATATATAA
>BMAW01015411.1:253831-305369 GCA_019974015.1 Nephila pilipes | reverse complement strand
AAAAAGGCAACACAGTATATTTAACTATCTGCACAAAGTGTGTAAGGTCGCTCTTTCTCAAATCTTTTTAAATTAATTTAATCCTAGTTTATAATTAAACATTAAACTCTTAGCTTGCCAACTAACTCGCACTGATTGAGATATTTCTCTATTGTAACAGAATCGGCTGTTATTATTCTAGTCAGGAGTCGCTTTCAACCAATTCTACGCCCAAGGATTTATTACAATAATTCATTCATATGTACAAATATCTATCAGTTTGTCGTTATCATCTGTTTTCCTCTCTTTCTTTTCAGTTCCATTTAGCTTATATATCCTTATCTTTATTTAAATTCATTACACTTCTTATAAATAGCCCTATGTCACAACCTATGTCTACCTATTGCTTAGAAAATTAAAGCATCGCTCAGGGTATTTGACCTTATCTAATACAGTTTCATTCAAGACCAAAATAAATGAAAATATTCCTAGATTCAGGATAATAAGCAAATGGATACATTCAAACGACTATTATAACAATAACATGCATTACGGATATGAAGCACGTTTTCCCCCACAAATCGTGAGAATAAAGTGATAAGAAATATTTACCTGTAGAATTATGTTTAATTCCTTTTTGCATGAACTAAGACTTCCTAGACAGTATAGAATCTAAGTCATACTACGAATTTTGATACATTTGATGAGGATAATTAATGAAGGAAAAATAATATTATGTCAATCTGAAATGATTCCATTAAGAAATTTGATAAGTAAAATTATAACATCCACTCTCCTCTTTGTAATCATAAACATCATTTCTTACTATGCATACGAAATATAAAAAACATTTACAATTATTATCGAACTAAATACAATTCAGAAGTTTCCGAATACAGCTGCGCAAACATTTCGTTTATAAAAAAAGTATTTAATATCCTTTGAAAAACTTTTCTTGATTGAAAAGATGCTTTATCCATTCAAAGTTCTTTAACCTCTCTTTTTCAATTCTCCTTTAATTGTTCCGTTCATTAGTAGAAAGCGGACGATAAATTTATATGTAAGCGTATCAGTTCCTCTTCGTAGGCAAAGCCACTAATTACTGAGCAACGCGACCACTAACTGCTTCCCCCTTTCGTGCCTTTTAATGACATTTATGCAGAAGTCATTATACACAAAACAGATATGAAGCTTTCTTTTTCGATATGAATTTCATTTGATGAATGCAAAGGAAAGAGAGATGCGTAAAAAAAGCATAGGCATAGATGACACACATTTACGGTGGCACTGGCCTCCTTTCTGATTCACGATCATTGCTATTATCACGGCTGATAACCGAGGAAGGAAAAAGGTATCACCTTCACTGAAATTTAATAAGATGAAATCGATGATTTATTATTCGATTTTCGCTCACAGGAGTCAATGACTTTCTCGTGTTTCTATCCAAACAGCCTTGTTCGGTGCATTCCTTCAAGATAAAACGGCAGCTGATAAGATGTGATGAAAACAAATACGATGTGGTGTTTGTTTTGTGTGTGATGTTTACAAGCATTAAGGAAAATTTATTTAAACTTTATAAGATACGGTTCTTATTTTAAGAGCTTCGCTATCTAATAGAATGTTGTTCTCCCTGCGTTGCTTTTTTCACGTCATTTTTTATCAATTACCTTGTGTGTATGTTTATCAATGCTATTACAGATGAAGTTATTTAAATATACTCTTATTATATATATAAATATAGGCGTGAATCAAAAGAGTCAAATACCAGAACACTAGAAATAGTTATAATATCAATACAACAACACTAGAAATTAAACGATATATGAATAGTGTTTAAAAGTGTTTGGTTTTACAGATTAATTACAAAGAACAGATAGTTACCCTTAGTATTTTAAATTAAAAAATGTTTGATAAGAAAATATATATGGCTAAAAATTATGCACTAGAATGTTTTTGTCTTTCATATTTAACCACATCGTGGAAAAGTTCAAATTAACAACTTTTTATCAGAGTAATAATAAAAAAAGAGTTCACATCTCCTTTGAATTCTATTTACAAAATGGAATACTTGTTTTATTACCCCAAAAGAAAATAATATATCTCATAACGAAGCTACAATTCATGAACTCATCCCTACACTTATGCTAAGATAAACTTCAAGATGATGAAAATCACAAAAAATCAGAACCTTAATTTTCTATGATTCAATATAATCTTCAGGAAAAAAGTATCCACAAAACTTTTTTTGTAAGCCATAGAATACTAAAAATATTGTCTGCACTATACGTTCTTCATTCAAATAGAAGTAGCGGGATATACTTCCGAATACATACTGCTCTTTTATCATGTATGATTTTTCAAGATAATTCTCTTTTTTTTTTTGTTATTTTTTTACGAATAAACTGTTGTTCGATAAATGTAAAGAATGGAGGAAGCTGAAGTCATCTTTCAATACGAATACATTTTGCATGATAAAAGCTAATAAATTTGTTTCGTTATTGCATTTATTTCGTTTTTTACGTTAATCGGAACTAATTTTAAACTAGTGATATAACGTGTTTCGATATTAATTATTTACGATTCACACACACACAACCACACACACACAAATCTTTCAACAACTTGTCCTTAAGACCACATGGGCTCTCTTGGGCTATTTATACTAAATGAATTCAAACTATTCAAAAAAAAAAAATGAAACTTACTGATTTGTTTCTGTTCATTCCAATTCTTCAACAATATGCTGTCTAATTCTTAGCTCCTCCATTTTAAAAGTTCAACAAATGAGGAAAACCTACTGTTTTGGCGCTGTCTACACGTACAGTTCAGAGACTTGTTCTTATTTCTTAAAATTATTTTATTTTCTGATTTTAATCTGTTCCGTAGATTATATTTTTCCCAATAAGCCAACATTCGTTTCCGAATGATGCTTATATATATATATATATATATATATATATATACTGAAGTGCACTACATTTTTTAGTTTTATTTGCCATCCAATGGGCTATTGTTTCAGTTAATGACAAAATGGTTACGGTTACGCGAGCACTTTTCAAAACACAGTGTTTCCTGAATATCTTTTTTGGTCAATTCATGATTAATCAATTAAATACGTGAAGGAATTAATCAATCAAATTTCCATTCCGTTGTAATATTATCGTTTGCTTTAATTTTAATATTTAATTAAATAACTTAACTATTATTTAAGAAGTTAGTTGGTGGTTCTGTTCTTTGCAAAATTTTGCATGGGACAATTTTTCTTTATAAAATAATACTTTTGCGTTATAAGCATGGAAATCGAAAGTAGAAATAAATTTTCTTCGCTTCTTGAAGAGCATCAGTCGCAAATCATTATAGATACTTCATCAGTTTAAACTTGAACTATGATTTAGACGTAGGAATTTCTAGCTCACGAATTATTCATTTACAACTCGCATACCTAATTTTTTCTGTGAACTTGTTATAAATTAATCTGTTAATCTCCTACTAAGGTCTATTTTTATTTTTCCTCTCACGTAGAATCTAGGAAATCATTTAGTTAAATAGAAATGAACTACTTTAATTCTTACTTCATCTCTTGTTTGAGTACGCTTACATAACATCTTTGAAATTACAAACTACGGCATGAAATCTAATTACACGTTTTCTGTGCAAAAAATGAAGCATTTTACGGTTGGAATGTGCAATAACTCCTCCATTTGAATCTTATAATACTAATTTAAAATGAATAAAAATTGAAGAATTTCAAGATTAGAGTTAACAACGTTAAGAGTTTTGAAAGCGTTGTATATGTGATACAGTTGTGAATTTTCTTATAAACACCGCGAATTTATAAGATTTTAAGATTGGTGCAATCTCTCTTATAGGATCTAGTAATTTAAAAAGATGCAACAAATAAGAATGTTTGTGTAATAATTTTGGATACTTAAGCATTCTTTGGAATATGAAGTCTTTCTTTTTATATCTTCCGTTGTTTGCTCTTGAAAATTGAAATAATACATTTAGGCTTGAGGAATACATGAAATGTTACTGTTGCAAAATATTTCAAATACAGCGTGTGTATTTATTATAACCGATCATGTTTAATAGCTTTTCCAGAATATTTTTGAAGCTAATTCCCATTTTGATAAATCATTTTTTTACTTCCCTCCTATTTCTTGAAATATAGAAATTTAATATTAGTTTTAAAATCTTGCTGTTGGCCCCAAAATCATTTTGAATGAAGGATCATTATTTTTTATGAAGAATTAAGGAGTGTGTGTATGCTTAAAGTTATATGATATTAATGAAATTGCATTAAGTTTTTGTTTAGAATATTCACTGTTTTTATTAGCTGTAGAAAGATTAAATGTAATAATCTAAATTAATTGATGTGCATACACTACTTAGCTGTAACCTATGTACTGTTATTCTTAGGGTGTTCTCTTGAGTAATTTGAGAAGTAAAAAAATGAGCATTTAAACATAGTTTCTAGTACAGTGATGGGGTGGTGCTACTTACATTCAACTTCGGAGCACGCTAAATAATTTAAAGAAGTCTGAGCTACGATTGGTATGTAACCTTGCATTAAATGAGATCGAAAATAAATTTCCAATTTCAGTTTACAATTATCTTATACTAAAGTAACTCACTATAAATAAATATTGTACTTCTTTTCAGGTATATGCATACGAAGTGTGACAATTAAATAACGAGACTGACGCTGTAAAACATTTTATTTTGATGCCATACATATTTACTTATTATCACATCAATATACATCCATCCTCTATCCCACCAACGCTCCATGCGAATCTTCCATTGTTCAAAACAGTGCTGGGAGTCTTCTGTCTGCTTCTTCAGGACGCGTGCCGCTTTCTCTTTCAAATCTTCAATGATTCAAATCTTGTATCTTTTAACACAGATTTCACCTTAGGAAACGGATAGAAATCACATGGAGTAAGATCCGGCGAATAAGGCGGATGTCTAAATCTGGGATGCTGTACATAGCTTGAAACCTCTTGAGAGACAATGTGGAATGTACCGGTGCATTATTTCGGTGGAACAATTTCCCTTACGGATTCTTTGTCAATTCGTACAATCTCAGCAATCACATGAATACTGAACCGAAGGTCAAATCGAACCAGATTATCGATTTTTTTCGTTATTGTCATCCATTTTTGACGTGGAAGGGGACCATGGCTGAATCATCTTCAACGTCTTCTCGACCATCTTGAAAATGCATAGACCACTCAAAAACACGTGCACGCAATAAAAATTCATTTCTTTCCACTTCTTTCAATAAATTATAAATTTAAGTAGCAGTGTCTCCAAGTTTTATATGAAATTTCATAACAATTCGTTGCTCTATTGTTGCATTTATAATTTTTCCTTAGTGAAACAAAAATATAACTAATGCGAGCAAAGGTTACGGGTATACGGATTTTTTTTTATAGAAACGAGAGGCACTGCATTCGAAAGAGACGGCTTCACTCTAAGCAGCTGTCGGTCGCTGGCTTTTGGTGCATGCGTACATCTTCTATCGCAGCGTCAGTCTGGTTATTTAATAACCACGCCTCGTATAGCGTTCGTGTATTGTTATAGTGTTAAAGCAATACGCAAGAAGAAAAATAGCTTAAATTCATTTTAGGCCAGGTAACAAAACAAACTTATGCATTATAGTGGGGTGCAGAGTATTCAGTCTTACATGAATTTCATCAAATATTTTACCTCAAAGATAAATGGCCTAAAAGAAGCAGGTTTAGAGTAACAGAGCTCTTATTTCTGCAAAACTTAAGGATGTTTTTAGAAGTTGTATCGATTATTAATTATGAAAAAGTAATTCAAAGCCATTTCAAAAAGTATCTGTGTTAGAAATGGGATAACTCGTTGTAGTATTATCCAGTAATCGTTTTTCTTTTATCTTCGAAGTCCGTGAGTATGACGCCCTTTTCGCCTACTGTGGTGCAGATTCACCCGAAGCAATCGATTGTTTTGATTATTGTTTAGTTTTCCGATGCAACTAATTATGAATCCAAATTTCATCAACGGTGACCACTTGATGCGTGTAACTAACCTATGAATAAATTTCACATTTGTTTAGGCGCCTTTTTGGCGACTCACAAAGATTACACCAATCAGCCTTAGTAATGCCTATCTGTCGTCAGACAGAAAACAATTCTTAGTACAAAATACTTTTTAAGTATAGAGTTTTAACAGCGGATTTTATTTGTGTGCAGTGATTCAGGAATTCATAATTAACAAGTAAAAACAACGCATGTTAGTAAAAGAAAATGGCTGCGTAAGAATTTCTGTCTTATTTATGTAGAAGAATGCGTAAAATCAAATTTTTCATGATCACTGCAGAGAAAAAATAAATACATTGTTTGCGTGTTTCACATTTCGATGCATGAATGCGCAACTGATTGTTTTCTTATTGTTTTTCTGTTGCTTTAAATTGTATTTTAAAAATCACCTTTAAGATTCTACAAATACTTTATTTTCCCCATGAGAATGCTGATTTACAAACAACTCCTACGTCAACTAATTCACGTTGACCACTGGAGCGATTAATGAATAATTCGCTATAAATAATTGATTGTAAAAATTTACTTCTTAAAACAACTAGTTATATATAGTAAGTGTGATCGATGCAATCATAATTTCTTTAAAAATACGCTCACGCACCTTACACTCAATCTATCGAGATTAAACGACTCATCAGAAACTAGTAATTGGGGAATCAAGGCCATTTTCCTTAAAAATAAAAATAAAATAAAAATCACAATTAAGAGATTTAATTTTAAATTACGATGAATTAAATTATAAGGAATTATTATTTACTGATACATTTTGCTTAACTTCCAAATGTTGAAGAAATTTGACTTTCACAAAACCTGTTTACGATGAATTCTATTTGGAAACATGTCACCTAAAGGAAATTGTCAAAAATAGTTATTGAGGATGAATAGTTTATATTTAGAAATATAAAATGACAGTAAAATGACTGAAAATTAAAATAAAATGAAAGTGACATTGAAATTAATTTTCGAAAACGAATTTAGGAAAAGATTATACAGGTGTGGTATTTCATAAATACTGAATCTTAAATCCAATATCTAATTTGTTATCATGCTATGTAAAAAAGAATATTTTTTGTAGAAAATTACGACTTATTAAAATGAATTATTTTTTAGTAAGTTTAATTTCATGGTGACTCTGAGGCCGCTATAGCCTAGTAGTCCTGGTAGCGGTCTCGTGGCCGGCGGTTTTCGTCGAGTCGTGGGATTGAACCGTGATGCCATAAAAGACCTGTCGTGTAGCTGGGGCTGATGCACAAACAATTTAATCAAGGTTCCAAGTCCTCTCATTGTCGTAGTGAGAAAATTTGGAGATAGAGACGCCAGTTCTAGTGTCGTCTTCGTCACTCGTTCGAGATTCAAAATTACGAGATACCGCCATTAGTAGCCCTCGTGTTGCTTTTAAGTGCTTCATATAGAAGCCATCGTGTAGGATGCTGTAATTTCTTATCTCCTGTTGACACCAAATGTGACTTCGTCACTGGTTTGAATTGGCGAACTGGAGAATCTTGTTTCACATGACGCGAACTATATATATAAAATTGCTTACTTTAAGTTTAATATCTAAACATTATTCTATTATCAGCTTCAATGACTTGTTTGATTTAATATTTTACTTTTTGCTTCAATTTCGATACCTGAATTCTAATTTGGGATTTTTTTTTTTCACAGGAGCGTTTGCTTTAATTCATTTTGTTGTCAAACTTGGCTTCAGTTTTACACATTTTAATGTTTTTGTTCTGAATGATTAGTAATATACCAAAAATAAAAAATAAGTGGCCTCGGTAGCTTAGTGAATAAGGTGACGGACTCGTAGCCGGCGGTTTTCCTGGAGTAGTCGTAGGTTGGATCCTGATGTCATTAAAGACACGCTGTGTAGCCGAAGCTGATACACGTTAAATCTGTCATGGCCCTAATATCCTCCTGTTGGCGCGGTGTGGAAATTAGGAGAGGGGATGCCAGCTCAGGTGTCATCCTCGTTACTTGGCCGAGGTTCAAATTTGCAAGGTTCGTAGCCAATAGCTTGTGTTGTTCCTAAAATGCGAAATTAATCAAAACAAACAAACAAAAGAAATAATAATGGTTGTTGCTAATCTAATTATAGACATGTAGTGATATGTGGTGTATTCAGGATAACATACTTTAATACATATAATTAATAAAGAATATTTCTTACTGTTTTATAAATGTGTTTTGCAGTCTACTAAAATTTTAATTTTGTCTTTTCGGAACACATCAAAATATAAAGCGACTCTTTCAATGTTTTATATAGAAGTTTTTGACTTTGTAATGCAATTATTGAACAATATTTTCAAAACTAAAGATACATATTTTTGGCTCGGTGTAAATATTCTAACCTTTTACTTACAAAATTCCCAACACAAAATTCAAAAAAACTTTCGATATTCATAAAATATTTTCAATGCCATATGTATACTATTACTTAAAATACAAATGTTTATCCTGAAAAACAATGCATTTAGTCGAAAACTGAACAGTTAGGACACGTAAAATTGTGACGTTGGGCTGTTCGCGATTTTCTCTTCACTAACCTCTGGGGCCTTATAATAATTCGAATCGCATAAAATTGCAATGTCTTCCAAACCCAAATGAAACGTGATTAGATAAATTAGATGAAGATAAAAAAGAAATGCAGTGCATTGAATTAGAGATAGTGATATTTAAATAAAATAGAATTGAAAGAGAGAAGAGGGAGATAAAGGACAACGGCAGGCTAATAATTATTAGTAAATAGGATTGGAGCACGGTAATTTCACATTGGGATCGAAACGGATCTTAGTTAAAGAACTAAGATAAGAATCAGCGGTAAGCGAGAATTGTTTAATCAGAACAAGGGATTCGGTAAGCTAAAACTTTATTACTAGGGAGTAATCTAGGATTGACGACGTAAGAGGGATTCGAGAGAGTGGCCAAATCCATTCTTCGGTAGTCAGTACCTTAAATTGGAGTCTGGTTTGTATTATTGACTATTTAATCAGATTGAAACATGGTGGCAGAATGAAGTAATGAAGGAGGGACTTCACAAAGTTGAATGACATAGATACTATTTATAAAACATTCAATGTGCATAAATAGAGAGAAAGTACTAACAAGAAAGGATTTAGTAAATAAAAAGAAAAGAGAAACTTTGTTTCCTTACAGAAAAGTAATAAAAAGCTTTAATGAAAAATCGTATCCATATGTCAAGGAAATGTATATATCCCGGGACTTTGAAGGAAATACAATTATTTTCAAATATTTTATTAGAACTGTTTATTTTAGGAATATCCTTAGCGGGATATAAACAGTTTCACTTACTGAACTATTGGATATAATAGTTATTATATTATTCCCCCCATTTTGCTAGTTTGCCTCAAGAGGAAAGTTGTCAAAAGTTACAGACCTGAAAGGCGTCACGCGCCAGTCGCAAACGGCGATGCTCTTTACCGAAGCGTGGCATTTTAACCCTTTATTTCGATGCAAAACAATAATCTTCTCCTTACGGTAAGCAATATACAAATTAGTTTATAAATCTCACAACGCTTCTGCATAGGCTTAGAAACAACTAAGAATCATGCCGATGGGGTAATAGCACAAAGAAAGTTGTCTTCGAAACTAATCTTTTGAGAAAGTTTATTGATTTTATATTCTAAAATCTACTTATGTATGTAAATTTTATTTAACCATTGAATAATCTTACCAGAGTTTTAAATCACTGGTTATGGAACATGAATGATATGAATGGAAAATTGGAACGTGGGTTGAATCAAAATGTAATTGTAATAAGATTTTCTTATTTCAGTTTTTTCAAATAGCTTGAAATTTTATATAACGGTAAAAATCTTATTTCATTTCCGTTGAGGAAGAAACTTTTAAATTGCGGGATTATTTAGTTTTGGTATTTTAAGAAGCGATTCTAAGCGAAGTCATTTTTTGTATTAAAATTTTTTGTCAGCAAAAAAATTTAGAAATTAAACTAATTTTTTTTATTTCATAACATCACCTAAAATTTCAAAAACGATTGGCCTCATCATTTAATATAAAACATCTTTGAAATGTTCTAAAATTTAATTTAATTTTCAGCTATTTATTATTATTAACAGATCAATTGAAAAGTCCCCGGCCTGACACATAGATGGCGCTACTAGAATTAAATAGTTTGGGATCATTAGTTTGTGAATTATAGCATTTTGAGTGAAGCAACTTTTGTTATTGTGAAAAAAATGGATAAAAAGGAATTTCGCGTGTTGATAAAATATTGCTTTTTGAAGGGAAACATAGTTGAAGCAAAAACTTGGCTTGATGCCGAGTTTCCGGACACTGCCCCAGGAAAATCAACCATCAAGGATTGGTATGCTTAGTTTAGACGTGGTGAAATGAGCACCGAAGACGGTGGACGCCCAAAAGAGGTTGTTACCGACGAAAACATTAAGAAAATCCACAAAATGATTTTGAATGACCGTAAATTGAAATTGAATGAAATAGCAGATACTCTAAAGATATCAATTGAACGTGTACATCATATCATTCACGAATATTTGGGTATGAGAAAGCTCTGTGCAAAGTGGGTGCCGCGCGAGCTCACTTTTGACCAAAAACAACGACGAGTTGATGATTTGGAGCAGTGTTTGAAGATGATGAAGCGTAATAAACCCGAGTTTTTGCGTCGATATGTGACAATGGATGAAACATGGCTCCATCATTTCATTCCGAAGTCCAATCGACAGTCATCCGAGTGGACTGCACGCGATGAACCCGCTCCAAAGCGTGGGAAAACACAACAGTCGGCTGGCAAGGTTATGGCGTCTGTATTTTGGGATGCGCATGGAATAATTTCATTGACTACCTTGAAAAAGGAAGGATCATCAACAGCGACTATTACATAGCGTTATAGGACCTCTTGAAGGACGAAATCGCCGAAAAACGGCCGCATTTGAAGAAAAAAGAAAGTGCTGCTTCACCAAGACAATGCACCGTGTCACAAGTCAATGAAAACGAAGGCAAAAATCCATGAAGTGGGCTTCGAATTGCTTCCTCATCCAGCTTATTCTTCAGATCTGGCCCCTAGCGACTATTTCCTGTTCTCAGATCACAAAAGAATGCTCGCTGGGAAGAAATTTTCGTCGAATGAAGAGGTGATCTCCGAAACTGTGGCCTATTTTGAAGCAAAGGACAAATCGTACTACAAAAATGGTATCGAAAAGTTGGAGGGTCGCTATAATCAGTGTATCACCCTTGAAAGGAATTATGTTGAATAAAAAAAACTAATTTTGCCAAAAAAATGTGTTTTATTATGGAAGGCCGGGGACTTTTCAATTGACCCTTTAATAAATAGCTTAAATTATTTTTCTTTTTTTAATTGTTTTATCTACACCGAGAAATATAACCATCAATTATTTTTCAATATTTTGTCAAAAGGAAATAGTTTTAAGAACAAAAATCTTCATTTGAGACTCAGCTAAATGATTATGATCGATTACCTAAATTTGGAATTCGTGGTTATTTTTATTCAAAGTATAAAACTGAAGAACTTTTCTAGTAGTTTAGTTTACTCTTCCCGTGTTATTTTTATTATTGGATTTTAACTTAAAATTACAAAGTCTGTCGCCTGTTATGCCAATTAGGTACAAAAACGTGATCAAAGCAAAACCAAATCAAATTTTGCACTTTTTCAAAAATAGTCAATTCACATTTTACTGGCATTATAAATTACAAAAATGTAAGTTAATACCATTTTGAAGCTTTTTATAAAAAAAAATAACCTTCTTAGAAGTAATTCTTTATATTACCTATTGTCATTTTTTGAAATCCATATTCATGTTATAATATTTTATTTAGATTATTTGATTATAATGTTCATACAATTTAGAAATGAATCTATAATTAAGACAAATTAATTCAAACTTAATTCACACTCTTAATAAAATTATTATTTTCACACACACATATTATGTTAGAAGTTATGCCAAGTAGAAAAGATAAATATGGATTATTATATGCGATTATTTAAAGGAAATTTTTATTTAATTCTCTTACTAGTTTTTAATTGGACAGCATAATAAAATAGCTTAATACGTATAAATGCTTGAAAAAAAAGTTAAAAAGGTTGTGAAACATTGATTTTAGCTCACTGATATTTATATTTCCTTAAGTATATATTAAAAATGCGTAAAATATCTCCACTGTATTAAATGTATTTGGTACTTTGTGATTATTAGATGATTCCACCAATTTCTATTATAAAAAAGTACATTTTATATTGACTGAGAGGGAGAGAGAGCTGCTTTTTCATTAAAATAATGCTTCGAAATCTTTTGACAACGCTAATATCATATAAAGCTCAAGCGCATTAATTATTTTTGTTTAGCAGTTTCGCATAATTTTATCACTTGCACATTTTCTTCTTTGATTTGTTATTAAAAATCTTTCAACGAATTTTACATCTTTATTTGAAACATATTTTAAGTTTGAGAGAATCTAAAGTGATTTGACAAGAATAATTAATTCACAAGCAAGTGAGTTTTGTTCTTTTCATTATTTTTTTTAAGTTTAACTTATCATTTAGTGTTTAAATGTAAAGCAGGAAACACAAAGAATATTCCATTGATATTCGAAATAGTGATACTGAAAAATGGAGTCCTTCAAAGTGAACTTGCTCTAAAACTTGGTTGATTGATTGGTTTTATTAACATCGCACCGGAAGTAATACGAAGGCTATTGGTTGAACTTCGGTCAAGTGACGAGGACGACACATGAGCTTGTACCTTCCTCTCTTAATTTTCTCCATACTACGCCAATGAGAGGACTTTAAGCCTCGATAGATTTAACATGCTACACGGTAGGTCTTCAGTGGCATCAAGGCTCGAACCCACGACTCGACGAAAACCGCTGGCCTCGAGTCCGCGACCATGATCATTATTCTACCGCATCTACTCTAAACTTAAACTATCTCGTCAAATAGTACTCATAAATGTTTGTAATCGTATTTTGAACAACAGTGCAATGTTTATAATAAACCAAGATGGGATCTGTCGGAGAAAACTTTAAATTTATAGAATGATAATAGAAGACTCAAGTAATGGATTCTTGTGAAACAGGAACTCAAATAACTACTGAATTATTCAAGCTAACAATATCGAAACGTAAATACTTTTCAGTGAAAATTTCGCTTAGGGAGTGCTGGATTGCTTGGTTGTTGTCCCAATACAAATGTATTTCTTGGAAAGGAACAGGCGATTAAAATTGTTTAATCTCAAAGGTACTGTTTAAATGTTAATAATGTCACATTTATATTTCAAATTTTCTGCAAAGCTTAATGTAACCATCTCTCATCTTTCGTTTAAGAGTTCACTTATATAGAAATAAATTTGAAAGTATTTAGATTGAATCAAGATTCGCAAGGAGAAAATATATTTTCTTATACATATACACAGAAAATCGATTGAATATTTTTTTCCACCTTATAACCTTGATTGTTTGGTTACAATATCAAAATGTTAAATCCGGGAAATTGATTCTAAGAGAATAAAACATTAGTTGTACAGATAAAAAGTGTAGAAAATAAAACTACACAAGATTTTAAAAAAAGTAAATCATTTATTTAAATCACTCACTCTTCCTCTCCCGTTTAACTCTTTTTAAAAATCTGCATTGATAAACATTCATCGTTGTTTTCTTTTATCTTTCACTTTGATACATATAACAACATAGTATAATATAGGAACATTGATATATCCTCAGGATGGATTTATCATCAATATACAATTATTGCAAATTTTTTTGACGGAGAACTTTGAATAAAAAACAGAACTGTCTTGAATAAAAAAAAGTAAGCATTTATAAAAAAGAAAATTTAAACAGGCTTAAAAACTATTATTCATTTAAGCATGTCAATTTTAATAAGGTTTATTCGTAAATCTGGAGTGCTAACTGTAGACTAATAACAATTTTAAAACTTGAAATAAAACTTTAAAAAACTATCGAAATTTAGTAAATGTTTCTTTGTGATCATTCACGTATTTGATAGATAATTTGAATAAAGGCTATCAATCAAACATGTGAATGTTTGAAATCAAATTGCTTAGAAATATATTTATATAACGCAACGTTTCAAGGCATATTCTTTGAGTAAGAAAAAATGGGGTTTTTAACAAAAATCTTTCAGAATTTATTTCATTTTCAAACAACATGACCCGGCTCGGTATTATTTGCGACGAGGAAGATATTAAATAGTATTACGTTTTTAAAATAAAATAAGTAAAATATTCTTCTTTTCAATTTCCTACTTTAAAAATTTCTGTTACTCATTTTATCTTTCCTCTGATTGAAATATTAGTTCCATTTTTTTCTATTTTCGTCACTTTAAATACCAATATTATATATGTTGGTATAAAAATTTATTTATTTACGCAACGTGCTTGATGTTGCATTTATTAGAAGAAAAAAGCAGAAAATATGAATTAAATTAAATTCATTTTTTAAGAATCCGTTTCGGTTAACGTTTCGGATCTGTTAAACAAGACACATTCTTACACTACCAGAACTAAAAATAACTTTTTATTTTTCATTTTAACCTCATTAAACTTGCAAAATGAAACGCGAAACTGAAAGACGATCGTTTGAACTAGACACTGGTCAATATAGCGAGAGAAAGAGAGAGCCCCAAATTTCTTTTCTTTCATTTTAGCTTCATTAAACTCTCCAAGTTAAATACTAAGTTTTATTTTATGTAGGTTACACTCATAAACAACACTATATTCCGTCTCGGTTTGTGTTTATGTTTCTAATTTAAGAGTTATTACACTTTTCTTTCTGCAATAAAAGTAACCGCAGAAAGAAATTACTTTGACACCTGAATGAGGGTTAAGGAAAACAAGAAAAGAAATGCATTAAATATTTCAATGTTGATATTTTTAATTTTATAAGAATAGAATGCAGTATTTGACACGGTAAATGATTGTGGCATTTTACCTTTTATTTTCATGCTAATGATTAGGTGCTTTAATAATAATTACCTACACTCAAATAAGAGAGAGAGTGATGAGTTTTATTCTAATACATATAATTTTTTTCTTTGAATTTCGTGATGCAAACGCTTACTCAAAAAATTTCCTGAGTTATATTAAGTGAAAGTATTAAATTAAGTCACATTAGATAAAATGATGACATTTATAAGAATTCCGTATCATTTTATGCAAAACCTTTTCTATGTTACTACCACATAAGAATTTCTTCGGATTACAAGGAAAAATTTTGATTTAAATAAATTACAAATACTTTATGCAAATTTAATTTTGCATGTTTAAACATTTTATTTTAAATATATATTAATAAAAGTGGTATTAAATATGTATCCTTTAAAAATGTTACATTTTGATTAGGATATTTGTCTTTAAAGAGGATCAGTATTTACGAAACCTTTGATTAAATTTAACAGTTATACTTTACATTTATTTTACATAAATAAAACAGATTAATAATTTCTCTCGAAGAACATTTATGATATATTAAGCTTATTAATTGATTCCAAAATATATGCTAATATTGTGATTTTGGATGTTATTTTGGTAACTTTATTTAAGATGATTTTATTCTTTCTGTTGATTATGTGATGCTCCCGCTTCACTACTTAGGATTTCATTCATCAAAATTCAATTCTACTACTAAAATTAGGTTTTACAACAAGCGCCAGCGAGTTGTTCGCTTCTGCTCAATTTAAATTATTGAAGTTTAAATGATCAATTGGAGAAAAAAATCCAAAAAGATTATTTAAATTTAAACAGAAAAATGCAGAAATGTTTACAGAAATTGCAACCATTTCTAATTCATTAAAGGTTTATACAAGGAAGATCCAGTTAAGAAATATTAACCAGCTTTATTTAATTATGTACAAGGATCACAAAGGAACTGTTATAATGGATGTTTAGCCGAAACTAGCTTGCGTTCGAAACCAAACATTATAATCGCAAGTTCTACCTACTCAATTACAGCAAAATTGGATTCAAGTTAATTCATATTTTCGGGCTCGATTATAATCTGGCTCCGACTCAAAATCTCAGCTATCTAACGATTCCTCAACTTTTCTGCACCAATGTCGCGTATGCACTATATATTTAACCCCTTCTAACTCTTCTCAGAATTTAAACACGTCAAATCTATCTCATTTCCCCTTCACATTCATTAAACTTTTAATATAGATAGCAATGATGATTTTTATAAGTTGTAACCTAATCCTTTTACCTGACTTTTATCTCAATGTTCTTAAATGTTACTTTTACCCCAATCTAAATTTTATCTTAAGTCTTAGCATAGATAGAGTAAATAAAATAGTCATAAACCTACTGTAACTATTATAGGTAGCTTGATTGTTCAGCAATCAAGTAAGTTATGCTTCAAAATAAAGTTTATATTAATTCTCTAGATGGAGAATGCTCTCACTCAGTTCCAAACTCCTTGCAGTGTTTAACAGCTTCTTTAATATATCAAAGAATACAATTACCGGAATGTAAAGTGAGTTATTCCTCCAATTAGCCAATCAATCAGACAGCGTCGGGTCATAGTTTCAACAAATCACATAGACACACAATTAATTCCCTGACTTCTCACAAGCACTCATCCAATTACCATAACCTTCTTTATTCAATTCTCTGTCGCTTTTATGTGATTTGATTATATCTATTTACTACACTTCTATGGCTTACTTAATTTTCATAATTAAGCCTCATATGATTGGAAACAAGTTGGAATCTTAAATATAAGCTAAAAACGAGACCCAAGATGTTACTCCTAGTCAAGGGAATTTTCGCGAATAGTCCATGTTACAAAATAACTATTTATGAAATCAAATACTGTCACGTTCCTCAAATCAAGTAATGTCATAAAGTAGACTAAAAGATTAGTTGAAGGGTACGAGAACCCGCATTACAGTCCACGATTATTTTCACCAGACCCATTTTCTACAAAAGCCTCTAGATTTGTTTTTCCTGTTTACTTCAAGCAGTCAGCTTGTACTGTTAGATTCTGCGCATTAGTTAGTTCTTAACTTATCTTGTGTGAATGTCTAGCTTTGTACGAATTCTGGAATTAAGTCGTTAAAAATAAGGCTAAGTTTCATAATACAAGGCAGATTGGCCAAGGAACACTGCGCTCGCCCATTAGGGATTTGTTTCGAGTAGGTCGGCCTCCCTGAAAAATTACTACTTCAATATTTATTAAAATTCAACAAATAAGTTAAAACAAGTAAGATTTTACACATATATAAATGTGCAAACCATTAACGAAGTTACATTGATACATAAAGTAAAAGGCCAATATTATAAATATTAAAAGAAATTATTAATTAGTGCAATTGAGACAGCAAGCATATTTCTTATCAACTAGCCTTCTCGGCATTTCTAAGATACTGTTTGATTGAAGAACCTCGACTTGGGCGACAAAATCATGGAGAATTCATCTTCAACACTTTCGCACCTACATTTAAAATGGTTGTATACTTACATTACATGGTTGTATACACTGTATACTTACGGTGTTGATAATGTTGTACCACCCTATACTAGAAGGTACTGCAAAATTTTGATTATTTTTAAGAAACAACCGAGATATCGGGATAAAATTTATACTGCTTATTCATTGGTCCTTATATACATAATGTAAATTACAGCTATTCATTATGATTTGTTTGGTTTCAATATGCCGTAGCATGAAGTAACTCCACAGTATCATAAAGTTTTAATAAAAATCTCGCGGTAACCAAAAGGTTTAATTATTACTCAAAATAATCGACATAGAAACTTAATTTTGCTTTATTATTCTTAAGACACTTCCAATCGTAATCAACATCCTGAGTTATACATTTATCCCAACATTTCTTGACCTTTTGAAGGTCGTCACTGTTGAACTCAGAAGATTGAACATCATACGGGGTTACTTCAATATACTGTTCCTGAAACCAAACAAATCAACCTGAATATCTGTAATTTTTAATGTTGCTTACAAAAGGATGAGTTAATATGCAGAATAAGTATTATCCAAATATCTCGATTACTTCTTCGTTATAATATCTTTACGATACCCCTCGTACCATCCGAATCATTTCCAACATTTGCCTCACTTCTAACATTCAGTGTTGTAACGTCGTTCCATCTCGAAACGAAGTTTTATTTTTAAAGATTTCTCAGTAACAAGAATGACTCCAGCGGTTTAGTTATACAAACGATAAGAAAAAAAGAGTTCTTAACTAGGAGTTGAGATGCCACTCTTTTTAGCCATACAATTATTCTTTCACTTTTTTTATTTTATCGTTTGATCTTTTAATTCGTCTTATTTATGGGCTTATCTTCTATATGGAATGTCCAAAAATGGAATAAAAATTATACAGCATCAACAGCATTCGACTGTAAAGGACGAAAATAAGTTTGTGTTAATGATTTAATTAAAAAATAAATAATACAAACAATAAAAAAAAACATTCTCACAAATAACTAGCTTTTATGAAACTTTTCATAAAAGATGAAATTTCCCGTCGTTTCCCTTCAGGCATAACTTAGATACGTGTACACATTTTCTCACACTCGTTCTCACGTTTTTGGATACACGTTTCGAGCATCGCAGTGAATTATTTTACTATATTCGTCATTACATTCAGTGAAAGCATTTATTGTTCTTCATCTCCATTCTTGCAATGCTGAAAACGTGTTTCCGTAAACACGCTTAAAAACTTTCATTTAAACTTTTGGAAGTGGCAAAAAATCCCTTTCAATATTTTTTAAGAAAGGTATTAGATAATGAGTTATTTTTAGGGGTTTATATATACTTATTTCATAAAGAATGTTGATATTTGAGATTACATATTAAGCATCTGAATAATATTTATGATTTTTTCATTCGGAAAATTTTAAGATATTTTCAGAAAATAAAGGAAAAGTATACAAAAGTCGATTACTTTCGAAATATAATTTTTAGCGTCTATTACATTTTGAAACTTATTTTAAGTGTATTTTATTTATTTTGAAGAGTGTAAAATATATTATTTTTAAGATTGCTTAATTTAGAAGTCTCTAAAAAGTCTTTCATAAATTGATTTGGTTTGAATTTTCAGCGACGCTCTAGTTTTATTATTTTCGTTGAACCTCTGGAATCATGTGATAAGGACGTTACCTGATACCCCATTCTCCAATGATTCTTTGATAGAACCAGAATTCAATTTTATAATTTAAACCAAAAGTAAAAGTATTCTACTATTTAACCCTTTAGGATCTATCTCGATCTCATTACCGAAAATAAGAGAGAAAAATAGGAAAGTTAAATTCGTAGTGTGCAATTACAATATCTTTGTGTGGCAGATATTTTCAAATTTATAAAAAAAAATCAAATTTCGAAAAATAATAATAATTTTCAAAATTTCATTATTATTTTTCGAAATTTGCGGAAAAACAGATTTTACTAAGAGTTTCATCAAGAATTTTCATACAATTTTTAAGAGTAACTTCAATTTGAAGTACTATGACTAGAGATGGAATAGGTTAGTCACATCACGATAAAGAAGAGTTGTCAGTTTTTAAAAGTATTTATATTTTTTATTAAAGAACGTTTAATTGAAATATCATCTCTTGAAACGAAGTCGATAATCCTTTTATAGAGCATTAAAACACCTATCTCTCGCCCAATGTTTCAAAAATGCGAACTAAGCTAGAAATATTTTATCCCATAAATAAATATTTCATTATTAATATACCACGACTACTAAAATTCAAAGAAACATATATCATTAACAGATATACAAAATTAAATGCATAAAAAATACTTAACCATATTTAACGCATAAAATTATATACAAAATTGCTAAAATAATTTTTTTAAAAAAATATTATATGTTAGCAAGTGCGAATTTCCTCGCCCATACTTTAAAATATAAAGGAGGCATAACTCTAGTTTGGTGTAAATCGAAAAAGTGTGTATTTATTTAACGTTATCAAACTTTAACGATACAGTATGTTAAATTATGTATATCGGAACAACATAAAATTCCAATAGATTCAGCTCATCATTTTTTCTGAAAAAGTGTTGTTTCTTTAATTGCTATTATTTCATATAAGGCAGTTTTGCCTTTAATTAATAAGGGATTGAAGTTGATAGAGGCATAATCGTGAAAAGTGAGATAAAACTTCTGTAATTCATTAAGCATTCAGAGATAAGGTTAGTGGCATCATTTCACGGACACATTCCCTCAGACAGCATTTCAGTTTTCCTTCAGGAAATCGGACGAATAGTAGCTTCGAAATAAATACGTCAGAATAGCTATGTATAAAAGTACGAAAAAGGATAGAATCTACTGGTTAACAGTAATTGTGTAAAAATAATTTATTTCGAATTTGTATGGTGTTTATAAGATAATGCTTTGAAAAATAAATTTTACTGAATAGATGAGCTAAAATATGAGAAGGAATAAAGAACTTTTAAGATCGAAACATAACATCAAAGATTATATGAATTATTTTATTTTGATATAAAACAGCTCAATATAGGTACAACATAAACCACTTTTAAAAGTGGTTGACGTCTGTAGGATATCAGGTTGATTAAATATTCATATAATGAAACAGTTGCTTAAAAAAATACGAATTACTTAAAAATTATCTCTAATTGGATAAAATATTTATATTTGTTACTTAAAAACTCAATAAAAAATATAGTGTTTAATATTTGTGAGTAAATATTGTGAAATAAATATTATTTCCATAACGGGGACAGTTTCTACTATTTATAATTTGAATTCTATGATGCATACACCAAGATAATTATATATATATATATATATATATATATATATATCCCTTTTTGAAGCAAAAAAACCCGAATTTAAATCAATACATCAGTCAAACATCTCTTTGAAAACTTGTAAAGCCTCAATATTATTTTCTTTTCCTGCAAATAACTAATCTTATTTGGAAACAGTCATGAATGAACAGTCCAATGAATAAAAAGCTACGAAATTATGATAACTAAAATATTTTAATTAATAATGAATATTCAAATTCAATCTCCAGCCAACTGTATCTGTGGATAGATCCTATACGATTTCGATCTTATGTTTAAAATGACTAAGCTGTACCGATCCACAACCGGATTCGAGTGCTGAATAGATTTACAGACGATTGTCCCCTTCACTGACTGTATTATATATGGATGTGATCTAATAACTATTTACACTTTTCAATACAGCCATTATTTCTTCGTTTACTATTTCCACTCACTCTCTCTTCTACTAACTAACCTCGTATTAAATTCTTCGTTGATTATAAATGCAGTTTTTCAAATCTGTTTCTTATTCTTCTAGAATTCTAATCTAACCTACATAAGTCATGTTTCATACTCTGGGAGAGATTTTCAATTCAAACATCATCAAAGTACCATGTTAGTTGATGGGAAGAACATGATAGAGCCAAGTTATAAACTTATTCAGAAACAAATCAAGAAATGTATCGATAAAAATCAACATTATATATATATATATATATATATATATATATATATATATATATATATATAAAATAGAAAAAGTAAGAATCTATATTTTCAGAATTAGAAGGGTAATTAAAATTAACCAAAAAGAGAGAGAAGTGAGAGTTAAGCACTTTAGGTTAATTTAATGGTGCGAGAGAAGCTCCGAGATTCCCGAAGAGGGGAATATTATTTAGGATTTTAAGGGAATTAGAATGTAATTTAATATAAGCAAACTTTTTTAATGTAATCATTTTTCCTTCTTTAATAGAATTCAGTTCAGTATATTTTTCCAGTATTAATTAGTTATTCTATAAATTTACACATAACTGCTTTTAAATGCATCTTTTTTTTAAATGAATTTATTGAAGGTATGATAAATATTCTAAAATACCCTCTATATTATAAAATAAAACAAAGAGAATCCATTCGAAAAAAATTCAAAAATCACTTACAAAAAAAAAATGAGAGTTTTAAACTAAATTAGTCAAAAGAGAGAGAGAGAGAGAGAGAGAGAGAGGAGAAATTTGAGCATTATTTTAAATCCCCAATCCAATACTCATGACTAAAACATATCTGCTACTATTTTCTTCTATAATAAAATGTATTTAAATTATTTTTCAATACTAAAACAATAGTTCTTTATAAAGTTACACATAATAACTTGATTTAAAAATATAGTTTATGATTTATATATTACTGAAGTTAAAAGCAATTTGTTTTCTTAAATGTCGGCTGTAGAACAAAATAAAAATAATAAACAATAAGTAACTATTTAAAAATCTGCCTATAAAAATGAAAACATGAAGTCAAATTGCTAAAAACACACAGGAAGTTTACGCATTACTTTTTAATGCTTAAAATACCTCTCGAAGTCATATATCTATGCTCCTAAAAATATCTCTTCCATTATTTCCTTCTCTAAGAGAATTCATTTAAGCAATTCTAATATTAAAGCAATTACTATTTATAAATTTAGTTGAACAGAAAAAAAAACATAACTTATTTATTATATTATATGTAGGGAGATGAGATAAACAATTTTTCTAAAACATCCTCTACTGAGTAAAATAAAAATTAGAAACAATATCACACACATTCGAAAACTAATTTTAAAAAATGTAATACAAAACAAAATCATTTAAAAAGAAGTCTACACCTTACTTAAAATTTGTCATATAGCCCAAAATAAATTTGGTAAAAACAATGTTATACAAGAACACTTGAAAAATTGAAACCGACAAAGAGGAAAATAGTTTTTGTGTCGAGTTGACCAGATGAAATTCTAAACAGAATGACAATATTTCTACAGAAATCTGCTTGATTGCTCATTCATGTCCTTCTTTTCTATTACCTTTTTGTCCAAACAATTTTATTTATCATGGCAACCGATCCGTTGAAAGTATTCGTTAAAGCCCAAACTAATGCCTTTATAAGCGCATGTTGCACGTAATTTTCTAATTATTATTTTCTTCACTTAAACAGCAAAAACAACAATATTTTAAAACAAATAAAATGAAAAGATCGTGGTTATGAAAAGTTGGTGTATCAGTATATATAATCCCGAATAATTCAGTCTTGAATTAAATCGATAATTTGAATTTTGACTCATTGTAATTCGTCGAAGTGTTTAGTTCTCATGTAACATGAAAGCACCAGATAAAAATAATCATGCGGAAGTTGAGTGCATCAATAAATGTAAGTATGTATTAGAATTTATTGTATTAATATGAATTGAGAAGAAGTACATTTATTATGACGAACATTTTATGTTTTACAGGACTGAGATGAGAAGCTTTTTTTAATGTGGAAGGCATCGCTAAATTAATTATAATAGACGTAGAAAAGTCTGAGGCATTGGACCGGTGAAGGAGTCTTAATTCATCTGAAACATATTTTTCAAATTTCGGTTTATTCCATAATTTATAATGGCAAAATATGCATTTCTCTATTATCTACTCTTATATGAAATATCACAGATTTCGGTGGGGATATCGTGTTACTCTATCGAGAAATTATATTAAACTGTGTGAAATAAAAAAATTATTTGCTCTAGTTTCTTCAAATTAAGATGAACACACAAAACCTTAATTGTTTCCCCCTATGTGTATTTAGTTCATTACTATGTTAATATTTTTTCTTTCCTTCCTCCCTCCTTTTCTTTGTTTCTCGACCAATTGTCTGCGCAAGAAATTTGAGCGACTTTTACAACGAGACTAGCACAAGGGCCAAGCTTTAGTGAATTAGAAATTAGTTAATTGAGTTAATTTCTTTAATTGTTATTAATTATCAGTTAGTTCTATTTTCCAATGCGAAATAACAAAATTTACCGTCGTTTAATAAGGCAAATATTTAAATAATTTGTTAAAAAAGTTAATATCTTTTAAAATTCAACCTATTTCTATTTTGATATTTTTGCAGATATTTAAGGTTTTCTACGCATTTAAAAGGAAGGATACAATTAGTAAAAAAAAGGGGAGGGGGAGTAAATATATATTTTGATTAAGAGGGTAAATAATTTTTTTAAAATTTGATATTCCAAGCTAAAAGTGTTTTTCAATCAACCCTTTTTCTCCTTATTTATGGTTGAGTTAGTGATGGAAATAATCAAAAATCGTTTATTGGTCAACTAAATATAAAAATTTAAATTCGCATATTTTATATTAAAAACAGTACAAAGCAAAAATAAGCCAAATTAAATAAATTTTGGGGAAACTTCAAAAATATTGTTCATTTTGATAAAAAAAAACACAGTTAAAATCAAGCCTCTGATTACAAAACCGTATTTTTGGATTTAAAATGTTATTCATTTTCCATTTTTTTTCAAGGATAAAGCATGTATAGTGTCTAAAAGATATGATACATTGATTCAAACCTTCCCTTAAGAAATATTTTTGAACCAGTTTTAACTTTAAAAAACTATCACAACAAATTTGATTTAAAGTCGAGAAAATTAAAAGTTTTATATTTTTTTTGTTGTATATTGAAGTTATCTTTAGATACTATTTTTATTTCCCAAAATTAAGCAAATTACAACCTTTTTTGTAACCTTTTTGTATATCCTTAGTAGAATTTATATTTAATATAATTGTAAAAAATGTGTTTCGAGGGGTTCTGACACTTCCTCAATTCATTTTTCCAGAAGGAAATGAACCTATATATTAAATTAAGTATTCTAACATTTGCATTTTATTTTGAAAAACCTTTATTATTGTGTGTTTATATAAATTTTAAAATTCTTCAGTTCTTATTAGCTTTAGAGTTTGTAATACTACTTAGGTGAAAAAGTCGATACATATCCTTATTAACATGTGCTAACTTGTTATTTTGAAAAAAGGACACCAACAAAATTGTATGGTTATGAAATAAAGGATGCATACACACATGGTGTAAGGTTCAAAAGATTGACATTATAATACATTATGATTATAATAATTACATTTAGTTTGCTTATATTTACATTCCTAAGATATACATAACTTAATATTTTATCTGTTTTTATTTTAATATCTGAATAGAATATTATTGTTCACTTTAGTAATTTATTTTTTGCTCTTATTCTAATGTTTAATTTAACAACTGATTTTTATGTTAGAATCGTCTGTTTTCATTCCTTTTATTGTTAACACTGGCAACGTTTTTATAATTCAGAATGTTTCTCTTGTGAAAATAAAACTGCATTGGGTATCTGAAGAAGATATTTTCTTTTCTTGATGGTAATTGCTTCCGTCGAGCCTAAAGCTCGGAGTACTCTTACTTTACGCTAATTCATATTCATTTTGAGTAATTTAATTTTTCGCGAACTTAACACAAAAAAATCGTTAGCGCATGCTGAAATGAAATTAGCAAAGCCAATTTCAATTTTTATAAAACTGTAAAATGACTACAAACATGTGATGGACATTTCTTGAATTTGCATGCTTAAATTAATTGTCATCAGGAGCTTTCTTTTATAATCTACTTTTAAGTTATTTTTATGATTGTGGTTTTAATGACAGTATATTTTGACAATGATTTATATACATTTCAAAGATATTGAAATACTTGTTTTTTAATTTTTGGTTTTGGAAGGTTTGTAACATTTTCAGATACTCATATTCAAAAATCAAATATCGAATATTAATTTCCAGCTCTTTTTAATAAAACTATTATCGTTTCATACCGTAATGGTATAGTGCAACTTCGCAGTATTGTAGAATAAGGAACTTATAGTAATTTTAGGAGCTATTTTTGAATTTCTAGATGTTGTACAGTTGCATCATAAATAAAAGTTCGGATGAAATATAGTTCTAAAAATGAAAAGCGTATTCATTCATTTTAGTATTTTCTAAGCCTAGATGACAAAGTTTATATCACAAATGATTTTTTTTTCTTTACTAGTCGGTAAATCACTTCTTAGAATGATTTATTTCCAACCGACCGATTTTATGTATTTTTATTTTTTGCTAACTCGTATCTTAAAGGATTTAACGGAAATAACTTTAACATAGCTGAGTTACGATCCGACCATTTCATCTTTTTTCATAATACAGAAAACAAGGAGACATTACAAAGGGTGAAAAATTCAAAATATCATTATCAATATATCATTCGATGAATTGAATGAATCATTGTGTGGATTACCGTTCAATGCATCATAATTCGGCGAATTCAATGAATCATTCAATAAATTGTTCAAATTCAATTGAATTTAAAAAATATATTTTTTCTTCATTGCGCTATATATTGATATTCATTTCGCTTATTTCTACTGGAATGGTAATTGTTAAAACTTTTTATTTATCAATTATCTGAATCGTTGTTTAATATATGTCTCTTAGAGAAGTTGTTTGCTATTACAATATTTTTACATGATCAAAATATTACGTATAAGCGAATCTGAAGTAATATTTGATGAAGACAAATGTCCTGAATTGATAAAGGGTGCTTTATATGTGCAAATATAATGTTTGATATAAAGTTTTATAAGATGGGCAAAGTGGATTTCAACCAAAACACAGTATCAATTTCTCCAGAAAAATGTGCCATTTGGAATTTTACGTGCTTAGGTGCAGTACCTAAATAAAAATGTATATTTTAGAATGATAATTTATCAAAGGCAGAGAGCCTTTGAAACAAAATATAAATTTCATTAACGAGACAGAATTCTGTTGTTTAGAAATCTGATTTTTATTTGAAGTCTGTTTATTTAATTCTAAATACCGATTATACAGGATTATTCGGTACAGAAGTTTTTGAATTTAACTATAGATTTTGCTAAGTCAATTAAGTAGTTAAAATGCAGTAACCTAAGTCGGAAAATATACATAGAATCATATACATAGTAGATATATAAACATGATCAATTTAATATAAACTCTTTGCATGAAAATAATAATTTATGTAGGTCTGATAATGGTATTTGAACGAAAACCATGAATTAGAAATTAATTCATTTTGGTTTGGTGACACTACATGAATGTAATTTTTATATATCTTGCATTTTGTATTAATTCGAACTAGGCTTAATAGCTGTCATATCACTTCAGTGTGGTTTGGTATGTATTCAAATAACTATCTTTCTATAACCACAATGAATAGTAAAAGCAAATTACCTCACCAGGAGTAAGATCATGTTGTGAATACACAATCTTTCGTTTATTTTGCGAGAAGGGGTATAGAAGTGCCTTTTGAGTTCAACGAACGATCGAAGAAGAATCGAGAGTGATATTTAAAACAACGCTTCGGGTGATTTTCATCGGGGCAGGTGAAAACACTCGTGAACAAAAAACAGCATCATCAAAACACAAAAATGAAATCGAAGGTAGAAAAGATTCACAGCAGTTTTGGGCAGAAGAAACCTCCTGTGAGTTGTTGCCTTAGTGGTCGAGTAGGTATTATTGTCCTACATTTTGTGACGTATCATATATGTAGGTCAGGAGTTGCCATTGGTGGCGATTGTTCGTATATATTGCCATGGCATGTCTGCTAAGGCATGGAGTGGATTTAGTTGTGCGAGGAGGAACGTGAACGTATTATTCAATCATTTCAAAGCAGAGTTCTCAAGGTAAGAAACGTTAAGGCACGTTTTCTGTTTTCACCATTCACTACTGTTTTTTTTTTTCTTTCCAGTTAAAGGGCGAAAAATGACATGTGGATTTTACGCGCTGGATTTAAGGTAGTGACAGGTAATGGAACAAAAGGGAAGGATGGATTGCAGTGAATTAATCTTAGCAGTTGATTGCTCGAAACTTTAATAAGATTATAAAATTTTACAAAAGGGTTTTGAAGAGGAGACTTTACTTAGACTAAAAAAAAAAAGACTTATTAGTGGAATCAAAATTATATCTAGAAATTTGCTGTTAAAATGCTTGAAAAGTATTTATAAAAGAAAAATCAGAAGGTTAGATATGAAGGATAGAAGTTAAAAAAAAGACTAATTAGAGATACGTAAAAACACGCAATTTCTAGAAGAACGAGATGTTGTGTTTTTGATGGAATTTTGCGATTCATATTTTAAATCAAACGAATAAGAATTTCGAACCATATCAATAAATTTTTATCGAAATTAAAAAAAAAAATTGTCATTTTTATCAATTTTATTTGGCCATTAATTATTTCTTGTAATTGGGAGATGCATGTCATTTTTTGCTTTTTTTGTATGAACATACCTAGAACCTTCACATCGTTATACCAGAAGTGTATATTGTGTTTAAAGTTTTGCGATAATTGTGCTTAAGAACTAAAAAAAAAAATCATCATAGAATAGTTTTAAAAAATTTCCTCGGTAAGCTGAATTAGCAAATTTATTATTTTAGCGAGTTCTTTTCCTGATAAAACTTAATGTTCAGACATTCTAAATTAAATTTGATTTATTTACCAGTATTACATTGATGAATGTGTTCAAAGTCAAAATAAGAAAGTAGTAATTTATATTCATTTTTATTCAGTAAAAAAAATCTCAAATTTGCAATCTTTATATAACTATAAAAGGAAATATGTTATATATATATATATATATATATATATATATATACGCTGTTATAGTAATAATAATTCCAAGAAATTTTAAATATACATCCTTCAAATATTTATTTTATTTCTTTTGTTACTTTTGACATTTCAATTACATTCTAAAATAGATATAACTTAAAATTTTAAATTATCAATAAAAATACAAATAATTATCCTATTTTTGTATACCTGCATTGATTGCACAATTCTAGGTAATATTTTAATAATATTCTAAATAACAACAAACTTACTCTCTCTTATGATTTTAATCTTATTCGCTATTTTATTTTTATAATTTAAGTTAGAAATGCCTTTTTTGGGTAATATTACATAGTTGTTAGATAGCTATTTGAATTATAGAATTATTTCTCTTCCGGTAAAAGGATAAAGGAAAACTTTAAAATTCAAAATATGAAATAATTAATTCTAGTTTTCCCGGCGTTTTACCTTACTGCATAATATTTTTTCTAATTTGTATTGATGAACACGTGGTGACAATTCTTTAACAAATATTTTATTTGTTGATATGTTTTTTTAAAAAGTAGAATTAAATTCTTATTAAATGTAACTAAAAATAAGGATGACGGTTTTAAAATCGTTTCGTACAATTTGTAGATAAAAATAATCAATTTCAAATAAAAAAAAATGTTTACTTTTAAAAAAGTCTGATCCGAAAGGATACAAAATATTTTACCAAATGAATGTTTGTAATATAAATATGAGTATGAAATAATTTTGGAAATGGGAAAACAAACTTGAAAGTGTATCTATTCGAAATAAAAAGCCATGTTTACTAATATTAAAGGTAAATTTAAATCCGAAATGTTCTGCATAGCGATACATTTATTTATAATTAAAAATAGAAAAATAATTATATAAAATTTAGATGAAAAAGAGAATCAATAAATAGCTCTGTACATATAATTTTAAATCTTTTTTTCCTTTATCAAAGCTGAAGAAAACGTTGAACTGAAACTGAAAAATTAAAAATAATATATATTTATGGCTACAGAAGTTTTTAATTAAGAATCTCACTCAGAAAAAACATCATAAATTATTGACGAACTTAACCCATTAAATATTGTCCCAGTTACGATTTTGATGGTATTTGATATAGAATTGTTGGTATGTACAGTAAAGCTTGAATTTGGTAAATATTTTGATATTGCAATCTAAATGAGGTTATATTCCTATCTGCTAATTATAAATTGTGTTTATTCGATGCACTAAAAGTGAAGAATCGTTATATAAACTGCTTGTAAAAAGAGTATTAAGTTATTCTTTAACTAATTACAAGAAAAACTTGAGATTTGCATGACTTTAAAAAATACGTTTTTAATTAATGCGCGACAAATGTTTGGTACCATTCCTTGAAATATTAAGTAAATATTTTAGTTTTGCTTCTTTTTTAACAACTGAAATCTTTGGAACCATTGGATTTTTCAGAATTCATCGTAATTATTTCCATCATTTGTTAAGTTTGATAAGTGAGGTAAATCTCTAATATCAATCAATTAATTAAAGGATTCCTATATAAACAATGATTCTAAATAAGAATGTTATGTAAAGCAGGCCATTAACAGTATAAGAATATGAAAAAATAATTTATATGTTTGACTTAGACTATGAAAGAAATTCACAATATTAATTAATTTAAACTGAATTATATATCATAAACACAAAATGAATATATTTCATCAAAATAACTGCGATAAATGTTCTAACATACATAATAACAAAGAAAGCAAAATTATAACATAAATTTATTATAACATAAATTTATGTCTCTTTACAAATAAGTTACTTCAGTATCACGTGAATTTCTTTAAGAAAAGAGAGATAATCAAAATACTTCATTTTTGTTCGTGTATTGTTTATAAATAAACTTTAATAATTGTATTTATTTTCTTTTTTGAGATGATCACGTTTATATAAGATCACCCTAAGCAGTGTAATCAAATAATTTGTTTATTTTAAGCACGTTCAAACCTTTCATTTTTCATTACATCTTTTGACTCAGTGATTACACACCTATTTAATTATTCATGAAGTGAAAGCGGAAAGACAGTTAATGCGCATTTAAATATTATAATCAGTTACAGAGGTCATCGACTTCCGAAACTGTTGCTTGTGTATATATTGAAGGAAAACTGCATTAAATCAAAATAATTTTCAAGCAAAAAGAAATTTATATGAACCCTCCACCTTGCTCATTATGGTATTTCTTACCTAGATATTTCTCAAAACATTTTATATAGACTTAATGAACTAATTTCGTATAAGAATTTAAAACTAATAAAAATTGCGAAACTGAATGTATGTGATTTATTTATTTTCAAAATCATGAAATATGTTCCATATATATATTAAATGATATACATTAAAATTTTACTTTTTTGCAAAAGATCATCAAAATTCAAATTTTCTTAAAAAAAGAATAATATTTCATACTTTCAAATGAAATAACATTCACTGAGAGTACACAAAGCTATTGATTGGATAAGTGAAATCTGTAGTTGTATCATAATAATATAATTGGGTTTTTTTTTTGAAAACTATATGTTTATGCGGAATACAATAAATACATTATTGATATTAAGATATATATTTTCGTCATATAGCCAGAAATTTTTTTTCAGAAAAGTTTTTCTTCATGACAGAGATGGTATGAGTATGGTCAAATCTTTTCATTCTCATATTTATGTAAAATTAGATTTTTTAATGTTATGTGTTTAAACGTGGTTTTATACTAGTGTAATAACTATGATATATTTTGTTATAATTAATGATTAAATTTTCCCTTTCAGTAATTTTCTCGTTTAGTATGTAAATTTTCCCTAAAATTTTTTTTTCAGGGAAACTTACAGAATTTTTCTTGCTTAATTTTATTGAAAGCTCAAAAAATAGATATATTACCATCGTTTTGATACAGATTTATTTATTTTCAAAATGGAATCAGAATTACTTATGGAGGCTACAATAGCCTACTGATTAAAGTCATGACCGTCATAGGCGCTGTCGCGTCCCAAAAGGTTCCGTGTTAAAGTTCTGTTCCCACCTAAGATTATCGCGAGGAATTAAAAAAAGTACTGCCATACTTTAAAATTGAATAGATCTCAAAGACCTCACCAGTGTTGTGTGGCAGTTCAGAGAGAGAACTTTGAGCCTAGTTGTCGTTCCTCAACACTAATTCATAGTTTAAAATTTAGAAGTCAATAGCCACAGTGTAGTTCTAGATTTACGTTAACTAAAAAGAAATAAGACTATGAAAAATCTGTTAATAATATATCGCTTTTTGATTAAATTATCAGCTTAAAAAAAGAGGAAAATTTACAAAACTGAAACAATTTTTAGCAAAGGAGTAAAATGATAAAATCCCCCTTTCAATGTTTTATTTCACAATTTAAAAAGTATTCAACAAAGATTAATTTTATCGCGAAAAAAATCAAATCGAAACAAACTTTTATTCGAATTATATTGAATATTGTGGAAAATCAATTAAAAATACCGTACACCCTCTCAGTAATCTGGGATATATCGGACTAGAGTCCTCGCGAATTATTGAAAAAGAAACACTTATAATAACGCATTTAAACCATGAAAGTTAAGTATTAATGCACAAAATGTAATACAGTACACGAAAATAAAGAGTAAAACATTCGAAATAAGTAAAATTACGCAAAAACTTACCATTTTACATTAGATAGTCTACATGATGCAAATGGTTTTAGTTTAGTGCTCACTAACGTCGCACTAGAAGCAACACGAGGGCTATTGGCGACGCAACTCGTAATTTTGAACCTCGGTCAAGTGATGAGGACGACACATGAGTTTGCACCTTCCTCTATTAATTTCCACACTACGCCATTGGGAGGACTTTGAGCCCCGAAAGATTTCATGTGCATCAGCCCCGGTTACACGGCGTGCCTTAAGCGGCCAAGGATCGAACCCGCGACTGAACGAAAACCGCCGAAACCGAAACCATGACCTCTAGGCTACCGCGTCCATATTATTTAATTGGATTAGGAGGCATAAAATAACGTCTATCAAGTTTGAATTCCTGTTTAAAAACGCCTAATTACTGGCAAAGGCGAAGTGCCGGATAAAAGAGTATTGTATTTATTATTCGTTGTTTAGCTCAATGTTTGATTTCCGATTGGATGAAACACAAGAACGAAATCATATAATTAGTTAAGTAAATTATATTAATGTTATTTTGGAGAAAATCAAGCGTAAGCCTAGGAAATAGTTTCCTTATTTACAATTCAGTATAAAGTTTTAAGATATTATACATATTATCTCCCTTTACGCCTTACTTTCAAAAGCTTCAATTTCACTACCTCAAAATATGTGCCATTTACAATTAAATACGTTGAAATCCACCTTTATTTTTTACTCTCAACCCATCTTCATTTATTTATTTCGTGCTTTACTAGAAGCGAAGGATATCTAAAAGTTACTCTAGCATAAAAACTGAAAATGCCCTTTTTTATTACCACCTCACTTTCAGACTAATCAACTCGCTCTCTCTTCAAAATCTCTATACCTCAACCGTCAAAAATACTGGAAGCCAATCGTGCGCAAAGCGTGAAAAATCACTCTCCCAACGTAGCGCTAACGTATCGTGTGCGATCAAACGACATTGAACTTGGCTTTCCTTTTTTTTTTTTCTTTCACCCATCAACCAATCCGTTCGTTTTTAATTTTGTCTGCATGGAAAAAAAAACTGTCTTAAAGGCGCGCTCAGCGAGCGTGTTCGTTCCATTGGAGAAACATAGCGGTCGACTCGTGTATACGTGTGGACGGCGGTCATTACCATTCTGTAGACGACCTGTTCTTTTTATTTGGAACCTTTTTCCCTGTCAGGTATACATTGATGCTTAGGACTGCAATTTTAAGTCTTGCGAGTGGTATTAGGCAAGAATTTTAAAAAGGATTTATACCAGTGGAGAAAACCGTATGAGGAAATTAGATAGAGATAGCTTTGCCATTTCGGATAATAAATGGCTTTCGGAACTGTTGAAATTTCAAAGGATATTAATTTTCAGAAATAGCGAGTATTGAGAAGCATTCTAGTGCAATGGCATGATTTAGTTCACGAGTAAAAATAACGCGTTAATCTCTTTACTACAAGAAAGTTTGATTCATTGCCATCCTGTTGGTATATGGCTGGCTAACTACGATAAAAAAAAATAAGCAAATCTACTAATAATAGTAGTTTAAATATAAAAAATAAATTATTGTCAACTAAGAGCTGTAAAAATATCTTTTTTATTGCCATCGTTTCAGTACGTGATTATTTTATCTTCAGAAATAAAGCCTATTATCGTGCAATACGACTTGTAACGTATGAAAAGCAAATAGGCAGTAGGAATTTATATGAAGATATAAGGAAAATTTTCAATTTATTTATAATTACAACGATACGATCGAATAAAATCAACTTGAGCACAAATTAATATAACTTGGAAAAATATTGGTATTGATATAATTTTAGCATTATATTTGATACTTTCTATATAACAATCATTACATTTAATGAAATGTATCTACAGAAGCGTGCCGAATAAGATCTAGAGTTCTTCATCAAGACCATTCATAATGTAATATCATTTTCTCAAGTTTTTCTGCAACGAGTTTAGCCAATATTCCCTCTTAATCGCAGTTTTTATTTAATTATTAAATAAACTAGAAAAATATCTATCATAAAATATATGTCTACAGAATTAATTATTCATGCCTCTAATTACTATAATTTCAAAGAAGGTGAACGAAATATATAAAATTTCCTTAAAAATATAATCACTATTGATTATTTTCTGCAACAAGGAAGAAAAAAGAAAAAAAAATTAATGGCTAATTTTAGTTATAGTATCAGTATTAAATGCTCTTCTCTGAATAACTGCAACTCGTAAATAATTTCTTATTATTTACATCGAAACTAGATTACTTATTTTATGATCCCCATGTGTATTATTTTGGATAATGTACATAAAATTATTCATGGCAAATGTAAAAAAGAAATATTACTTAGAAAAAAAATGATAGTTCGAATCTCGAAGAAAGTAATTCTAATTGAGGTTAATTGAACGGGTTCAAGCTGGGACATTGACCGGAATTAAATAATGAGTATACTTTCTTAAAATTAAAAACTATTTTTCCTTGATCCCGAAGGACCTAAATTCTACTCATCAAAAATTGGATCATCCTGTTATTACTTTCAAAGTAATATGTTTCGAAAAGGAAAATATGGAAATGTGTTATTGAATGCTTGGGGATAATCAATTACTTTCGATGTTACTACGGGATGATGGCATATAACGCCGCAGGTAGCAGGATAAACAGAATTTGTAGCATCATCTTTTTTCCTCCTAGCAGCGGGTTAAAGAAAGTTGTGCAATTATCAAAATTTCACCCATGAGTTAGAATATATCAGCCGAATCGATTTGTTGAACAGAAATGGAGTTATGTTTGAGTGCTTTTATGGATTACAAGTAGAGATATATAGATTTTGATCAGAAGATAAAATAACCTTGAAATCGTAAAAATCCTAATAAGTTGGTAGATAAATTCTTATTTTTCTGATTTCAGAAATATATTTCTGTCGTTAAATAACACAAAATCGTTAATCATGTATTCAGTTAAGAAATTTTTTCCAATAATGATCGCTTCGTAATTTAATTTCAAAGTGTCGTTTTGTATGTAAATTCTCTAAAACTTTCTGACGTAAATTTATTGTAAGAAATAGACAAAACTGATTTAAATACAAGGATGTATCGTAAAGTTTTAATTATTTCTATGAAATAAGCGAAATATTTGGATAACTCTTATTGCGCATATTCATTGATTGTTATGTGCATAATGTTGTATATTACAGTTATTCATGTTGATTTGTTTGGTTTCAGGAAGTCGTACCTTGAAGTACTCTTCAACATAGTAAAGCTTTAATCATATTCATGAAATGTCGCAAAGTTTTAATTTTTACTAAATAGACCCCATTAATTTTTATTTATTACTCTTAAGATTTCTCTATATAGTTGCAATCCAGAGTTAAACATTTCTCTTATAGTTTCTTAACCTTTCGAAGGTTATTAAGAAACTCAGCAGATATTGCGCTATCATTGTATGAACTCTTATCTTTTCCATGTCGTGGATTACTTCAATCTACGACTTCCAGAAACAAAAAATAATCAACATGAATAATTATTAATTATAATATTGTATACATAAAGATCAATTAATATGCAGAATAAATTTTATCCAGGTATCTCGGTTACTTCTTAATAGTAACTAAAACTTTTCGGTATTTCCTAGTAAAGTTATTGTACTTGAGACTGTGACGGCTCTATCCGCGTTCTTGTCACTAACAGTCCTCTTGGGGAATTTTCGGGCCTTAGAAATTATTTTTATTAGAAAGCTTCCTCCGAAGAAGAGAACGTGATCAGGCAAATTAAGACTGATATATATATATAGTATAAGCTTTCAAGAAGGAGAGGAGAGGAGAGATAGGATAGATTTCTAGCTGAGCAGTAAATAAATTAAGTGTTTTTGAATATGTCTAGTTTTCCTCCCGACCAAACTCCCTTACAAGACTGATATATACACATTTAAAAAGCAATATTTTTTTTAACTGTCTACAAATAACTTCTCTAACAAATATTCTCTTAGATATGTTTTTTTTAAATAATAATCCTTTAAAACAATTATTTAATTATGTGTGGTGTGATATATATATAGATGAGTAAGATAGATACATAAAAACATTATGTGTGAAATAAAATATATTTTTACATGATAGTAATATGAATATATTTTTAAAAGAAATTTCTTAGTTAACAAGGCCTAAGATCTACTGAATAAGTGAAGCAAGGGCGGATTTATAAATCAAAGGTTGCCTTTTTTTATTGAAAAAAAAAATTCAGTTGTTTGTCCAATTATATGTATAAGCCGGTTAAAAATGTTTCATACTGATAACTTATTATTAAAAGGCTAGTAATATTTCAACTCATTTACGCATTTTTTTTTTAAAAAAAAAAATTAAAAATCATTGAAGGAAGTACATCAGAACATTTGTCTGATTATATTGCGCTATCACTATATGAAACCTGGGGGTATATAGTGTATATTACATCCATTTTAATAAGTATGTTATATCTAAAATTTGAAGAAATCGACCAACTTATGATTTAAGAAAAAAGACTGAACTAGTTTTCTTTTTTATCAAAATTAATTTTAAGGGAAAGCTTCATTATATGTAAAAATATGGCAATTAGTGCATTAAAAATAAATTCTCTACTGTTGAGGCAACTGCATTATTTAAGATGTGAAGTATTTGTTGCGTGGGATAATTACTGATGAAGAAAAAATAATTTACAACTAATTCGGAGTGCTTTTGTGTGTGTGAAACGATGTTTTTTTTTTTTTAAATACCGTTCACATTAAATTTAGCAATTCTAACGTAAATTCAGAGGGAAAACATGTTCAGTAATCTGGAAAATAAATTGAGGAAAATTGCGAAGCAAAAGCTGTACTTTTCTCACCCTAAATGCTTCAGAAGATATTAGAACACTTTCTTTTTTTTTAAGAGCTAAAAAGGAAGAAATTTTTGATTTTTCAAAAACATTCTCGAATTTAGAAAGTTTCGTGTTTTCTAGAATTATCACCATTATTGAACAAATTGAAATCGACGGAATAATAAATTAAAATCTGTAATTAAAAGGCTCTTAATATTCTTAGATTTACATGAAAATGAGTTATATATTCTTCTTAGAATCATTAAATTTTGAAGAGAACCAAGAATTAAAATGTTAATGGATTATTAATTTATTTTTGGAGGGATCAATAATAGTTGGAATTGACTTTATTTTCTATTCTCGTATTTTGACAATTCAGCTGAATAATTTTAGGCTGATTAACAGGGCTTGTAAAATACACATGAATCAAGAATCTAAAATTAAGCAAACATTTTTCCATTTTTATTGCTGTTATGTAAACCAGAACTGTCTATAAGATTTGGAATTTTAAGGACATTTTATTACACAATATTTTAATATAAAAAAATAAAATATTTAACAGACCCAGATGAAACTTACTTTTTCTCACGAAGATGATCTTTGGTCAGTTGAAACTCATTAGTATTATTAATTTTGGAAAAAGGAAGAGTCACAAATATACGAGGAAACACTGTATTGTTACCTGGAGAATCGATAATATACGCATAATACATCTGAATTGTCAGGAGTATCTTTGCAAATATCTTTTGCAAGAGAAAAGTTGATGCGCCTTTTCTTACAGCTGGGAACAAAAAACGATGAATAAAAATTTAAATTAAAATGTTCGATATTCCTATATCTTTCTTTTTAATGATTTGTTTTTTTAGTGCTCTGCAAAACTATGACGAATGGAGAATTTTGTAATATTTTTGATAGTATAGAGGACCTCTATAAAGTTGACAGCGTCTCTGTGTTGACTATCTCATTAAATTCCATAATCCCGGCATGTATTATGATATATTTAATGGAAGATCATCCATTCTATACTGACCACTATCTCAATACCGATTTTTATAGTTTGAATAGTGACATCCAATACAATTTATCAATCATTTGTCTGTTAAATTCTTTGTACTGCAAGAAATGTTGAAAGTGTATGTTTGTTCTAAATTATTTTTGTGAATATCTTAGGTTATGTAGAAATAATCTTTCTATTACTTTCTATTCTGTGTTTTGTGGAATATATATGCTTTCAATGTGATAGATTGTTGTAGGATTGGAAATCCTGCAATTGCGGAAATCCTGGGTAATTAAAAAAAATGAAACCTGAATATATATTTAACATATCCTTACCCTTATAAAACAAGCTGATTTTCAATTAAAATGTTCTAAACCTGTAATTTTAATAAAGTCGTTTGCTGTGAAAGAATTCTTAGGAATGTTGAACAGTATGGTCAATGTTGTTTTCCCCCTTCCCTTTAAAACAAGAACGAAAAACACATTAAAATTGATCTTACCTCCTTTTTTATAGAAAGAATGATTCATTCAATCGTGAAAAAATAGCAAACGTTTTGATTTTGAGTGATGTTGTATAACTTTATTGTATATTTTGATTATACATGATTCACATGCGTGAATCGGTACATTAAGCGCAGTTGCGTGCATTGACCAATTTATTTCCTTGGATAGTTAGTTTACACAAAAGATGTATTGAATAATCAATAATTTGATTTTTCCATTTCATAAGTATAATACTCGTTAGTTTGTTCCATTTTTCCGCAACACTGAATTTTTATTTTCATGTGCATTTGATAAATTCCGGTACAGAGTAAACTCTCTTTAATCCGGCACTTTGGGATCGCAACTGCGATGTACTATCAAATGTCAATAAAGTTTAAACAGGGCTACCAAAGATAAATTAACCTTGATAAAACGTTAAAATGATTAAAACATGCTTTTAACGTGTTTACGTACATCCCAAACCTATGTACACAACATAAATATCTGGCAAAGAATTTCATCATCAAAGCTACAAAATTAAATTCTAACGTTGAACATTAATTTAAATTAAATATTCCTGTATTGATAAAAACACAGTTAGAAAGAAAAACTAATACATTACAATGAACAAATTGTGACAAGCTACTGTATTTGGCTTGAGCAAATACACAGAAGCGTTACTGTTTAATATATTTATATTTCGCTTCTGTGACTCCGATAGCATCTTTAAATTGTACACAAATTTTTTAAGTTCTGCAGAGTAGCATTTTTTAATACATTCGGTAAATTTTACAGTTGTATTTAACGTATGATCTTTTTTTCATAATCCAATTCTGTCTTCTGATCATGAGATTATTTGATGATAATCATGAGATCACGAGAAATTATTTGATGTTATTTTTTGAATTTGAATTTGGAATAGTAACTACTTCTAAAGAAAAAAAAATATATTTTTTTTTCTGATTGAAAAAAAGTGGGTGGTACATTAAAAATTATTAAAACATTTCTTTCAAAGAAATTTTGAAAAGAAAAATTAAATATATTGTTAAGATAAAAATTTATATCACAAACATCATTATATTTTTCTTATTACATTTAATTTTAAATGCTTAGCAAGTGATATTTTCTCAAGAACCTGAGTCAGATGTGACTTTTTTAACTTGACAATACTCCGCACATTTATATATCACTACAAAAATTTCTCTGTGATCCTGATCTGGTATTCAGGCCTTTGGTAAGCTTCTGCTATTCTTTTATCTCTGATAAGTTTCTGTCATTCTGACCTTTGAAATTACGACAACAGCACATCAGGTGATTTTATTTAACAGAATCACTGAGCCGAAACCATTAATTTCTCAGTTATATTAACGTTTTAGAAATATTTTGTTCTCTGTTGACATGTATTCAAAATATTTTTTTAGTATTCATAATTTCAGCTCAGGCAATTCATTCTCATGAACGTTTTACACATATATGTGTTCACCCATATTAACAGAAAAGAAAATAAGCAGAAATTTATTTATTTGGCTATCAAAAAATTGGAAAGGATCAAACAATTATAAATACAATGGTATTGTCACATTTTCAAAATTCTCGAAAGATTTCAAACGAATAATTAATACATTGAGCAAATAACGTAAACCTAACACTTTATTACGCACGTTTTATTTTACATTTATGGGATTAGTAAAGTATGTATCGTCCTTTACTAGTTCAATAGGATGAATCTAAAACAAAATCTTACAATACTCACCTAAACCTCAAGATACAACCATCTCAAAGGGTCAGGTAATGAACCGGGATAAAAACTAGTTCAGTTGGCTTACTAATTTTAGAACTTCAAACTGGAAAAAGAAGCAATTCTTTTCACAATAAGATTAAAGCTCTAATTACAATTATTTGGACGTTCTGATTCTATCTCCTTGACACCCGAAGTTCTTTTAGAGTTTAAAAACAAAGCAATACGCTCTTTGGACTCCTGTTATGGTTGATGGATTATCAACTAGAAATCGAAAATCCTTTATTTTCATCGAAACGATCCCTTTTCATATTCTTTCTTTAAAACTGGGCATTGGCCTCAATGTAGTCCACACCTATCTTATTTTCATTTCTTAGTCTTTCTCTTTACATTGTGGATCAGAATTTCTACAGAAAAGCAGGTCTCGTAAATCCAAAGATGGAACTGAAAAATCGTGTTTGGCAAAGAGTAATTTTTTTTATTTGTCAACCTTTGTTTTTAAGAGCAGGGAAGAATGATTGCTGGTTATTTACAGCTTAGGCTGGATATGTGAATGATATATATTTCTTTCCAAGTAGCTAGAGATTTAGTTCAGATATATTTATATTGAATATTGTTCTATATTTATGACAGGAAAAATTATACTGCTATCTGTAAAACATGATATTTTGTTTATTTCTGAAAGGAATCTTGAGATCTAGTTTAACTGATTGTATGCTGCAAAACAAAAATTTCAGTTGGCGCGTAAATTTATTTAGATTTTATCTTACAAAACGTTAAAATGTAACGCTTATTCATTAATATTTCCTATTTTGCTGGGGTTACTTTAAATACTTATCGTACTGCTCACTACCTTCTATTTGGGCATAAACTTATGCACATATTTAATAAAAAACTTGTTCATATGATTTAATCATTTAATACAGAATAATGTAATTTTTTTTCACATTTTATATGTAGAAAAAGGATTTTAGCAAAACGTTTTTTAACGTTCGATTCCTTATCGAATATAATAGGGCCATTTACTGCAATAAATCTTTTTCTCAATTTCTGCTTTCTGTTTTTTTTAAACCTGGAAGGATTTTATTATGTTATCTTTTGATGCTGGTGAAGAGTTTTCTGAGAATAGCAAATACGCCTCGTCAACGAATGTTAACACAAAATATATTCCTGATTAGCAACATATTAATTAATTTTCTGCTTAACCTAAATGATAGACTTTGACTTTTTCCAACACTCTTATCGGATGCCTTATTCCCCATTATTTTATAAAGCAGTTCTTTAGATATTCAAGAGTCGGGCTTGTAACCTTACAAGTCATTTATCTATCTCTCACTCAGAATTCCGTGTTAACAATACATAATATTCTATTAATTGTTAACTGTATGGTTACAAATCTTATTCGATCGCAAAAGTCAGATCAAATCAAAACTCAGAAATATCGGAATCAAAGCTATGTAATGCTCATAACAGACAAAATACTTTCTTAATAATATAATAACAATTTTTTTTAATAAAATAATAATTTATCTCTTTTAAATTACAATATTAATGATTCTCAATGAATTCTCTAATGAACTCTCAAAATAAATTTTATTTACTTTTTTCGTCAGAAAATATCTTTTTTCCATGTTTTGTCTTCCATTGAGTGTTTTTTTGGGAACTCAATAATATATAAATTAATTTTAAAATATATTTAGTGAAGGCTTGACTTCTGTATTTAATATTTGATCCATTGGATTTCACCAAGTAATTAATCAATCAATTCAGTCTAATTAAAAAGTCAATTAATCATATTGTCTAATTAATCGTTCAACTACTCAAACAGTCAGTTGATCAGACTCCATAATTAATAAATAAATTAATCAGACAGCTAAATCTTTAAACTATTTTTATTCCTTTTCTAACAATAATAAATAATTAATATTGGTTTTACGAACGAGTTATTATTTTTTCGCGTTCTCAACCAAAGATTGTCAGAAAATTCTACTTATTTCGATTACTGTAAAATGGGTCTGAGTGAAGAAAAATATACCGGATCCAATTACAATCTCAGCTAATGGGCGGCAATTTAATGTTCTGAAACCAATGTCGTATGCCCAAGAAGGCATCTTCAAACTTGAAAAAATCTTCAAACTGCACCCAGCAATATCAACAAGTCTGGTCTTGCTATCTGAACTATCTAATCTATTTGCTACCTTTCCTATTCGATGTATAGCTTTGTAAATTTACAGAAGTTACAGTTTATTCACAAGTTGAAGCTCTCAAATCAAATAATGTCATCAATAACTCCCCCCCCCCAAAAAAAACATTTGTTTATTATTTCATGAAATTAATGCAAATGCTGGTATTTCTGTTTGCATACTAAATACCCATTGCTATGGTGTATAAAAAATATTTCAAACTGATTTTATCAAAATAAATGTAAATTGTTTCATCAAATTAACGTTTCATTTTTTCAGCTAAATAATCGACTTTTTTTTTTAATTATTAACATTTCTGAACTATTTCAAATAAATATCATATCAGTATACGAAAAAATTACTCTAGTACTAAAGAAAATCAGGTATTTTACTTTAGTACTTTTTTAGTTGTTAAAAATTTTTAAAATATATTAGTTAAATTTTCTTATCGTATTACATACTTTATTCATAGAATAATGAGAATGAAATTTATTTGATACGCTAAATCTACTTCAAGGATATTTATTATATTAATTCATGAAATCACCTTTCAATCATGAATTTTTAAAAATATAATTTCACTTCAGCTAAATATAATACTTTAACCTTAATTTTATTGTAATTTGCAAATACAGAACTCCTTCTCATAATCCTTCGCCTTTCCTGCCGGCATTTTATATGTTGATATAAAGTCGGCGTTTTATATAAGCTATAAATTTGTAATCCGGCATTTTTATATATATAAGCTGATAGAAAATATAAAATTATTTTTTTACCACCTAATTCAACTGATTTCACAAAACAATGAATTTTTTTTGTAGTTTTAGATAGTTCGCGTGTTTGACACTTTATTTGAGGTACTGTATTAAATTTTAAATTTTAATAAACATAACTTATGTTGTTTAAATGCGTCATTATTAATAAAAATCCAATAATCCAAAGGCTGATAACCTGACGCTCTTTCTGGTTATGAAAACCAAATATCAAATCAAAATGAAGCAATGTGAATTGAATAAAATTCATCAATGATATTTGAGAAAATACCAAAGACAGGAAAATAAGAGCACAAAATATATGTAAACTATATAATTATACAGGGTTATTCAAAGATTCATCCGATTTCGCGCTCCATGATTTCTTCCTTAGAAGTTTGTAAACTGCCACCATAACCCAAAAATTTTGTGAACTTGGCAACGGATTTCTGCTGTATAATCAATTATCGCTGATTTTGGCAACGTGGTCGACAGGAGTTTCCAGGTATATGGAATTGACATTTACACGTGTAACTAAAACGGTTATATCGAACACCTGTAAAAAAAACTTCTTATACTTTTCCCCTTTAAGAAGTATGACTTATCATAATATGTCGTTTATTTATAAAAATATATAATTTTGAAATCGAAGAATCATTTTGAAGTACCCCTGCATATTTTGTGAAAAAGTAAATGTCATTCCTGGATGGATGTTCACATAAAACGTTCTAACCCCTAAGTACTTTGCTACAATATCCAAACAATAAATAAGTCTTAGTATAAGAAATATATACTACAGAATAGGCACTGGCTTTAATGACTAGAGGCTTTCACCCTAATCACTCTACTTTGACTGGTACATGCTTAAGCACTGGAATAGGTACAGATTTATGTCGGTACTAGGTAATAGTTTCTGGGGAACCTTCACATAAATGGGCATGTGGTAAGGTTTGGGCACTGATAATGCTTGGGGAACGTGAACAACGTAGGGTTTGGGTACTTTCAATGACCTGAATAGGGTATGGTTTGGGCTCGGTACTGGATTTGTGTATGTAATCACTTTGGGCACGTGCACCACTTTGTGGATGTGCTTCACAACAGGTACGATCTTCGACAGGCACTTACTTTGGCAGGGCAGTGGTTTTAAGACCGGTACGTGCTTAGGGGTACAGGGACGTGTTTTTTGGCCAGGGCACATAGTGTGGAATGGTGATTAGCTTTGATGTTTCTTGATGATTTTGATGGGTTCAGTAGTCCTGAAATGTGGCTGTCGGCAGCGGGTGAAAGTCAGTAGCGATCCAAGGATGAATACGGAACACAGTAGTAAAGGACGCATTTTATTTTTATTCTGCAAAAATAGATTACGGTTTGTGAGATACACTTCAGCTGAAAATACATTTTATTGTGTACATTCATAATTTTAAGAAAACACTACTGTGAATGTAAAGCAAAGAATCTTTATATGCATTATGTAAAATTGAAATTTTGTTTTCTGATAAATCACAGAGAATATATGCCAGTCCAGCGTAGCATAATTCATGTTTGATTCTATAATTTTTCCTGTAAATATATCAATATACTGTATTAAAAAATGTATTTCAAAAAAGTTCTTGAATATTATTATTTAATAATAAGTTGAATTTAATGAAAATTCAATGAAAAAGTAAGATATAATGTAAGATTCAAATAAGTTTACAGCGCTTGTTTAGTTTCCAAATTAAGCAAAAAAAGAAATTACAAAAATTTATCCCTAAGACTTTATGACTCTTTATAAACTGTCAAAACTTTTAAATACATTAAAAAAACTAACGAGATTTTATTAGATTTTTTTTTTATATCACGCGCTTTTTTTTTTTTTTTCAAAATAAAGTTTTTCGCGCAATATACACATTTTACTTCATTATCCTGCAATTGCATACCAAAAAAATCAATAATAATGCTGAAAAAATTTTGCTCTCAAATTTTATCTGCAGAAATGAATTATATCATACCAATACGTTAAATCTATGTCTAATTTCGAGAAACATATTTTTAATTCATATTTACAAATACGGTGCATTTTCTTGATATAAAACTCTAGTGATTTTGTCTTTTATAGTAACCATAGTTACAATTATAGCTCTACATCATGTTCAGTAATAATGTACCATCTTGAGTATTCAATGTCATAGGTAATTTGACATGATATTGCTTTATAACAAATGTGGAGTATGTGGGAACAGAGGCAACGATAGAATGATTCAGATGCATGAAATTTGATATGTTGAATCTGTGGGTGATATGCATTTGCGCCTGGAAGAGATGTGGGGGGGGAGAAGATTTCATTTAATATAGTAAAAGGATTTTGAAAATCATTTCTAAATGTATGGTCGGTTTCTTTTGTAATTGGTACTATATTATAATATCATTCCGATATAACTGGTATTCTGCCAACTCTTATACATTACCACATCAAATGTACCGACTTCTGTTATTCTGTGTATGGCACAATTACAACGGTGGCTCTATAAAACTGTAATTTTATGACCATCGTTTTATGGTCGAAAATACATAAATAAAAAAGTAAACATCACTGAAAAGAAACACTCTCTCTCCCTTCACTCCAGGACTACTCAAGCTGATGCTATTTCTGCAGAAAGGGTGATCACCCCAAGACATCCACACATTTTATAGAGCTATTGCGCGAACAGCGACCAGACCTAGCATCTTTTTTTTTATCTGTTCGTCTTCTGAAGATCAAAGCACCAAAAAAAGAAATTCTTAACGGCAGCTTTTTCGCTTCCTGGCATTTCTATTATTTTGTGAAAGTTGCAAAGGTTAAGAGAAAATTACTTTGATATCTAGCTTTTTTGAACATAAATTGCAGAGAAAACATATTATCATTAAATAGATTATTAATTCATTTCGTTCCAACGAACCGTTGCCAAAATGCCCAAATTAAGGTTCAATGTGCCTGATGGACTAAATTTTAAAGTTTCAAAGAGCTGAAAAACTGAGATATCCCCTGGTTGAATAAAATGCAGAGTAAAGATGGTTTAGTTTTTTTAAAAGAGAATATATTTATCAACTAGTTCTTGCATTTATCTAATTATCTATTTTTTTGAAAGTCACAAGTCTTGAATTTACAATGTAAAGTTTTTCCTAATTCACATTGTTGATACATTTAATGGAATTTTTTAAAAAAAAGAGTTTAAACTCCACCAAAACTAGAGTTGAATTCAACAGATATCAAATACTCAGCCCCAGAGACTTTGTAATGAAATAACTGTCATACTAGCGCGAAATAATTCAAAATGCTCGAAACTGTTACAGTTTCTTTTTTCAAAAGCGATGTAATGAAATTTCTCTATATTTGAAACCGTTTAAAAAAATAATATTATAAAGAAAAGATAATATAAGAAGAAAAAAGTTTCTATAAATTAATAATGATAAAATATAAGGTATATAAAAATAAATAGTAACCCAAGCTTAATTGTCACATCTCTATTATATTAATACGTAAATTCAATTAAATGTCAGCTATTACAGAATATATTTAAAGAAACATAAAATTAATAATTTTATATTTTGAGTCAAGATGTAAAGATAAATCTACAATTTAAATACTATTTTTCGTTAAAGCTTCGATTTTACAATTGCAAAACATCACTTGATATTATTTAATGACTTATTTTAATATGAAACCGAATCTTATAAAATCAGAGAAAATAAATAGGCTAAAATACTGGTATCATGCTTGGAAAATAAACAATTAGGTTTTCAGTGTGGATAAGTTACTTGTAATTTAATATGTAAGTTAATATATATGTATCAAAATTTCATAAGAATATGAAATAATCAATAAATTTAAAAAAAATAATAATAATTTCATAGAATACGAAAATATATTTTTGATCCATAGCAGAATAAAAAAAAAAATACAATTTTACGGCTAGTGGACAAAAGCAAAAAGTAATTTCGAAAGATAACTGATATAGTGAGTGATTCCATTATTGAAATATACATTTCAATTCGTTCTAAAAGTCTAAAAACAATATTATTAAATACTACTCTGGTTTAGTATTTTACGAAATAAAAATTCACATTAAAAACTGCATTATACTAAAAAAAAAAATGAGCAAATCAATATTTTAACTAACGAAATTTTTATGTCAAACCCAAATTTCAGGGTCACAAATTAAGTATACGTCCTTACGATATTTGCGTTTTTTCAACTGTTATTTTTTTTGTAATGATTCAGCCTAATAGTTTTGTTTCTTTTAAGATACTAATACTTGATTTCTAGACGAAAAATAAATATTTTAAATGAGAAAATGACCTCCAGAACAAACTAATTTTTAAATCCAGAAAATCTCAGTTATTCTAATGTCTAATGTAGGTAAATTTGTATGAGATATTGCATTGAATGTTCAACGTAGTCATGGTTGTGCATGTTATTCAAATGCATAAAAAATTTGGGTGGAACAGCAAATAAATTCAAGAAAGAGAGAAAAAGATTCCTTCAATTCGAAAGGTGAGAAAACGTGAGCGCTGTAAAAATTGCCTTCATTTTACAGCAATAGGAAGGTGTGTTTCTGCAGAAAATATCTGAAGAGTATTATGAGAAGCAGATTATAATGATCTATGTAATTCAGAAGATTCACGCGCATAATTATCTACTAAAAACAAATTGATAAAAAAAGGATTATAATTGTTAAAATCTTATATTTCAAATCCTCAAGCATTTTAAACAACATAATATTTAATGATGTAAACTATTCAAACCATTTTGGAAGTTATGGTCGACGGTATGTAAGGTTTAGGTGGAATCTCTAACCCTGAACTACATCCTCAAACATCGCCCTCATTGCCGAGATTAAAGATGATTTTGTTTTTTGTATGAGCTGCACGTCACATAAAGATGTGGTATAATCAATTTTACTGGCGTAGTCATGGATAAAATGAAATTCTGAGATGAATTAAAAAGAGTAATTTCAGATACTGCTTAAATTATTCTTCAGAAATTATTAGGTTAAATATCAATGTATGTTTTAACAAGATAACGAACTAAAACATACATTTAAAAAATTGTTACGTTATAGCCAAATTGTTAAAGTTTAGTTGTGTTCTTGCAGGAGCCTAGGCCTTACAATACACTGTAAAATGCACTATGTACAACACCATCTCCATTTCAATAGATAGAGAACTTGTGACTTCAATCGAAATTCAGCAAACTGAAAATTAGAAGGAAAGAATACTTACAAACACCATTACAAGAAAATTGACAAAACTCAGTGAAACTATTCAAATCAATGCACACTGCTTGGAAAGTTGTTTTAAATGCAAAAGAAACACAACGAATATTAATTTATGTTTTTTTTTTGAAAAAGTTTAAATAATTATACCCGACGTATACTCATTTTTAATGGTTAGAAACGATATTTTATCATAAAAAATATGTAATTAAAATATTACCAATTTTCCTCTTTTTGTTTCTTATTTTAAGACCTTTAATGTGTATTTTATTGTTCTTAAAAGTATTAAATTTCTAAATAAGTATTTAAGAGCATTGTTTAACGATTTTTAAGAAGGAAAGTAACCATTTCATACCAGTTTGAGAGCCCGAGTATATAATGTCATCAAGAAAATTTTAATTTAAAATATAATTCTAACTGCGTCCATCCCATCTCTTCCTCAAAAATATTTATTCTTTACCAAACTCATTCATCAAATCATTCATACAGAAAAAAAAAACGACGTAAGATATAAAGAAAATTTTTCAAGTGAAAATATTCCAATAAATAATCCGATTTAGAATGATAAATCCTCTGTTATTAATATTTTAATCTATATGCAGTTATTCTAAGCTCAGCTTTTAAATGAAGCAAATTGAAAACATCTTATTTTAATAATATTAACCTAAGAGGGAAAAAATTTAATCTTATTTAGATTTTCCTGGAAATTAGGGACCAAACACAGATTAAAAGTGTAATTCCAAATACTCAAAACTATTTGAAAGTAAAACATGCGAATTGAAAATAATCTTATTTTTTTTTATCGTTTGACCTTTAACATTTGTTACTGCAATCACAATTTTGAGAAATAAGAAGACAAATATTTCACTTTTACTTTAAAACATTATTAATTCATATTCTCTTTTAAATCCTCGGAAGATTCTATGCATTTTTAAATGTATTTTATGACATCTATGTCTTGTTTCTTTTAAATGTATTTAAACTACTGTTAAATCTATTCTGAAAGCTCTTGTATTTCTTTTCTTTATTTTGTAAATGCTTAAGGTTTGTCACAAGGATTTTGGTTGTACATTTAATGCTGTGATGATTTTGTTTTTCGAAAATTCATTAAAGAAATTTTTATTTATTATTTAGATATGTTTAATTTCATTAAAGTTTGAATTCGAAGGCAATAACTTTGAAAACGATTTTAAATAACCATACAGAAAGTAAAAAAAAATGAAATAGACTAAGGAAGGGAAAAAGTAAATTATTAATATTTAATCTCTTTCAAATAAATGAATGGCGCTTTGACTTTTTTTAGATAGTACATTTTCTTTTTTTTTATACAATCAAGTGTATTTCAATATAAACTATACTGCAATTTTAAATTAATTTATTTTTTTTAAACATTAACATTTCTGCAGAACAGTTCTCAAAGTTCTTTCAAATTATATATTTTACCTTACTTTTGAAAAATAAATAATAAAGTTTTTTTTTTAATTATATAGCAATCTTTTATTAAATTATTATTCAGAGTGGCAACAACCAAATTTGGTAACTGCGAAATAAAATCGAACATAACGTTCAGAGAAAGGAAAGAATACTGAATTTATAAGAAAATATGCAAAATATTTGTTTTATGCGTTTGAAAGTGAAGGGAAAAGGCAGAGGAAGATAACTAGAATTACAGGTAAGAACTTTTTTTTTATGTAACAAAATATGTAGATTTTAGTGAAATGCTTAGCATTTTAATTAAATTTCGTACATATATCCAGACCTTCTTTAGTAGTAAAATAAAACAACAGAATGAATTTTTCAAAAAAACCGAATATTTTGTTTCTCTCTCTAAAATTTTCTAATCATGCTGATAAAAGTAAAAACTCTTCATATACTATGATTTACAGTTTACAAGTAGTTCATTAATTTCTTATTTCAATTAAGAATGGGATACTAGTATATTATGTTTCGATAGTAACGTGGATAAAGTTTCTACAAGTAATAATTGAAAGTGATAAAATTAGCTATTTAGATAGTATGAATGATTTTAAATATGAAAGTATATTAGTTACAGAAAAGAAAAAATAATTTTGAAATTTATGATTAAGCATTTTCACAATTAAAATTTTATTTTCTCCCTGTGATGATTTTAGTGAGTCATTTTTTGGCTATTTTATTCTTTTTCATATGTATTAAATATTTTTGGTGTAGTTTTAAATTATAATCTCACACGGACACCTTAAAATAATTTCATCGACTCATGGTGAATAAACTACTATGATTTTATATTACTTTTCTACGGTCGCAATTAATTGCGACGACTGCATTCTTTATTCACTGAGGATAACAGTATTTTGAAAGAAATGTTGATTTTTTTAAAAAAATACTAATTGCAAAATTATTGTATAAACTGTTATCACGATCCGTTCTTGTGAATGGATCACGAATTAAAATTGGCATTTCTTTAAGTAATAAATTACCTTTTCTTGATAAAAAAAACATATTCTCAAAATTAAGAAATGCTAATTCCATATCAAGAAATGGTAAAATATTTTAAACTAACTTTAAAAAGAATTTAAGAAAATACAAATAATAATATGTAAGTCAAATAGATGGTGATAAATAATCTATAAGTCAAAAAAAAGATGATGAAGGTGAAAGATTTTTAAAAAAAAAAATTTTAAAAAAAAACTTTTAAACTCAAATAAATAATTTCTCCTAACTCAAACGAATATGAAGGTTGTTCTGGTAAAGAGAATAAGGGAAAAATAATTATGAAGAGAATGTTGAAGGAAAAGAACAAGATGAAAATTCCAGAACACAACACGTTTCCATAGTGCATCAAACCAGGTACCGCATTAATAAAAGAAGTGTAATGGCCAATTATTTCAACAATGTAAGAATTGATGAAGAAAGCATAAAGTAATTACAAATGTATAACCGATATTAAAAAAAAAGATGTAAATTTTGTTCACATTTAAGTGATTAATTCGCACATATAGAAATAAAAAAATAAGATATTTGAAAATGAGCTTTATGAAAAAAAAAAAAAAGAATTGTAAAGTGAAATGCCAATTTTTGTAACGTATTCTCTACATGAATTTCTTTCCGATTTTTTTTTTTTT